>JAPDVR010000021.1:40577393-40917393 GCA_026230005.1 Gila orcuttii | reverse complement strand
AGCAGCATGCCATTTCAGTGTTCCTTCAAACAGCACATGACACAGCGAAAATTTGCTCCTCCTTTGATGACGCATATTTGCAGGACTTTTAAAGGTAAGACTATTTGGTTGAAATATTATCGTTTCAGAGGAGTTGTTAAACAGAATTATGTAACTTAATTAAACAAAAATAAGTCTTATAAGGGTCAAATAATTTTTTTAAAACATGCTCTACCAAACGGTTGAGTTGTCCTTTTATGGTAGTAAAAATTAGCTAATAAAATTAGCTAATGTTGGTAAAATTAGCTATTTACAATGAACAAAAGGGTTAGTGTTGTTAAAATGATTAATTTTAATATTATTCAATTACATATTTGATGAAAAATATTTGATCAATATCATTTTTTCACCATTTCTGTACTGTATTATGGTAAATATCAAGAATACATTTGAAGAATTAATACCAATTCTGGTGTTACTATTAATTTCACAATTTAAAATTGACTATGTTTGTGTGTTACTATATGACTAGCATTGTAAGAGCCATCAATAGCAGCCATCAGATTTTTTTATTGGTCAAGAAAATGCACTTAATATGACTTGTTCTGAATGTAGTTCTTTTATTATGAACAGACGTCTCAACCGTTTGGTAGAGGATTGTATCTAAAATACTGTAGGGTCTAATTAAAACATTTTTTTTTGATTGTTGTTATTGTTATCATAATTGAATAAAAAATGCAAAGAAATAATTTTTCCTTTGCTTTTTTCATGGTGCGTACCTTAAAGGACTATGTGATGAATGGTCTTGACTTGTGGCAACGTTACATTGCGCGGTCCTGCCCAGCGCCAAGGCCAGAAGACCACAATGTAAAGAGTGACATAACTGTGCAATTTTAATGATGTGAATATTTTCTAGAAATAAAAATATTTTTTTATGTATTAAAATTATATTAATTAACTATGTATTTGATTATTCTTTCTTACCAGGTTCTTCAAAAAGTCTATCACAATCAATCACAACAATGTATACAATCATAGATGATTCACAAATAATCAAAATAATTTAGAAAACATTATGCGATAAAATTTCAAATTCGATCCTGTATGTGATTCTTGCACCCAGAAACACAACAAGATGATATTTAATAAAAATAATAATAATTTAAGATCCTTATTATGTAGCCGAATCTGTGCTGGTTTGTATTGGCCGCCTCCAGTTTTCACTTTGTTTTGCCTCCAGCTAACGCCGTGACGTAATTGTGACGTCGGCGCAAAAGGGGTCTATAGTGTTAATTATTAAAGTGACAGTAGCCTCATATACTTGACTGTATAACCTTAAAAGAATAAATGGTAAATACTTGATTAATCAAATACGTTGTTGACGTTTTAACACAGTGCAGTAGGTTCCGATTACGTCATAAAAGTTTAAACACGTGTCACAGGTTGACCCAGTCCTTTTTTCTTTTCTTTTTTGTTGCCTAATTAGTAGAGATATTAGGGCCTTACTGTGTGTGGTGTATCATGCGTGATGGTGTTTACTGTGCGTGTGAACATATTTGCACTCTGAATTGTAGTGGGTTTTGTTGTTGCTATTTCTTATTCTGCCCTACTTGACTCTTTTAGACATTCACTTATGGACAAACCTGGCAACCCACTTCCTGTTTTTTTACTATGCTCATATTTGGACTGTACTTTCTCCCCTGCCAATGTGACTTAACTGGTTTATTTAGCACTCGTTATTATGTTCCACCTCTCTGCCCATATTTGGACGATACTTCCTGTCACTGATTGAGTAGACGAGAATAGATTATCGCCTCTGCCTTGCTGCTGATGATTGCAATTAGCAACTAATGGTCTAACAACTGGCCATGCCCTGGTTGAAGGATATAAAAGCTGGTTCTTTGGAAGAGAAGAGGAGGAAGAGCACCACTTGCCAGGTTCCCAGGCCTCTTTGTCTGAATGCTGGTGTACTGCAACTGAATTCCCTCAACGCTCGCTATTGTTGCCTGAAGGGCTGTGACTATATTTTACTACCACACCGTGTGAGTGTGTAGGCGCGCCACATTGCTATCTGTGGTGTCGGTGGTCATTGTGGTTGCTTTCTTCTAGCCTCTGCTATTCGTAGTGATGTCACGTCTGACACCGACGCTCCGAAGCTTGCTTCAAACTCGAACGGTCCTTGCAATGAACCACTGCTTCGGATCTTGTATCATTACGTCACTAATTACGTGAAAATGACTTCTGAAGCACACACACTGGTTCACTCCTGTAGTGAACCACCTGAATGCTTTGACAGCCCAATCCAGTGTTGACAGGTTTGAAACCTGGCGGCTGTATTTCTTATAAAAGTGATGCCAAACCATGGCAACACTGGGTTGTTTTAGTCGGTGTTTGGATTGGCGTTATTGTTGAGGAGAGTGGATTGAGTTTATTTCAGTGTTGTGATGGAGCCAGCGAGAAAGAGAAGTCGTTCCCAAGTTTGGGAACACTTTAAACTTATTTCCCCGAATAAGGTTAGTTCTTTGACATTTCTGCATACAAATATTTTTACATATGTAGTGAATGATATGGAGCACTACAGTACAATGGATTGCTTTTACGTCATATGTGCTAACATCTGCACACATCTGTTTAACTCTGCATTTACTGAATGAGCACTGTGCTGCTTCACACAGACTGCAATTTTAACAATTTTAACTTAAGGCAGTTTTATTTCTGTGTGAATGTTTTTAAACACATTTTAAACTAAAAAAAGCACAATTATTTTCTTTTAATTGTTATTTTAAATTCTCATTAATTTTTATGATTTGTGATTTTAAGGGCTTTTTTCTCTTAGATTGTTTTCTCATTTCAGTGTATGAAATGTGATATAAATAAACTTGCCTTGCCTACATGTAAGTGCATAGATCCTCACACAGATAAACGTTGTTGTTACAGGTTCAGTGCTTGGTGTGTGATCAGCAGTTCGCGTATAATAATAATAATAATAATACGTCTTCCATGCTGAGGCGTTATAGGGCTAAGCATGAGCAGTCTGGAGGGTCAATGGAAAACTTCATTTATGGAAGTTTTCGACTGTTACAGTATGGATATTTATGGAAGTTTTCGACTGTTACAGTATGAATACACTTTACTTAAAGTTTTACATGTATTTGCACATTTTCTGTCCAGTTAACCGCAAACAACAGCTTGATGAAGCTCTAGTGGACATGATTGTGGAGGATTCACAGCCTTTCTCTATTGTGGATGACAGTGGCTTTAAAGCATTTGTGGCTAAGCTTGACCCCACTTATGCACTACCATCCAGGCAGGCTCTGAAGATCATGGTGGACCACAAATATGAGGAGCAGAAGCAGAAGGCCATGGCTGAGCTACAGAAAACTGAGGGTGTGAGCCTAACTGCAGATATGTGGACCTCTATTAATATGGATGCATATCTGGCCGTTACATGCCATTATGTAAACGACAAGGATAAGCTTGCCACAGTACTCCTGGGGGTACGGTCATTTCCAAAAGCTCACACTGCGGAGAACCTTGCAGAGGCCAAGAGGTTGCTCTTTGAAGAATGGGGTATCCAGAGCTAAATAAAATCCCGGGTGACTGATGCTGCTCCAAATATGATAGCCACTGCCAACAACTTAAAGATTAGGCATGTTAGACATTGCGCTTGCCTTGAATTTGGTGGTCAAGAAGTCCCTTGATGCAGCTCCTGGTCTGGAAGATGTCAGAACAAGAGCACAAAGGATGGTGACTTACTTTAAGACCAGTACCACAGCAAAAGAGAGGCTTAGAGAGAAACAGGAACAAATGGGACGTCCTGTGAAGAAGCTGATTCTGGAGGTTGATACACGCTGGAATAGTACCTATTTAATGCTTTAGCGTATATATGAAGAGAGAGAACCAGTGGGTGCGGCACTGGCTACACAGAGCTGATGTGGCTCCTCTGACATCAGAAGAATATCAGGCAATATCTGAGTGCATGAAAGTGCTTTAGCCCCATTCCAGGTGGCCACCGTTGAACTTTCTGAGGAGAAGAGAGTATCTGGCTCTAAGGTCATTCCCATGATGAAAATGTTGCGATACACAATTAATGAAACCCTCAAAAACATTACCAACGACACTGCAATCCAGCATGTCATTACTCATAACATGGTTTTGTTCATCATTTCCCTTGCAGATGAGGTGAATCTTTGGGAGCTGCTGGACAACGATGCAAGTAATGCAAGGAGGAACAAAAGTGCAACATCAGATGCAATCATAGAGGTCCAGCGCCACATGACCGATCCCCCATGCAGCGTTCTGCTGACCCTCTTGCCTACTGGTCCACCCACAAAGCAATATATCCTCATTTACACCAGCTTTCTAAACTGTTTTTGTGTACTCCTGCATCATCTGTTCCATGCGAGAGGATATTCTCTAATATTTCTGAATAAAAACCATACCATTTAATGAACACTTTGTCTAAGCCTTCTGCATGATACATCCAATACATCTAAGATGGCGCCGCAGACGGCTGCCTCTGTGTGGGGCTCTCCAGCTATTGTGTTGTTTTTGTTTGTTTGTTCTGCGTTTAGTCATTCTTTTCCTATAAGTTTCACCAAAGACGAACTACTGGACATTAGGAAACACACACCAGATAACTTTTCTACAGTTTTTGATTATTCGGACGTCTTGCAGGACATTCTCGTCGGAGGGGCAGCGTTGTTGTTCAAACGCGCGGTCAGACGCAAACGCGGGAAGCGAGCCGGCGCGCTGGTTAAACTCCGTGAGCGCGGCCTGCGCACTGCACTCCCCAGTATTCATCTCGCGAATCTCCGATCCCTTCCTAACAAAACGGACGAACAACTTCTCCTCACCCGCACTAACAAGGATTTTTTAAACTCTGCTGCTCTGTGCTTCACTGAAACCTGGCTGAGTGAAGCCATACCGGACAACGCAATACATCTGCCGGGCTTCCAGCTGTTCCGAGCGGATCGCTTTGTGGAGCTAACGGGGAAAACAAGAGGTGGTGGATTGTGTTTCTACATTAACGAAAGTTGGTGTTCAGATGTAACAACACTTAGGAAGATGTGCTCTCCTAATTTAGAGGCACATTTCATAAACTGTAAACCTTTCTACTCGCCTCGGGAGTTTTCCTCTTTCATTCTCGTGAATGTTTACATCCCTCCAGACGCGTGCGTGAGCGCGGCGCTACAACAGCTGGCTGAACAAATAGCTGAAACAGAACAAAGGTATCCTGACTCTATTTTAATAATTCTTGGGGATTTTAACAAAGCAAATCTTTCCTGTGAACTACCAAAATACAGACAGCACGTTACATGTCCCACCAGAGACAGTAATATACTGGACCACTGTTACACCACAATAAAAGATGCGTATCACTCCGTTTCATGAGCAGCTTTGGGGCTCTCTGATCACTGTTTGGTTCATCTCATACCGACCTACAGGCAGAAACTGAAATCAGCTAAACCTGTAATAAGGACTGTAAAAAGATGGACTAATGAAGCAGAGCAGAATCTACAGGCCTGCTTTGATTGCACTGATTGGACTGTTTTTGAAGCTGCTACCAACGATCTGGATGAGCTCACAGATACTGTAACATCATATATAAGTTTCTGTGAGGATACATGCATTTCTACCAGGACATTCTTATCATTTACTAATGATAAACCATGGTTTACTGGGAAACTCAAACACCTTTGTCATGCCAAAGAGGATGCCTACAGAAGTGGGGATAAAATCTTGTATAACCAGGCCAGAAACAGACTGACAAAAGAGATCAGAGTTGCTAAAAGAAGCTACTCTGATAAACTGAAAAAACAGTTTTCATCCAACGACCCATCATCAGTCTGGAATGGCCTGAGGAACATCACCAACTACAAGTCACCATCCCCCCGATCTGTGGACAATCAACACCTGGCTGATGATTTAAACTCATTTTATTGCAGGTTTGAAAAGCCCTCATTCACACCACACACCGGCTCTGACCTTCACTTCACACATTCACCATCACCTCCTGCACTCCCATTACTCCCCCCCTCCTGCCATCCAACCTGAGCTTAAGGTCTGTCTGTGAGGACGTGAGCCGAGTCTTCAAAAAACAGAAGACTAGGAAAGACGGCATCTCAGACGGCATCTCATCTGCTTGTTTAAAAGCCTGCGCTGACCGACTGGCCCCGGTCTTCACGCAGATCTTCAATAGGTCATTGGAGCAGTGTGAAGTTCCCTGCTGCTTCAAACGCTCCACTATCATTCCTGTCCCCAAAAAAACCCAAATCACTGGACTTAATGACTACAGACCTGTCGCTCTCACGTCTGTGGTCATGAAGTCGTTTGAAAGACTGGTGCTGGCCCACCTGAAGGACATCACTGGACCCCTGCTGGATCCCTTTCAGTTTGCTTACAGAGCAAACAGGTCTGTGGATGATGCAGTCAACATGGGACTGCATTATATCCTGCAACATCTCGATAGACTAGGGACTTATGCAAGGATCCTCTTTGTGGACTTCAGTTCGGCCTTCAATACCATCATGCCTGGTCTTCTCACAGCCAAACTGACCCAGCTCTCCATACCATCCTCGATCTGTCAGTGGATCACCAGCTTCCTGACGGACCGGCAGCAGCGAGTGAGACTGGGGAAACTCACATCCAGGACTCTCACCACCAGCACTGGCGCCCCTCAAGGGTGCGTTCTCTCCCCACTGCTCTTCTCCCTGTACACTAATGACTGCACTTCTAAAGACCCCACTGTCAAGCTCCTGAAATTTGCCGACGACACCACTGTCATCGGTCTCATCCGAAACGGTGACGAGTCTGCTTACAGACTGGAGGTTGAACAGCTGGCTGTCTGGTGCAGTTATAACAACCTTGAGCTGAACACGCTCAAAACAGTGGAGATGATCGTGGACTTCAGGAGGAACAGCCCAGCACTCCCCCCACTCACCATCATGAACAGCACTGTGGAAGCAGTGGAGTCATTCAGGTTCCTGGGCACTTCCATCTCTCAGGACCTGAAGTGGGACAATCACATTGACTCCATTGTGAAAAAGGCCCAGCAGAGACTGTACTTCCTTCGCCAGCTGAGGTAGTTCAACTTGCCACAGGAGCTGCTGATTCAGTTCTACTCAGCCGTCATTGAGTCTGTCTTATGCACATCCATCACTGTCTGGTTTGGTTCAGCTACCAAATCAGACATCAGGAGACTACAACGGACAGTCCGGACTGCGGAGAGGATTATTGGTGCCCCCCTGCCAACCCTCCAGGACCTGTCCTCTTCCAGAGTGAGGAAGAGAGCAGGTAAAATCATCACAGACTCCACTCACCCTGGACACCTCCTGTTTGAACTGTTACCGTCAAGACGGAGACTCAGATCACTGGCCACAAGAACATCTCGGCACAGGAACAGTTTCTTCCCACAGGCCATTTCCCTCCTGAACAGTTAACATTCCTCCCAAGGCATATGCCTTAAGTGCAATACTCCCACTGTTTAGTGCAATACCCTACAACTCAGGTGATACTTATATGTAGATTTATTTATCTATAATATTCAAAACACTGTAAATATGTTCATAATCTGTAAATCTGAAAATGTCTATTCTGACAAAACCCAACTGTGATACTTTTATTCTCATATATTTATATTTTTATTTTTTATTCTTATAATTTGTAGTATTATGTTTCTTGTTGTATTTGTATTTGTATATGTCCACTGGAAGCCTCAGCACCAAAAACAAATTCCTTGTGTGTGCAAGCACACTTGGCAATAAAGCTCTTTCTGATTCTGATTCTGATTCTGATAAATGTCCCCATGATGTACCCAAAGCACACCCTCTGCCAAATGTTTTTTTTTATTATTATTATTAATTAGAGAACATATGAGCATTGTTACATAAAAACATGCATCAAAGACATAAACTTCAAAAACCCTCTGCTACATTATACAAGTACAACCAGTTACACAAGCACATCCTTTTCAACATACAAAAATATCAGTCCCACCATTTAACAAGTTATAGAGTTCTGCTTCCCACAGCTAAACAAGATAAAGCTTTCACACATGATACTGCCCTGCTAAAAAAAAAACTATAGAAACCGTTACAGAAATTCTATTGTATTTAATGGTTTTCATGGGAATTTTATTGGTTGTAATGGGAATTATAGTGGTCTCTGTGGGTCTCTATTGATATGTGTTGGGTTCTATTGGTGGGGCATTAAATCCTAATGGAATATGTCCCAAACACACTACAAAAAATAATTCTGTAGTGGTTTAAATGGTAAAAGCCAATGGTTCCTATTGGTATTTTAATAGAAACCATTAGAATTTCTGTGATGGTTTCCAACTTTTTTTAAGCTAGTCTGATCTTCTGTCCTTGTCTAAAGAAATAATTACACACACACACATCATGCTTAATGTTTTATTATCAAGGTGAACACATGAAATTCATCAGTATCTGTAAAATACACCAAATGAGTTTCACAGCACTAACACTGTTTCAGCTTTGATCACCTCGGTAAACACGTAATAAACGGGGTGTTAACATATAAGCCTACTTGCATTTTATGGTTGTCAGCTTTGTTGCATTACATTTACTTCACCAGGAGATGGTGCTGCAATTTCTATCTGAATGAAGCTTTGAGTAATGAACCATTTTCGACACAATTGTATCAGAAAGCAATAATGCTTCGAAACGCTTCATTTGGCCATCACTAGCTATACCCAGCCTGTGGTTCCAGTGCCTGGCGTTTTCCTGAAGATGGTGTGGCTATCCTCGAACCTCTCTCAACGTGCGCTATTGTGGCTTATGCATGATGGGGTCCCTGAGCCCGAGAGCTGCTGTGAAGACTGCCTTGGCTACATAGGAATCTCCCTCCACGCGTGTGTTTGATGCCTAGAGCACCGTGACCATCTCCTGTGGGTCTGGCGATTGCTGTGACCCTCTGGACGTGTCCGCTTGACCGCTTTGAGGGAGGACAGCCGGAGCGAACCACTGAGAAGCCACGCAATCACTGAACCTTAACATCTGGCTAAAGGATTTCAGAGACTTGAATTTAGTGAAGTATTTTTAATTCCCCTACGTATCATTATTTCCTTTTCAGTGTTTGTTGGCCCTTAATAAAGTGTATTTTTGTATTCAACTTTGACTGTCTGTTGGGTTTCTGCGGCTGGGACCTGGGTCATTTATTATTCAACGTCGGTCACTAGGTGACACGCATGCACGCAATGACCTATTACATAATGCGTTACACAAATTACATTATTTTATGAAATCTGTATGACATGGCATCTTTGCAACTTTGAAAATAATTATTGATAAATGTTCAAATTACACCTATTTAATAAATGTATTCTTTATAAATAACTAAACTTGCAAAAAAGGTTGGCTCTTAGGTGCAAAAGCATATCAATGCATTTTAATTTTCTTAATGAAAGTTGGTGATTGCTGTGTTTGTCTTTTTTTAAGATACAGATGTTGAATGACAACAGTTTGGAGATATTGTAGTCCAGTCTGAAGATAACGGTAAGTAATTGGTCTCCTTTTGGTAAGAGCAGTTGAATTTATGAATTAGCTCTCTGAGTAAGAATTTATTCTTTTTATACATTATTTTGCTAACTGTAGTTTAGATTTTATAGCAACTATGTTTTCTTTCAGTTCAGCTATTATTGAATGTAGAAATGCAAAGACTGGTGTCACCAAATGCAAGTGATCTGAACTTCTCAAGCATTATAAGCTTGATCACAGACATTTTGGACAGCATCTTGCTTACCCTTGCACTTATTCAAGCTGTCCTTGTTCATTTAAAACCTGGACTGCCCTTAAAAGCCATTTGTTAAGAAGCCACTCTGAACATGATTCTCAAATAGATAAATTGACAACATTTAAATTCACACTGCGTGAATACAAACACACCTCATTGTTCAAAGATTATCTTCATCACATTGTGCAACGTCTGAAAAATCATGAAACTGTTACCTGCATTTTTCATGGTTGCATGTACAAGACCAACATTTATGGATCATTCAGAATGCACAAGTCAAGAAAACACAAGTCATTCTCTATAAAGGATTTGAAGCCTGACATTCTTGACGATGAAAAACCAGATGTTGAAGACTCTGTAGACAATATTGAATCAGATGAAGATGTTTTAGTTGATGAGCAAACGTCTATGGTTACGTATGTAACTCTCGTTCCCTGAGTAGGGAACGGAGACGTTACGTCGGATGACGACGAATGGGGTTTCGCTTAGAAAGCCTATCAACTTCTAATATTACAAAACGAGCCAATGGCAAAGAAATGCCATAGGTCTGCGTAATTTGCATGGCGTAACTCCGCCCCACCTCGTGGGTATAAAAGGAGGAAGCCGGCATCAAGCAGATATGTTTCTTCGTTGAGGAGCCAAGACTGAGCTCAGGCGATCCCCGCGGTACAGCGGAAAGTGGCAGGCAGACGTAACGTCTCCGTTCCCTACTCAGGGAACGAGGGTTACATACGTAACCATAGACGTTCCCTTTTGTTGTCACTCCGAGTTACGTCGGATGACGACGAATGGGGTTATCAGTCTAATCACGCCACCTTCTCAGCTGTCTTCCAGTGCTCTGCGTAAATCGAGATCCCTGTCAAGACTGGACGAAGGACTCCATTTATCACAGGAATACCAAGGTACACTGGGGAGCATATCCCAAGCTAGGGGAAGTATGCAAATAATGCCAGCCCAGAGGGGGGGAACTTAGAGAATACACATATGACCCGAAGGAAGCATATGGAGAACACTGGGGTGTCCAGCCGCAGGTGGAATAATTCAACCCCAGGGGGGCAAGGTGGCTTGCCAAGGGAAAGACACATGCTCAGAGAGGCTTACAGTGGAAATACACATGTGGGGGTCGCTCAGAGGAGGGACCATGCACACGGGAGGCACCTAGCCGACGCGCAGGCAATAGACACTGGCGCCGACGTCAGGAGTGCTGGAGGAGCTCTCGGGGAAGCTCACCTGAGGAGAATATCGCACGTATCCAGTCCGTGGAGTGAAATGGCGAGCAAGCGAAGACACCTGAGCGGGTCCGGTACTAGCTGGTTGAAGCGAGTACATGAGAGGACACAGGCTCCACTCGGAGATTATAGAATCTGGCGAATGTGTTAGGTGTTGCCCAGCCTGCAGCTCTGCAGATGTCTGTTAGCGAGGCGCCATGCGCTAGAGCCCAAGAGGACGCCACACTCCGGGTGGAGTGGGCAGTCACACCAAGGGGGCACGGTCGAACTTGCTGCTGGTATGCCAAAGCAATGGCATCCACTATCCAGTGAGACAACCTTTGCTTGGAGAGAGCCTTTCCCTTCAGCTACCCACCATAACAGACAAAGAGCTGGTCTGAGGTCCTGAAACACTGCGTTCTGTCTACATAGGCGCGGAGAGCGCGTACTGGACAGAGCAGTGCCAAGGGTGGGTCTGCCTCCTCCGAGGGCAGCGCTCGCAGGTTCACCACCTGGTCCCGGAAGGGAGTGGTAGGAACCTTGGGCACGTATCCAGGCCGGGGTCTCAGGATCACGTGAGAGTAAGGCGGCCCGAATTCCAGGCATGCTTCGTCAACGGAGAATGTGTGCAGGTCCCCTACCCTCTTGATGGAGGCCAGTGCAACCAGGAGCGCAGTCTTCATAGACAGGAATTTAAGCTCGACTGATTGCAGGGGCTCAAATGGAGCACTCTTCAGGGCAGTTAGAACCACTGAGAGGTCCCAAGAGGGAACGAGAGGAGGGCGAGGAGGATTTAGTCTCCTCGCTCCTCTCAGGAACCTGATGACCAGGTCGTGCTTCCCCACCGACTTACCTTCGACGAGGTCATGGTGTGCGGCAATGGCGGCAACATAGACCTTCAGGGTGGAGGGAGACAGCCTTCGCTCCAACCCTTGTTGAAGGAAGGAAAGCACGACGCTGATCGAGCATCTCCGGGGGTCTTCTCGGTGAGAAGGGCACCAGCTGATGAAGAGGTTCCACTTCAATGCATAGACGTGTCTCGTGGACGACGCCCTAGCAGAAGTGATGGTAGCCACCACCGCAGGTGGTAGGGTACTCAAACCTGCCTCGTCCCGTCCAGGAGCCACACGTGGAGGTTCCAAAGATCGGGACGAGGGTGCCATAGGGTGCCCCGTCCCTGAGAAAGAAGGTTCTTCCTCAGAGGGATCGGCCAGGGAGGTGCTGTCGCGAGGAGTACAAGTTCGGGGAACCAGGTCCGGTTGGGCCAGTAAGGGGCAACCAAAATGACCTGCTCCTCGTCCTCCCTGACCTTGCACAAGGTCTGCGCAAGAAGGCTCACTGGGGGAAACGCATACTTGCGGCCCCGCGGCCAGCTGTGCGCCAGAGCATCCGTGCCGAGCGTGCCCTCGGTCAGAGAATAAAACTGGGCGCAATGGGTCGAGTCTGTGAGAGGCAAACAGATCTATCTGTGCGTCCCCGAACTGGTCCCAAATCAGCTGAACCGACTGGGGATGAAGTCGCCATTCTCCAGGGAGTGGCTGAAGCCGTGAGAGCTCGTCGGCTGCACAGTTCAGCGCTCCGGGAAAGAAAATGGCTCGAAGCGACCTCAGATGCTTCTGACTCCATAGGAGGAGGTGGCGAGTGAGTTGTGACATACGGCTGGAGCGTAGACAACCTTGATGGTTGATGTACGCTACAGTGGCGGTATTGTCTGAACGGACTAGTACGTGTTGATCCCTGAGCAACGCCCGGAAGCGGTGCAGAGCAAGACGTACTGCCAACAACTCGAGGCAATTGACATGCCATAGCCGCTGGGGTCCTGTCCAGGAGCCCGCAGCAGCATGTCCATTGCACATGGCGGCCCAACCCGTGGTGGAGGCATCTGTTGAGACAACAACATGCCGGGAAGCTCGTTCCAGGGGGACACCCGCCCTGAGAAAACTGAGGTTCGACCACGGGGTGAAGAACCACACGTGTTGCCATGCCCACCTTGGGACTCGGTCGCGAAGCCAAAGCTGAAGCGGTCTCATATGAAGCAATCCGAGCGGCGTGACCGCGGCTGCAGATGCCATATGCCCCAGGAGCCTCTGAAAGAGTTTCAGTGGAACCGCACTCCTGCCCTCGAATTGTCTCAGGCAATCAGCAGTGACTGCGCGCGCTCGCTCGTAAGCTGCGCGGACATGGCGACCGAGTCGATGTCCATACCGAGAAAAGAGATCATCTGCATGGGGCAAAGTTTGCTCTTCTCCCAGTTGACCCGAAGGCCCAGACGAGCTAGGTGCCGAAGCACTAGGTCCCTGTGTTCGCAAGCCTGATCTCGAGAGTGAGCTAGGATCAGCCAGTCATCGATATAACTCAGGATGCGAACCCCGTGTTCCCGAAGGGGAACAGGGGCAGCCTCGACGACCTTCGTGAAGATGCAAGGAGACAGGGCTAGCCCGAAAGGGAGAACCGCGTACTGGTATGCCTGCCCCTCGAAAGCAAACCGTAGGAACGGTCTGTGTCGAGGAAGAATGGAGACATGAAAGTAGGCGTCCTTCAGGTCGATCGCTGCAAACCAATCCTGGGGCCGTACGCATTCGAAAACGCGTTTGTCGGTGAGCATCTTCAACGGCATCCTGTGAAGGGAGCGGTTCAGCACGCGCAAGTCCAGGATTGGCCGTAACCCACCGGTTTTCTTGGGGACAGTAGGGGCTGTAGAAGCCGGACCTCATCTCGGCTGGAGGGACAGTCTTGATTGCACCCTTCGCCAGCAGGGTGGCAATCTCTGCTCTCATGAGGGGGGCATTGCCACCGTGCCAACGTGGAGCGGACTCCCCTGAAGCGGGGAGGAGACCGTGCGAACTGAATCGCATAGCCGAGCCTGACGGTCCGCGCGATCCAGCGGGACAGACGGGGAAGCTCTAGCCAGGCTCCCAGGACCTGAACCAGTGGGATCATGCGAACCACAGGCGTCCCTCCGGAGGGGCAGCGAAGCGGAGTAACTGGCCCAGACGTGGACGGCATAGCGGCCCGGTGTGGGGGCACAGTTAGCAACCGCGCCCTGGCAGAGGGGGCCAGGGGAGGACCAGGCTGGTCGTCCCGCGGGGGCCTGCTCTGCCAGGGGTCTGGCGACAGAGGGGGACAGGGGCGAAGCGGTCCGTGGACGGCACGGCGTGTCAACCGCCTCTGGGACAGTGGGGTCGAGGAGAGCACGGCTTGTGGGCGGCGCTCTGTGTCGTCCCAGAAATCTGTGAGCTCAGGGACGAGGGGGTTGTTTCTGACTTTAACCACATTAGGGTGCTGCCCACCCGTGGGTGAGCAGCGGGGAGTGGAGAACAAAAGATTCTCCCCCGGCCCTCCACCGGGGGAAGGAGTGGTCCTGCTACCACCTCCTGAGAAACAACCATCGTCCCTGAGCAGCCCGTCTCAGGAGCGCCGCTTGGCCCGGCGTTTAGCGGGGGGCGGGCAGGAGAGGGCTGTGGCGCCTTCTTGCGGCTTCCTCCGCGACCGGGACAAGGTGGAGGCCTCCACTCGAGTCCGATCCTCGCGGCTGCCCGGGAAAGCATGGCCGTCATCTCCAGATCAGACTCGAGCACAGCCGTATGCACACCGGAAGGTGGCAGCTGTGACGAGCCCTCACTTCCAGAAGACTCAAACCCACCTAGTGATGCTGCAACGGACATGGCATCCTCCTCTGTAGCTTCAACTGAAACACGCGGGCCACCAGAGGATAGAACCGCGGGAATCAGCTGTTCACTAGCGGGCACCGTCATTGAAGAGGGGGGCTGGGGTCGCGGACACATAGTCGGCGCCTTGTTCCAGACCGAAACCCTCAGGTCACCCTGGCCACCAGCCGCAAGACGGGGGGTGGATGAGGGGACTCTCACTCTTGCGAGTTCACCGAGTCTCGACCGTAATGACGCGATGGTCATGTTCCCACAGAGAGAACATGCGCTGCTCTAGCATGATCAATGCCCAAACATACTATGCAACGCTCGTGCCCATCAGAGTCCGATACCAATCTGCCGCAACCAGAAGTACACGGGCAAGGCATCTTTAAAAAGACGTGCCACGTGTAAGCTCTTTTAGTGAGAGAAAACTCAAGTGTTGAAGCACCCGGGGAGAAACGCACCGACTGGCAGACCACTGCAACAGATCAGCAGGAAGCACGCTCTCGCCGTAGATCGCCGTCACACCAACACTCGAGGTACTCGTTTGTGAAGCTGACAATTCAGAGATGGCTTGTGGAGAGAAGAATAAACTTGGCTCCGAAGCGAAAACATATCTGCTTGATGCCGGCTTCCTCCTTTTATACCCACGAGGTGGGGTGGAGTTACGCCATGCAAATTCCGCAGACCCATGGCATTTCTTTGCCATTGGCTCATTTTGTAATACTCGAAGTTGATAGGCTTTCTAAGCGAAACCCCATTCGTCGTCATCCGACGTAACTCGGAGTGACAACGAAAGGGAACTACTTTTTTCCATGACACAGAAAGTGTAACATGCAAATGTAAATCTACATTTTTGAGGTATTTTATGCCCCGTTTACACGAAGGGAAGACGCAGATATTTCCCTGCGGTTTGGCCTCTCATTTACACGAAAACCCAGTTTTTATCACAGAAAACGATTATTTCTAAAAACTCCGGCCAAAGTGGAGATTTCTGATAACGCCTGTTATGTGTTGCCGTGTCAGTTGGGAGAAACATCACATTAATGCACCAGAAAATGCTTCATGTCATGTGAGCGCCCAGTTTGGTATAGTTATGATGGCGCTCGATGGCGTATTTATGCGGGTTGATGTAAATTACAACTTTTTTGAAAACGATGTTGTGTGCACGATGTTATTATTGAAAACGAAGGGAAGGAAATGTTCATTTCTCTACCTGGCTATGTGTAAATGTGGCCTAAATGGGTCACAGACACTTATCTATTCAAATTCCATTTAATTCTAATCTAATCTTCTAATCATGTCAGTTAACTGATGAAGACTGGTTAACAAGCATCAGCTGTCAGAAAACAATGTTAAACATCCTTGCTCAATATCTTCTAGATGCACAGCACTGAATTGAGCTCTTTTTAGCGTAATATGGCGTTATGGTCATAGGCACTTTATTTTAATCGAAAATGTCTACCTTGCCAAGTATTCACTTGAACACATTTGTTGTGTCTTAAACATTTGGCAAAAAATCGAGTTTGTATAAATCAACAAATCTTTGTTGGTATAGACCCCTTTTCAGTTGGTAAAAATGAAGACGTGTTTATGTGGGCGGAGCTTAGGTGGAGGCAGAACGATCCCTCTGGCCGCTTCACTAACGCTAGTTTGCAAGTTTTGTTAGCTTGTTTTTTAACAATGACGGGAGAAAATCAGATTTTATCTTAATGTGCAAGGTCACTCACTGTCCAGGACCGCGATTGTTATTTGCAAAAGTAAATTTTAACGGACGGAACCAGACTGGCCGACCCATACACGCTCAGTCAATGGATGGACGATCTGACAGGATTAAAGGGCATATTGCAGGTTAAAAAAAAATCTAAATTAATATATAACCTTGTGTGAAATTACCATATGTAAAGTTAATTCAGGATTTAAAATGTTTTAAAACGACATAAGGGGACCAATTTATAGATAAAGTGAGCGTTTCTTTGACTGCTCGTAAAAAACGCTTTTTTTTCAACATCGCATCATTTTACGTCACGAGAGGGAGTTGTGTGCTGTGCTTTGTGTCAGCTCAGTGCAGAGTAGGTTGGTATTCAGTAATAGCGGTCGTGACGAGTCAGTGTTTTCGGTAGTTTTTGTATTTTCATTTATCATCATGGTAAATTATTGTGTTTGTGGAGGTTGCAAAAACTCCTGCCTGTCAGGACATCGAGTCCACAGGTTTCCTGACAAAAAAAAGGACGGTGCTATCTTTCGTGCCTGGGTGCGGTTTGTGCAGGTGAAGAGACGGGATTTCTTTTCCGCATCGGCTTCGAAAAATGCGGTCGTGTGTAGCGTTCACTTCAGATCAGAGGATTATTATCCCGGCGATATGATGGATTTCAACATGGGATGCCGAAGCAAGAACCAGGTGAGACTCAAAGCTGGTGCGGTTCCTTCAGTGCACACCGCATTTTCATCGGGTTCTCCCGCCGGCGGGAAACATGAGGGTCACGGATCCATCAGAGATGCAGCTCGACGAAAACGTGAACTGTGCACCGTAAGTCTTTTTTTAAAAAACATTTAACTTACTTACTAACAAATCAGTCAACATCCCAGCCAACATGTATATGTGGGCCCCACATGGTTTATTCTTGGGCTACGTGGGTACCAAGTGGGGATGGTCCCAAAATGGGCATCTTATCTGGGGCCCACTTGGGTCAGCTAAGAAGGTCCCTCATGGGCAAAAACAGGTGGGCTCCCTATATGGGTCCTAGTTGGGTCACTAATGGGAAATGAGTGCATGGGCTCAAAATGGGCAACACAAGTGGGGCCCATTTGGGTTCATCAAATGGGTTAGACATTGGCAAACACAATCAGTCCCATATAGGCTACCTACATGGGCCCAAGCTAGTACCCAGATAGGTAATCTCTATATGGGTTATGAATGGGGAAAACATATGTGGCCCGCTTGACCAAACCATATGGGTCAGACATGGGCAAACACTATCAGTCCCATATAGGCTGCCTACATGGGCCCAAGGTAGAACCCACATATGTAATCTCTATATGGGTTATGAATGTGAATAATATATGGGGCCCACTTTGATAAACCGTATGGGTCAGACATGGGCAAACACATTCAGTCCTATAGGCTGCCTACATGAGCCCAAGGTGGTAGCCACATAGGTAATCTATATATAGGTTCTGAATGGGAAAAACATATGGTGCCCACTTTGATAAACCATATGGGTCAGACATGGGCAAACACAATCAGTCCCATATAGGCTGCATACATGGGCCCAAGGTAGTACCCACAGGTAATCTCTATATGGGTTATGACTTGGAAAAAAATATGGGGCCCACTTTGATAAACCATATGGGTCAGACAAGGGCAAACACAATTAGTCCCATATAGGCTGCCTACATGGGCCCAAGGTAGCAACCACACATGTAATCTCTATATGGGTTATGAATGGGAAGAACATATGGGGCCCACTTTGATAAACCGTATGGCTCAGACATGGGCAAACACAATCAGTCCTATATAGGCTGTCTACATGAGCCCAAGGTGATAGCCACATAGGTAATCTATATACGGGTTCTGAATGGGGAAATACATATGGGGCCCGATTGGCCAAACCATATGGGTCAGACATGGGCAAACACAATCAGTCCCATATAGGCTGTCTACATGGGCCCAAGGTGGTAGCCACATAGGTAATCTATATACGGGTTCTGAATGGGGAAATACATATGGGGCCCGATTGGCCAAACCATATGGGTCAGACATGGGCAAACACAATCAGTCCCATATAGGCTGTCTACATGGGCCCAAGGTAGTACCCACATAGGTAATCTCTATATGGGTTAAATGGGGAAAATATATAGGGGCCCACTTTGATAAACAATATGGGTTCAGACATGGGCAAACACAATCAGTCCCATATAGGCTGCCTTAAAGCTAGTACCCACATAGGTAATCTTTATATGGGTTATGAATGGGAAAAACATATGGGGCCCGCTTGAACAAACCATATGGGTCAGACATGGGCAAACACAATCAGTCCCATATAGGCTGTCTACATGGGCCCAAGGTAGTAACCACATAGGTAATCTCTATATGGGTTATGAATGGGAAGAATATATGGGGCCCACTTTGATAAACCGTATGGCTGAGACATGGGCAAACACAATCAGTCCTATATAGGCTGTCTACATGAGCCCAAGGTGGTAGCCACATAGGTAATCTATATACGGGTTCTGAATGGGGAAATACATATGGGGCCCGATTGGCCAAACCATATGGGTCAGACATGGGCAAACACAATCAGTCCCATATAGGCTGTCTACATGGGCCCAAGGTAGTACCCACATAGGTAATCTCTATATGGGTTAAATGGGGAAAATATATAGGGGCCCACTTTGATAAACAATATGGTTCAGACATGGGCAAACACAATCAGTCCCATATAGGCTGCCTTAAAGCTAGTACCCACATAGGTAATCTTTATATGGGTTATGAATGGGAAAAACATATGGGGCCCGCTTGAACAAACCATATGGGTCAGACATGGGCAAACACAATCAGTCCCATATAGGCTGTCTACATGGGCCCAAGGTAGTACCCACATAGGTAATCTCTATATGGGTTAAATGGGGAAAATATATAGGGGCCCACTTTGATAAACAATATGGTTCAGACATGGGCAAACACAATCAGTCCCATATAGGCTGCCTTAAAGCTAGTACCCACATAGGTAATCTCTATATGGGTTATGAATGGGAAAAACATATGGGGCCCACTTTGATTAACCATATGGGTCAGACAAGGACAAACACAATCAGTCCCATATAGGCTGCCTACATTGGTCCAAGGTAGTACCCACATAGGTCATCTCTATATGGGTCCTGAATGGGGAAATACATACAAGTATAATTGTGAATATAATAATGAATTATGTAATAAATATAAATTGTGCATCTGTAAATTACATCATAAACTATACACTTGTAAATAACATATCTGTACAATCATTAAAACAAGTAGTGAGGAAATTTCACAAATGGACTTATTACACAGGTGGAAACCTGGTACCATGCTTGAATTCACTGAGCTCCTGAAAGCAACCTATTCTTTCACAAATGTTTGTAGAAGCGTCTGCATGCCTAGGTGCTTGATTTCATACAACTGTGGCCATGGAAGTGATTGAAACACCAGAATTCACTGTTTTGGATGGGTGTCCCAATACTTTTGGCAATATAGTGTATGTGGGTATATAGGCCATGGCTCTTCAAATCCAGTCCTGGAGTGTTGGTGTTCAGCAGACATTAGTTCCAACCCTAGTCATTGACATTACATATTCAAAGTGTCAACTTTTAGTTGTCTGATTTTGTCAGTTACTGCAAAATGCTTATCTCCATATAGTTATTTTAAAATATATACAAATGGTTCAAAATATCCAGAGAATGGTCACTGTACAATATGAAGAACGGGTTACAGAAGCTAATTATCTATCAAAATAATGGAAATATAATGGCTTAGAGATGGGTAGAAGAAATCAAACCCCACAACAGCCATATGCCCTTATTCAATGGAGATACTCCAGAGTTCTCTGGTCAGTCGGTTAGTGACAATGTAATTCTAGAGATTTTGAATATTGGAGTTAGGGTTAGGGTTTGATTATTAAAAGGGGCACATCAGTTCAGATGATGAAATAGCACAAGTAAAGAAAGAAATAATGAAAATTCATGATTTGAAGGAAAAATCCAATTTGCAGCATATACAGGAATACAGAATAAAGTGCAGTTTCATTCATTTAGCATATTGTGTTTTGTGTTCAGTTTTCTTTTGAGGTCAACAGTACAGACTTTTCTTTTCAGTCGTAGTTGGCACATGACTGACCCTCAAAGTTAAAATATGGGGTTTTTTAACGTTGACACGGTGTAACGTTTAATACAACGTTTAATGCTTAATGTTTTTTTTCAATGTCATGTCTTCAAGAAATAGATAACCTTTGAATTATTATTATTTCTAATTATTATTTTGTTATTATTTAAGCATTGTCGGATATTTTGCTCAAAACACCACTTCAACAATCTAAATTTATGTGAAAATATAATCATATTATTAACAATAATAATAATAATGGATATAATTTCAATCTCAAGAGAGAAGTGCAGCAGAAACTTTTTTGCTCTGTGTGATTTTGTTTGGATTTACAATTTTGTGTGTGCCTAAAGCGCAGGATTGCATTTTTATTCACACACTGTCATCAAAACACTATTTGACCAACTAATCAAATAATATAGTCTGCATATAAAACTAAACACACATTTCTTAAAAAAAAAAAAAAAATAGAAAGAAAAGAAGAAAAGTAAACTTTTCCATTACCACGCTGAAACAATTGATATTGGTTGTTTCACCTTCTTTGGTCATGATTGGTTAATCTGACTGTCATCTACTAACTGGCCAATGACAACTGTGCGCTCCTTTTTACTGGTCATTTTTGAAAATACGTCGTCAGTTTGAGTTGATGACGACGTGTGTGTGCTACTGCTCGGCAAGATTACCCAGTCTTTCCTTAATCCTTATGCCTGTAAAATTCTTATTTTGAACTAATTTGCGTTGTGAAATGTAAACGGAGGAGAACAGAAGCTGAAATGTGAACACAGAGGAAGGTCGGACTGGATGTGTGAGGTCCTGCAAACATATTGGCATATCAGGTAAGATAAACATTTTTCACTATCATTTTAGACAAACAGAGATCAATTCATATTTAAACGATTAGGTATTACAATAAGTGGATGAGAGTGTTAATATAGTTCAAGGTAGAATATATAATACAGATAAACAAATTTTGTGTTAATGGAGTTCATTAATTTCCCAGAAATGTTCTGTGTAGCAGCTACACACGAGTTTTATAACGGACATAACTTACTACAACCTGCAGCTGTGTGTGTGTACCATTGACAGTAAAGGTGTGCTTCATCAAAGCACACCTTTGATTATAGTAAGATGCTAATCGCGATTAGCGTATTAGCACATATTTAATGTTGTAGCCTCTGATGTCAATGTTGTCAGCTAGTTTAAAATTCAAACACATGAAAACCTTAGTGAAGAAAAATACTAAAATATATTTGAAACATTTATTTTATGCTAAGTTTACTACAAAGACATTTAGGCCTACATATTTATGTACTTAATATAAATACCCTGCAATTGTACTTTGGTATCCTAAATTATATACAACAAATGTTGTACTTAATGCATTCTAGTTATCTGGAAGTAGTGCTGAGATTAAGTGTATTTGATTACTAAAGTGAAACTATTGCAAGTATACTTTAGGTACACTTTATTAATAGTGTAGGCCTATTTAAAAAAAATATTTGTCTTAATATAAAAAAAAAATTTGCATTGTGTACTAAAGAAATGCTCCAAATAAAGTTTAATTATAAATTCAATATAAGTCTTAGGTGATGTGTCAATAAACATGTTAATGTATTTGAAGTATAATAAGTATAAAATAAATGTGTTTTAAATATATTTTTGCATAGGTTTGTTATTTACTTTCTTCTTTACTAGGGAAGAAGCATCCGAATGAGTAAAGTGACTGATAAAACAGTCATTTACACTCTGAAACACTGGAATCTACAGAAGAGTTAAGAAATATTATTGGTCTAAATCTCTTATGTTTTTGTAGATACCAGTTTCTGAGTATATATATATATATATATATATATATATATATATATATATATATATAAATATAAATATATATATATATATATATATATATATATATATATATATATATATATATATATAATCAAGCACTGGAAGAAGATTTTTTGGCGAGAACAGGCACCCAACAGAGAGACAAATCCACCACTATTATCAACTTCAGTAAGATGTTAGTCAATTTTAACCATTGCTTCTAAACCTCACATTGGGATTAATATATTATTTAGTTAAAAGTATTATTCTCATCATCAAAAGTAATTTCCTCTACCAGTGACAAATCTGAGTAACTTTTTATCCTTTTGTCTTTCTTCCTATAAAGTGACAAAGAAAGGAGAACATGTCACCATCATCAGTCCTTTATTTAGTTCACTGAAGAACATCAAGGGAAAGACCCTCAGACGTGTCATAACAGGATAAATGTGGCTACAGGTAAAATTATTAATTGTAATTGTTTGTTTGATTTTGGTGTACCAATTAGCCTAGCTTTTTTAAAGCTACAATTGTGTGATATGACGTGACGTAGCCAAGTATGGGGTCCCCATACTCGGAATTTGTGCTCTTCATTTCACCCATTCAAGTACACACACACACACACACACACACACACACACACACACACACACACACACAACAGTGAGTATTGAACACACACTCTGTGAACACACACCGGGAGCAGTGGGCAGCTGTTTTTTCTGCGGCACCTAGGGAGCTATTGGGGACCATTTGTTCATGTTGTCTGAATGTTTTATAATGGCAAATGTTTGTAAAATTTAAATACGCTTTGTTTAATATTGTTTAAAGTAATGGTACAAATGAAATCTATCTTTTTAAGGACTTATCAGCCCACTCCACCCCACCCCAGATTGACCAAGGATCCAGATGATTACTGGCAATTCGGTGGAGGATTGTTCTTTATCTGCTACACTGCACTGTCACTTCTGGTATGGATCCATTGACCTTTTATTATGTGTGAGGTGTTTTGATTTTACTTAATTTAATAAAATTTAAAAGATTAGAATTTACATAATTGACTTAGAGTAGTTCACATTAAAAATTAAAATTAGCCCATGATTTACTCACCCTCAAGCCATCCTAAGTGTATATGACTTTCTTCTTTCAGACGAATACAATCAAGTTATATTAATGAACACCCTGACGCTTCCGAGCTTTATAATGGCAGTGGATTGCAACCATCAGATTGAAGCTCAAAAAAGTGCATCCATCCATCGTAAACAAACTCCACGCGGCTCCGGGTGAGTTTGTGTAAGAAAAATATCCAGATTTAAAACTTTATAAAGTAAAATAACTAGCTTCCGGCCAAACACAGTCTACTTGCATATAAAGCGCAACTTGTGACGTCATAAGTAGCGTAGTGCATCATGGTGTAGCGTAAATATCAACAGTACGTTGCAATACTCGCATAAGTTGCGCTTTACCCTTAAGTGGAATCCGTATGTTTGTTTGGCCGGAAGCTAGTTATTTTACTTTATAAAGTTTTAAATATGAATATATTTCTTACACAAACTCATGGCTTTGCTTCAGAAGGCCTTTATTAACCCCCCGGAGCCTGTGGAGTTCTTATATAATGGATGGATGCACTTTTTTGAGCTTCAATCTGATGGTTGCAATCCACTGCCATTATAAAGCTTGTAAGCGTCAGGGTGTTTATTAATATAACTCTGATTGTATTCATCTGAAAGTCATATACACTTAGGATGGCTTGAGGGTGAATTAATCATGGGCTAATTTTAATTTTAAAGTGAACTACTCCTTTAATACAATGTGTAGTTAGGATTTTGAATTAAGCTTAATGTTTCTCTATCTCTACATATCAGAAATATACAGAGCCACATATTATCAGAAATTAGAGCTGCAGTTGTTGAAAGATTTTGATCTTGATTCAAATACCCACGCAATATTTTCCTAAATGACAACAATTTGTCTTAAACCTTTGTCAATTAAGATCACAGTGAACATTTATATCTGCATTGGCGCTGTCAGTAGCCACTTTACATGGACATTTTTTGTTTTGATCAGAATGAAATCATTCTGATTGATGAATCTGAACATAGTTTTTACATGAATGCTAAGTCATCGGATTGATGTGCATTTAAAAGTCACAAGCTTAAAATCTATTTTAATCTTTTGCCGTGCACACACTGCACGAATATGCAGATTCCTGCTGTTGTCACAAACTAACCATCCTCCGTTGTTTTAAAAAGCAGACTTAAATTTACTTATTTAGGTCCTGGAAATTTAAGAATCATCCACACATGTGATCACCTCAATTATTTTCCAAAGACAAAGAATAATATTTTTATATTTTTATGTTTAAAAGCAATCATAAATCATTAGCAATCAAAATAATTAAAATACTTTAGTATGTATCATTTTGTCTCCCCATTCATTCTATCATGGACTGAGAAACTACCTAATATTAAAATGAAAAAAGTCTTGAGACAATGTATTATTATTATTTTTGTTTATACATTTTTTTAATGGTTAACTTGGATCATTGAATGAATTGATGCTTTTAAACACATCGCATATTCATACTTTATAAACTGGTTTTATTAATACAAAATGAAATCAGAATAATCTGAATAAATAAACAGTAATTCTCTATTGATTTCCAAAATGCCCTTCCAGTGACATTCCAATACCATAACCATTCCAATTGAAGTTTTTTGCTGTTTTTGTTTTTTGTCCTAAGTAAAAGTTGTTATTCTTTCATAAGGTGTTGTGACGTGTAAGTAACATGATTTCTCTAAAATCATAATCTCTAAAAACCCTCTTGTTTTGCAGAGGCTCTTAAGAAGACTGCACAGATCAACTGGCAAGAAACACGAATGACTGTCTGCAGTGTAAGCTGTACTGATAAATGTATAGTTGCTGCTTCTTCTAACTGTCACCTTTTATTTCCTGTTCAAAGATTTCAGTAAAGACTGGGTCAAATACAGGTTCAAAATATGTATTTTAACAATTAGGTATATAACTTTAAAGAGATACTCTTTAATCTGACATAAATCTGCTTCTTTAAATATTGTCTCTGGAATTTCAGAATATAGCATAATATGATGGGTAATTTCAATAAAATTGAAATTTGAAAAGATTTAAGTCTCATTGTGTGCTCTAATGCTTTAAAACTTGTTTGTGTGGTGTTGCTACTCATTTAGATGGAACCCAGATGATCCCTAGTTGGGCCAAATGCATGAGATTCCTAGTTGGGCCCCACCTAAAGCCCTGTGAAATCCTGCATAAAACCTAAATGAGTAAATTGCTGGGGCCAACATGGAACCCGTGGACAAACCCACTTACAGCCCATGTAGTAACCTTGTAGTACCCACAAAAAAAACCTAAAGCTGGGACCAAGATGGGTCTTGTGCATGTAGCCCAGTTGGGGCCCACCTGTTTATAAGTGTCATCCTATATGAAATCCATGTGGGCAGTTGGCATGGGGCCATTATGGTACCCGTGGACAATCCCATACAGAGCCCATTTTTCAGCCCATTTTAAACCTACATGGGCCCCACATACAAATATTAGCAGCTGGGACCGAAATGGGTCTTGTGCATGTTGCCCACTTGGGTCCCGCCTAGTACCAAGTGCAATCCTACATGAAATCCACCTGGGCAATTAACACAGGGCCATTATATAACCCGCGGACAATCCCATACAGAGCCCATTTTTCAGCCCATTTCAAACCCACATGGGCCCCACATACAAATGTCAACTGGGTTAAAGCTGGGACAGAGATGGGTCTTGTGCATGTTGCCCACTTGGGTCCCACCTAGTACCAAGTCCAATCCTATATGAAATTCATCTGGGCAATTAACACGGGGCCATTATATAACCCGCGGACAATCCCATACAGAGCCCATTTTTCAGCCCATTTCAAACCCACATGGGCCCCAAATACAAATGTCAACTGGGTTAAAGTTGGGACCGAGATGGGTCTTGTGCATGTTGCCCACTTGGGTCCCACTTAGTACCAAGTCCAATCATACATGAAATTCATCTGGGCAATTAACATGGGGCCATTATGTAACCCGCGGACAATCCTACATGGGGCCCATTTTTCAGCCCATTTCAAACCCATATGGGCCCCACATACAAATGTTGGCTGGGATAATGATTTAAATAATGAAAAGCAACTTGACGTGTGTTAGTGGTTGTAAAGTACCGCAGCTAGCTTGTAAGGCATAATAACTAATGCTAGTTAGCACAACACAGCTAATTCATAATTTATTGTCATGTTTGTTTATAAGGATTTAGCAGAAGTTAAAAGTAATGAAGGAGGAGAGACATCTTCAGCCAGTGCTGCAGTGCTTGCTGACCCAGAGCAAGAGCCTTTCTCTCCACTGGCCCCTCAATCATCTGTGCTTCACTTTGGCTCACAGTGTGATCTCAGACCTTCATATTGTTCATCAGGTGAATTAGCATTACTCACATCTAGAATTAATTGTACATGGCACCCTCTGTTTACATAATGTATGAGGGCAAATAATTAGTAAAATCTTTTGATGCAGGCACCTAAGCAGTGACATTCTGTTACACAATTGTATAACAGTGGACAAATTTTTATTTAGCTGTCCAGGCACAGCCCAAGATGGTCAGTGTGGGGACTCAGACAGAAAGGTTTGAGAAACCAACATCAACTCCACTGCCCAGTCCTGTGCACAGTGATGATAAATCATCCTCTGCTTTCATGGACAAACCTGGTGATATGTCATGGATCCCAGAGGGAGAAATGAGAAGAATCTGATGAGAAACCACAGCAGGAATCTCACCCTGACCTCAAGTTAGACTTATTTGTTTATTTTTATATTTTATATGATCAAATTGTGTCAAGTCAAAAATAATGTTTTTCTTTTTTTCAGTGCTGCTGACAAGTTCATTGTGTGCCAAAGCCAGCTGATGTCTCTCTTTAACATTTGCCCAGCCTGTTGTGGGAAAACCCAAGGCAATGTGGAGAAGCAGGAGGGAACTTTTGTAAAAATAAAGCAAGTAAGAAGCTATTTGTGATTTCTGGTAGAAAATGAAGTTGTAACATAACTTGTATATTTTGTTTTAATTATTATGCTTTGTTGTTTGTATGGTATAGTCATTTTCTGCCTTTCACATAAATCTCTTAGGTCTATGCAGCATGTGGGTATCAGCGTTTTTGGCAGAACCAGCCAATGCTGCATCGAAATATGCCGGGCTGCAACCTATTACTAAGTGGGGCCATCCACTTTTCAGGTTGCATGGCTAGCCAGACCATCAGGATGTTGAAGCTGTTTGGGCTTCAGAGCATCAGTGTCAGCACCTTCTTCCGCCATCAGCGCTTGTACACGAGTCCACCATCGTGCAGGCAGGGATCATCAGAGATCTGAAAGACATGAGGGGTGGACTGATCCTGTCTGGTGACTGCAGGTACCACACTTCAGCTTATATCATTAAAATAGAAAACAAGTCTAAACTGGATAATATAGTTTAATGTATTAGTTTTTGTGCTTAACCATATGAATTAAACTGTTTTTGACATTCATAGGTCAGATTCTCCAGGCCATTGTGCAAAATATGGCACATACTCTTTGATTGAGGACAGAATCAACAAGGTTTTAGATCTTCAACTTGTCCAGGTAAGTTAATGTTGTCAAACACACATATCACCTGTCTAATGTTACACAGTGAGATGACCAAATGTTTTTTTTACAGATCTCTGAGGTCCCAAGTAGCACCTGGTGTGAGTTAGAGGGCCTAAAGCGCAGTGTCAACCCTCATCACAGACAGAAATCGGCAGGTAAAGAAACGCACATGTACACACCAAAAATCTTGCCGCTGACAATATTTACAGCTAAAATCAATTGTTCTTATAATCAATGTGTTTTTCAAACATTTCAGGTTGCCAAGTGGGTGCGGGAGGAGTTGTGTCCCAAAGGAACAAGTCATTTCTTTGACATCTGGCATATTGGCAAAAGTATGTATCTTGATTAAGGTAGTTTTGTTTAGATTGTCTGTCTATAATTACATTTTAATTTTTAACATTTTGTGTTTGTGTTGTGAAACAGGTCTAGGGAAAGCATTGGCTGCTGCTGAAGGAGAGGGAGTGTGAAGATGTGAAGCTGTGGAGGCCAGCTGTTATTAACCACCTCTACTGGACTGCAGCTTCCACTCCTAATGGAGATGCAGATGTGATGGAGGCCGAGTGGAAAAGTATGGTCAACCATGTTCAGGACATCCACGAACATGGCAGTCCTACATTTCCATGTGCACATCCACCTCTGGAGGGCGAAGCAAGGAACAAGGACTGGCTGGAACCAGGTGCAAAATACTGTTTATTTTGTGGCTGAAAATGTATAGTGAATGTTCGTTGTGCTTGTTTTTCCAAATAACGGTTGTTCGACATTTCGGAGATGTCGTAGCAACTCTCAAGCTAGCTGCGTTACAAAATAAACAAACCGGATTAACTAATAACACAATGAAGATAATATAATTCACATACTATCCATTGTTTTACCAAATACTCATTTTAAGAGCCAAAAAAACATGAACAATGTGATACAAATCCCACCTCATTGTGATCGTACAATCACGACTCATCTTAAGAAAAAATGTGTGTTTTTGTAGGATCAACAGTAGCAGTTAAACTGGAGAGTGTAGCTACTAGAACAGCGCTGGTAAAGGATGTTCGACAGTTGTCCCCACAGCATCAGACTTTTTCACTGGAGGCATTTCACTCCCTGATCCTGCACTTTGCACCAAAGCACACTGGGTTCTCCTTCCTTGGGATGTACAGCAGGGAAGTGTGTGATGTGAAAGAGTGAGTACTTTCTCAAACTAATGCAGTCTAACACAGCAGCCCGACTTTCATTAAATGTGCAGTAAGCGATGCTTTTATGTTTTTTTCTGTGTTGTTTTTACTTCTGGGTATATTCACATATGCACAACTTGTAATGGGTACAAATTACACTTTTTCTACAGACTTCTCTTGGCAGCCCTGCATTTCAACCACAATGTCAGCAGAGAAGTTGCTCGAACCAGTGATGGTGAGGCGTGTTATGCGGTTCACTACCCAAGGTTCCGCAAAGGTGGCTGGGTAGTCCGCCCTGTTAAGAAAAAGCCATCATACGGTGGGCAGTTTCAGTCAGTTCCTAAATATTAAGTCAGACCACGAGTTAGCAATGAATGTGATCTAAACTTTTGCTTCCTTCTCCCAGCATATGCATCAGCCCTCATGGAGTCTCTGAGAGAGGAAAACGTCTACGGTTACGTATGTAACCCTTGTTCCCTGAGTAGGGAACGGAGACGTTACGTCGGATGACGACGATGACGACGTTTCGCTTAGAAAGCCTATCAACTTCGAGTATTACAAAACGAGCCAATGGCAAAGAAATGCCATGGGTATGCGGAATTTGCATGACTTAACTCCGCCCCACCTCGTGGGTATAAAAGGAGGAAGTCCGCAACAGCAGTTTATGTTTCTTCGCTGAGAAGCCAAGACTGAGCTCAGGCGATCCCCACGGTACAGCGGAAAGTGGCAGGCAGACGTAACGTCTCCGTTCCCTACTCAGGGAACGAGGGTTACATACGTAACCGTAGACGTTCCCTTTCGTTGTCACTCCGAGTTACGTCGGATGACGACGAATGGGGTTACCAGTCTAATCACGCCACCTTCTCAGCTGTCTTCCAGTGCCCTGCGTAAATCGAGATCCCTGTCATAGACTGGACGAAGGACTCCATTTAACACAGGAATACCAAGGTACACTGGGAAGCATATCCCAAGCTAGGGGAAGTATGCAATTAATGCCAACCCAGAGAGGGGGGACTTAGAGAATACACATATGACCCGAAGGATGCATATGGGGAACACTGGGGTGTCCAGCCGCAGGTGGAATATTTCAACCCCAGGGGTGGCAAGGTGGCTTGCCAAGGGAAAGACACATGCTCAGAGAGGCTTACAATGGAAATACACACATGGGGGTCGCTCAGGGGAGGGACCATGCACACGGGAGGCACCTAGCCGACGCGCAGGCAATAGACACTGGCGCCGACGTCAGGAGTGCTAGAGGAGCTCAGGGCTTACGGGGAAGCTCACCTGAGGAGACTATCGCACGTATCCAGTCCGTGGAGTGGAATGGCGAGCAAGCGAAGACACCTGAGCGGGTCCGGTACTAGCTGGTTGAAGCGAGTACATGAGAGGACACAGGCTCCACTCGGAGATTATAGAATCTGGCGAATGTGTTAGGTGTCGCCCAGCCTGCAGCTCTGCAGATGTCTGTTAGCGAGGCGCCATGCGCTAGAGCCCAAGAGCATGCCACACTCCGGTTGGAGTGGGCAGTCACACCAAGGGGGCACGGTCGACCTTGCTGCTGGTAAGTCAAGCAATGGCGTCCACTATCCAGTGAGACAACCTTGCTTGGAGAGAGCCTTTCCCTTCAGCTTCCCACCATAACAGACAAAGAGCTGGTCTGAGGTCCTGAAACACTGCGTCCTGTCTACATAGGCGCGGAGAGCGCGTACTGGACAGAGCAGTGCCAAGGCTGGGTCTGCCTCCTCCGAGGGCAGCGCTTGCAGGTTCACCACCTGGTCCCAAAAGGGAGTGGTAGGAATCTTGGGCACATATCCCGGCCGGGGTCTCAGGATCACGTGAGAGAAAGCCGGTCCGAATTCCAGGCACGCTTCGTCGACGGAGAATGCGTGCAGGTCCCCTACCCTCTAGATGGAGGCCAGTGCAACCAGGAGGGCTGTCTTCATAGACAGGAACTTAAGCTCAACTGATTGCAGGGGCTCAAAGGGAGCACTCTTCAGGGAAGTTAGAACCACTGAGAGGTCCCAAGAGAGAACGAGAGGAGGACGAGGAGGATTCAGTCTCCTCGCTCCTCTCAGGAACCTGATGACCAGGTCGTGCTTCCCTACCGACTTACCTTCGACCAAGTCATGGTGTGCAGCAATAGCGGCAACATAGACCTTAAGGGTGGAGGGAGACAGCCTTCGCTCCAACCCCTGCTGAAGGAAGGAAAGCACAACGCTGATCGAGCATCTCCGGGGGTCTTCTCGGTGAGAAGAGCACCAGTCGACGAAGAGGTTCCACTTCAGCGCATAGGCGTGTCTCGTGGACGACGCTCTAGCGGAAGTGATGGTAGCCGCCACCGCTGGTGGAAGGGTACTCAAACCTACCTCGAGCTGTCCAGGAGCCACACGTGGAGGCTCCAAAGATCGGGGCGAGGGTGCCACAGGGTGCCCCGTCCCTGAGAAACAAGGTCCGTCCTCAGAGGAATGGGCCACGGAGGTGCTGTCGCGAGGAGTACAAGTTCGGGGAACCAGGTCCGGTTGGGCCAATACGGCGCGACCAGAATGACCTGCTCCTCGTCCTCCCTGACCTTGCGCAAGTCTGCGCAAGAAGGCTCACTGGGGGAAACGCATATTTGCGGCCCGGCGGCCAGCTGGGCGCCAGTGCATCTGTGCCGAGCGTGCCCTCGGACAGGGAAAAATACAGGGCGCAATGGGTCGAGTCGTGAGAGGCAAACAGATCTCTCTGTGCGTCCCCGAACTGGTCCCAAATCAGCTGAACCGACTGGGGATGGAGTCGCCATTCTCCAGGGAGGGTGCATTCGAAAACGCGTCTGGCGGTGAGCATCTTGAACGGCAGCCTGTAAAGGGAGCGGTTCAGCCCCGCAAGCCGTGAGAGCTCGTCGGCTGCATAGTTCAGAGCTCCGGGAATGAAAATGGCTCGAAGCGACCTCAGATGCTTCTGACTCCATAGGAGGAGGTGGCGGGCGAGCGAGTTGTGACATACGGCGGGAGCGTAGACCACCTTGATGGTTGATGTATGCTACAGTAGCGGTATTGTCTGAACGGACTAGTACGCGTTGACCCCTGAGCAACGCCCGGAAGCGGTGCAGGGCAAGGCGTACTGCCAACAGCTCGAGGCAATTGACTTGCCATAGCCGCTGGGGTCCTATCCAGGAGCCCGCAGCAGCATGTCCATTGCACCAGCCCGTGGAGGAGGCATCTGTCGAGACAACAACATGCCGGGAAGCTCGTTCCAGTGGGACACCCGCCCTGAGAAAACTGAGGTTCGACCACAGGGTGAAGAACTGACGGCAGGTCGGAGTAACTGGTACTCGGAGCGTGCCTTGTTGCCATGCCCACCTCGGGACTCAGTCGCGAAGCCAAAGCTGAAGCGGTCTCATATGAAGCAATCCGAGCGGCGTGACCGCGGCTGCAGATGCCATGTGCCTCAGGAGCCTCTGAAAGTGTTTCAGTGGAACCGCACTCTTGCCCTCAAGTTATCTCAGGCAAGTCAGCAGTGACTGCGCGCGCTCGCTCGTAAGCTGCGCGGACATGGCGCCCGAGTCCATGTCCATACCGAGAAAAGAGATCCTCTGCACGGGGCAGAGTTTGCTCTTCTCCCAGTTGACCCGAAGGCCCAGACGAGCTAGGTGCCAGAGCACTAGGTCCCTGTGTTCGCAAACCTGATCTCGAGAGTGAGCTAGGATCAGCCAGTCGTCGATATAACTCAGGATGCGAACCCCGTGTTCCCGAAGGGGAACAAGGGCAGCCTCGACGACCTTCGTGAAGATGCGAGGAGACAGGGCTAGCCCGAAAGGGAGGACCGCGTACTGGTATGCCTGCCCCTCGAAAGCAAACCGTAGGAACGGTCTGTGTTGAGGAAGAATGGAGACATGAAAGTAGGCGTCCTTCAGGTCGATCGCTGCAAACCAATCCTGGGGCCGAATGCATTCGAAAACGCGTCTGGCGGTGAGCACCTTGAACGGCAGCCTGTGAAGGGAGCGGTTCAGCACGCGCAAGTCCAGGATAGGCCGTAACCCATCGGTTTTCTTGGGGACAATGAAGTAGGGGCTGTAGAAGCTGAACCTCATCTCGGCTGGAGGGACAGTCTCGATTGCACCCTTCGCCAGCAGGGTGGCAATCTCTGCTCTCATGATGGGGGCATTGCCACCGACCAAAGTGGAGTGGACTCCCCTGAAGCGGGGAGGAGACCGTGCGAACTGAATCGCATAGCCGAGCCTGACGGTCCGCGCGATCCAGACGGGGAAGCTCTAACCAGGCTCCCAGGAACTGAACCAGCGGGATCATGCGAATGACAGGCGTCCCCCCGGAGGGGCAGCGAAGAGGAGTAACTGGCCCAGACGTGGACGGCATAGCGGCCCGGTGTGGGGGCACAGTTAGCAACCGCGCCCTGGCAGAGGGGGCCAGGGGAGGACCAGGCTGGTCATCCCGCGGGGGCCTGCTCTGCCAGGGGTCTGGCGACAGAGGGGGACAGGGGCGGAGCGGTCCGTGGACGGCACGCCGTGTCAACCACCTCTGGGACAGAGGGGGACGAGGAGAGCACGGCTAGTGGGCGGCGCTCTGTGTCGTCCGAGAACTCTGTGTGACGGGAGAGTCAGTTCTTTGGAGAATAAGGATTCTTCCCCGGCCCTCCATCGGGGAAAGGAGTGGTCCTGCTACCAACTCCTGGAAAGAACTGAGTCCCATCTCTGAGGAGCCGCTCTCAAGAGCGCCGCCTAACCCGACGTGTAGCGGGGGCGGGGCTGGAGAGGGCTGTGGCATCCGACCGCGGCCTCCAAAGCCGGCCCGGGTGAACGGGTGGGGTGGGAGTCGCGGGGGGGCGCCCTCGGCGGTGGGCAGACCGAGGGACCTGAGCGGACGGCGGGGCCGTCGGGACAGAGTCAACCTCAGCCTGCTCCATCCCCAAGGAGCCCGTCTCAGGAGCGCCGCTTTAGCTGGCGTGTAGCGGGGGGCGGGGCTGGAGAGGGCTGTGGCGTCCGCCCGCGGCCCCCAGAGCCGGCCCGGGTGAAAGGGCAGGGTGGGCAGACCGAGAGATCTGAGCGGACGGCGGGGCCGTCGGGACAGAACCAACGTCAGTCTGCTCATGGGCGGCTGAGAGCTGTTGGGCAAGCCCTCAACCGCACCGCCAAAGGGGCCGACCTGGGATATGGGAATGTCGGACAGACGGGTCCGCGCGACATTTAGCACATCAGACAGGTTCAGCCACAGAATGGTGAGCATCACCTGACCCAGGGAGCGTACGGCCACTTTCGTCGCTCTGAGAGCAAGGTTAGTGGCGGCACGCAGCTCAGTGAAGAGCCCTGGGTCAGTCCCGCCCTCGTGCAGGTCCATGAGCATCTGGGTCAGGTAGACCAGCAGAATGACCATGGCATGCAGTGAGGCGGCTGCCAGTCCCGTGGCGCTATAGGATCTCGCCACAAGCGTAGACGAAAAACTACAGGCCACGGACGGGTGCTTAGGATTGCGCCGAGAAGAAGCACTCTGAGGACACATAGCATCGCAACAGAGCGTTCAGCCGGGGGAACCCCAGTGTACCCATGGGCAGCGGCCCCATCGAGGGGAGAAAAAGGCGGATGAGATCAGCGAGCGGTCCCTGATCTCATCATGCACGTCCGGGAAGAATGGTATTGGGGTTGCCGTGGACGAGGGTCGGCGGCCTTACCCAAAAACCAATCGTCCCAGGAAAGCATGGCCGTCATCTCCGGATCAGACTCGACGAGTCGTCACTTCCAGGAAAATCAAACCCACCTAGTGAAGCTGCTACAAACATAGTATCATCCTCTGTAGCTTCAAATGAAACACACGGGCCACCAGAGGGTAGACCTGTGGGAATCACCTGTACACTAGCGGACACCGTCATTAAAGAGGGGGGCTGGGGTCGCGGACACATAGTCGGCGCCTTTTCCAGACCCTAACCCTGAGTTCACAGAGTCTCGACCTTACTGACGCGATGATCATGTTTCCACGGAGAAAACATGAGTCATCCACGAGCGCTGCTCTAGCATGATCAAGCCCAAACATACTAGACAACGCTCGTGCCCATCAGAGTCCGATACCAAGCTGCCGCACCATTCATTTTTTTTTTTTTTTTGAAATGCACGGGCTTTAAAAAGACGTGCCGCGTGCGAGCTCTTTTAGTGAGAGAAAACTCAAGTGTTGAAGCACCCGGGGAGACACGCACCGACTAGCAGACCACTGCAACAGATCAGCAGGAAGCACGCGCTCGCCGTAGATCGCCGTCACACCAACACTCGAGGTACTCGTTTGTGAAGCTGACAATTCAGAGATGGCTTGTGGAGAGAAGAATAAACTTGGCTCCGAAGCGAAAACATAAACTGCTGTTGCGGACTTCCTCCTTTTATACCCACGAGGTGGGGTGGAGTTAAGTCATGCAAATTCTGCAGACCCATGGCATTTCTTTGCCATTGGCTCGTTTTGTAATACTCGAAGTTGATAGGCTTTCTAAGCGAAACCCCATTCGTCGTCATCCGACGTAACTCGGAGTGACAACGAAAGGGAACTCCAGGTCACCACAGGCTCTACGAGAACGCAGCACAGTTTCGTCTTCCACTACACATGCTCCCCTTTCCAGATCCCTCCAGAGGATCAACAAGGATGAGGCTGTTGGCGTGTATCTATCACAGGATTCACGATTTAACCATAGACTCTAAAAAAAGATGGACGACGCCCCTTCGCTTTCTTCCATTGGCGAGAAGTGAAAAACAAACACTTGAAATTACATCACCATGATAAAAACTACAGTAAGTGACAAACTATATTTGGAAAAAAGATGTGTGAAGTGTAATTTAATTGTTAAGTTGGTCTCACGCCCCACAGGGAGGCGGGGTTTATGAGCTATACTAGAACCAGTCACCGGGGGGGGGGATCGAGACGCTTTGGCTTCACTTTTCAGGGCTTGTGCGGCACGCTTGTATTTAAAACGTTGATAACACCTTAGTGTGATAGCTGAAATATTGTTAAATTTTATATATGATCATAAAGTTTTATACAGACAACTTGTGATTGTTTGTTTATTTTGTTTATTTTCTATTGATTGTCAACAAAATTGGGCCATTCAAAACCTTTATAAAGTCCTCCTTCCTCTGGAAACTGCCTTCTAATGGCTGACACAACACATGCAGGTAAGGGCTTCCTGATGTGCCTGCCCAGAATGGCATAGGCCCAGCGGACTGCCTGCCTGTATGCAGTGTAGCGGTATTGCCTGAAGATATGGACAAAATATCAATATTGATCGTCTTATACCAATGGCATCAAATAGTGTGATATAGGTAGTCATGCCCTAAATAGAGGCAACTTGTAATTACTAAAAACTAAATTACTCAGATTGTTTAAATATTCAAATCTTTAATTTTCTGTTTGTTATAACCCAGGTGAAAAATATGTATTAAAAATGTACTTGAGTATGTTTTTAGTACAATACAAATATATTCAAGTATAGTTTTTATAGATTTATATATATCTCTACCCTAAACATACTCATGTCTGCTGGCCTGGAGAGGTCCATGCTCCTGTCTGAAGTGCATATAGGCTGTAGCACACATGGGTTCAGACAGCAAGCCTCAAAGCCTGGGTGCAAAGTCAGGCACTGTACATCAAGTCTGGGGGTGACATTTTCCACTAAGGCCCAGTATGCATCCACCTCCCTGCAGCACTGACTTTCCTCAGCTGTGAACATTGTCTCGCATTTCACACACATGCACCTATGGAACAAAAACGTGCATCAGGAATAAAAATAAAAGTCTGAACAGGTCTTGTCACAGGTCGGGGCGGCTAATCGGGCTACACCGCCCCTCAGAACCAGTACCACCCTTGGGGAGTCGGACAGAGGCCAGGCAAGGAGGACAGACAACAAGACTTTAAGTGAATATTTATTTAATTCATTTAATATAAAATGAGATAAAAGATTTAGAGGTAGAGTCTTCTGCGCAGGATCGTTCCGTCCAAGGACAATCCAGATGTGCGTTTCGGGTATGTCCACCTCTTCTTCCCAGATGGCAGACAGAGAACTCACGACTGAGAAGCTTTGCTGCCAAGCAGACAGGTGAGTGTACAGGTAACGTAATCCTCCTCTTCACAGGTGACAGACAGAGAACTTATGGCTGGGGAGCTTCAGGCCATGGAGCTTCGCTGCCAAGCAGCCAGGTGAGCGTTCAGGCACGTACTCCTCTCCTCCACAGGTGACAGACAGAGAACTTACGGCTGGGGAGCTTCACTGCCAAACAGCCAGGTGAGCATTCAGGCACGTACTCCTCTTCTCCACAGGTGACAAGACAGAGAGCTTACGGCTGGGGAGCTCCACTGCCAAGCAGCCAGGTGAACGTTCAGGCACGTACTCTTCTCCACAGGTGACAGGCAGGGAATTTACGGCTGGGAAACTTCAGGCTGGGGAGCTTCGCTGCAAGCAGACAGGTGAGTATACGGCACGTAATCCTCTTCTTCATAGATGACAGACAGAGAACTTACGGCTGGGGGAGCTTCGCTGCAAAGCAGACAGGTGAGTGTGCGGCACGTAATCCTCTTCTTCATAGATGACAGACAGAGAACTTACGGCTGGGGAGCTTCGCTGCAAAGCAGACAGGTGAGTATACGGCACGTAATCCTCTTCTTCATAGATGACAGACAGAGAACTTACGGCTGGGGAGCTTCGCTGCCAAGCAGCCAGGTGAGTGTCCAGGCACGTACTCCTCTTCTCCACAGGTGGCAGACAGAGAACTTACGGCTGGGGAGCTTCACTGCAAAGCAGACAGGTGAGTATACGGCACGTAATCCTCTTCTTCAGAGACGACAGACAGAGAACTTACGGCTGGGGAGCTTCGCTGCCAAGCAGCCAGGTGAGTGTCCAGGCACGTACTCCTCTTCTCCACAGGTGGCAGACAGAGAACTTACGGCTGGGGAGCTTCGCTGCAAAGCAGACAGGTGAGTGTGCGGCACGTAATCCTCTTCTTCATAGATGACAAACAGAGAACTTACGGCGGGGGAGCTTCACTGTTTCACTGCAAGCAGTCGTTTGGGTATTCACTACACGTGTCCCTCTTCTCAATAGGCTGTCAGAAAATACACTCAACATCTGTAAAGTACAACAGTGTTAGCCTCCTCTTAAGTATTTAGGACGTGACAGAAAGCTCAGGTAAGCAATGGACATCCAGCGGGTTTAAGTTCACACTTCACACATCCAAACAGTGCATCACATCACTTCATCATCACTTCATCTCAGCACTCAGTGGGAAATATACACATAGAGGGCCGTCGCCCATTTTCTGACCTGGCATTCGCATCAAGGAGTCCCGTAGATACAAGAGGAGGATAGAGATTGTTTTGAACTACTCAGTCTCTCATATACGATCTTATTGTCCAGTGATTCCCTCGTTCCAGTTGCGTCGTTGTGCTCTTTCTCCCGAACTCACGGTGCCACGCCTGTTTGCTGGCCCCCACTTCCTCTGCTCCAATGTTCACGCTTCCTCTGAGATCACAGTCCCCAAAAACAACACCCTCTCCAGTCTGTACTCTCTCCTCTTATCCTCCCCTAAGGGCAACGTGTCCCAATCGCGGGGCTTCAATCCTTTTTCGCGCAGCTGTCGGCGATTCCGATTAATCACCCCATTCGCGGCATTTTTTCGCTAGCCCGGAACTAACCCGGTGTTCCATTGTTATGAGTCCGGCGGGAGGCAATCGCGGCGAACATTAGTTCCGCCTTGCACAGAGACAAAAGATGAAATTGTCACCGCGTGACACTCTGATCGTATTTCGCGTGGTATGTGACTTTCTCACGCCACGTAAAATGTAAACATCAGACGTTGTTATAGGGAACATGCTGAAAGTCGCTGCTGAAACATAGCTGTGTTGTTGCAAAGTGCCGGACAAGCAGAAATGTATTATTTTTGAAACCGTTGCAGATAAGAGCGCGGAAAAAAGCTGTGCATACTAGCCTCCTACAGTTCTGCAGCTTGAGATGCAGGAGTCCAGCGCGGCGGCTATACATTTCTATGCTGTAAAATTTAAATAAGACAACATCTCTATTGTAAATGCAAACCCCTCCATCAACGCAACGTCATTGCCAAAGAGCTGCATGAACACAAATCGGATCTAAACAGTTGCTATTAACTGAACTGATATACGATGGTAATAATCTGTACAATATTGTGAGCAGAGTGTATATCGTTAGCGAACGTGTATATATCTATAAGCTAACACTGGTCTCTCACCAAGACACCTGTCCTGTTCTCCACTGGTTCTCCTCACACCACAACTCAATTAGTCTCCTCTGACCGTTGTTCTGTCTAACATTAATCCTGGCCTGTCCTGCTCTCTCGGCTGCATAGCAGGCTCGTAATTGTAAGGCTGTGGTCCGTCATACGAGTAAGTAGGAACAATTTCCTCAACGTCCGAAATGTCATTGCGATCCATTGTTTTCCTGTTGTTTGAATCGACCGCTCTCCCTCCCGTTACGTCACGCCCGTCACGCTCATTTCCAGATGCTGAAGTAAAATTTTCTCACAAAAACGAGTCCAGAAGCCAATGTAACGTATTTATAAGTATATTTTAAAGAAAATCTAGTTCCTACATTATTTTTCTATACATTGACTCGTTGGGTCCTCTAACCTGCAATATGCCCTTTAAACACCCTCAAACGAAAGCAATGCTGTCTACATTGGGTGCGGTGAGGGGCGCTACACAACAAATTACCAACAGTAAACTGATCGCGCGCACGCTCTGTTTCTGACGCACCTCTCACGCTGGGCGGGGGAAGTTGCGCCAGACCGGAGTCGGGGGACTTTTTGTGGAGTTTTTTTGTTGTTGTTGCTTTATTTGGTAGTATTATGGATTAATGGTTTTAAAATAAAAAATAAAAAAATCACTCGTTCGCTCATTTTGGCGCCCATATGGATGAGTGGCGCCCCTAGCATTTGCCTATTCCGCCTATGCCCTGGCCTGCATAACACAATGACTGACTTTTTGGACATGTTAGTTTATTGTATTTAAAACAAACTGCGTTTAAACAAGGTCATTGCGTTGCAAATTTTAATTAGAACAGTTTACTATAATTTCGATAGCATGTTCACACATCAATTAATCATTAAGTCTGTAAAAGTACTTAAGTAAACTTCAATGATGATACAAGTTTTCACTCACCAACTCTGCTGGCTTTTCCCGGTTCAGTGCAAATTGATCGTTACTGTCTGTGCAAGACTGCAGCGCCCGCCCACTTTTTCGACATACTGGTTCCGGGAGTATTTTCATTCACTTTTCCTCTTTGGAGATTGCTTGCGTTATAAGACATGAATCATAACAACCAGCTAAAACTTGAATCACAACGTGTACAATATTCAATCTGAAATAAAAATATTTGAAAATTTGTAAAAAAATACAAAAGTACGAGACTATGCGTGTGAAAGCCAACTGGGTAAATAAAACTACAATCCCATGAAGCACTACAAATGATAATTGCGCAACACGTTTCTATCATTTCTCAAATATATTTAATCTCTTTCAATCACATATATGTTCAATTTGTGATCATCTTAATATATATTAACTAACTGGTAACAGAGTAATCATCATAGAGTACTAGAAATGTGCAACAGCAACAACACTAATATCCATTGTTGCTGTTGCACATTTCATATTTACTCTGATAAGACTGTGTGTGCTGAAATTAAATTATGTTTTATAGTTTCATTTTAATCTGTCAGGATTAGGTATAATATTGAATGCAGGATTAAATCATATATCTCATTGTGGAAAAATTATAGAAAAGTCCTGGTGTACAGGACTTACCGTGTATGGGATATACAATATAAGATATAATATCATACATCATATAATCGCCTGTCATATATGAGGCATGAATATAATTTTACATAAACACACAATTAAATAAGCAACAGCTTTATGTTATGCATTTTAAAAATATATTTTCAAAATGAATTTCAATATATTTTACAGTGTTTCACATATATGTGAATATATTACCTTTCTGTATGGGAAAACTTTGGGATTTTACTCAAAAATATTTGAAAAGGATTTTAAATGTGGCTCAAGATCGGCCATACATGTTTATATACTGGCATACATCCATGTTTGGCTCACATGCTGTATGCCAGTTCCGGATGAATGCCAGCTGTGCCAGACGCATGCCAAATCTGGGCCAAATTTGTTTACTGAGTAAAGTCAAATAAAATGTCCTGAAACTTAATCATGTATTGTTTAAGTGGATAGGGCTACATCAAACTGTAAACTGAATGAGAATATGAAAGCAGTGAATGCAAAACATTGTTTGAAGTCAGTTATATATATATATATATATATATATATATATATATATATATATATATATATATATATATATATATAATAACAGCATATACTATTCTACAATATAAGATATAATATCATACATCATAATCGCCTGTCATATATGAGGCATGAATATAATTGTACATATAAACACACATAATTAAATAAGCAAAAGCTTTATGTTATGCATTTTAAAAATATATTTTCATAATGTATTTCAATATATTTTACAGTGTTTCACATATGTGTGAATATATTACCTTTCTGTATGGGAAACTTTACTCAACAATATTTGAAAAGGATTTTCAATGTGGCTCAAGATCGGCCATACATATATGGCCCACATATCTATATTTAACATCTGGGCCAAATACACCATTTGACATCTGGCCCATGTCTTGGGTGCCGTCTTAAATCCAGTGCCATCTCTGCCAAACCCGGGCCATGTTTGGCCCACATGCTGTATGCCAGTGCCGGATGAATGCCAGCCGTGCCAGACACATGCCAAATCTGGGCCAAATTTGTTTGCTGACTGGGTAGCTGCTTGCTTTTATGTTATAACAGTGAGAAGCGCATTAAAATTAGAAAAAATAATGGGACAAAAAGAAATCAAGGGACATTTAGAATAGATAAAAATGTGCGATTAATTGCGATTATTTGCGAGTTAACTATGACATTGATGTGATTAATCGCGATTAAATATTTTAATCGTTTGACAGCACTAGTATAAAGTCTTTAAATCCAGCGTGCAATAACACAGGGTCAGATCCGCCTCGCCGGCAAGTTAGCCCCGTCCGGGAGCAGGATCAATGTTGTAAGGTGACTGTTATAAGTCCAGCGAGATGAGTAATCCAAACAAATAGGGTAATACTATAGGGTAATACTCCTCCAAGGATCGGCACCTCAGCGCTCCAAAAACAGCCAGCAAACAAAGTAATCCACAACGACTCGGTGAAGTTTTGTGAGTGAGAGTAAGCTCTCTCGAAGACCGGAATACCTGTTCCTTATATGGAAAAACACATAGTCTTTTCCTGTTCCATGACACGTCATCACGTGACGAGAAGTCTCGAGAAGTGATCGCGAGAACATATATCGGCGTCAATTTCACAACAGTAAGGGCAAGTACAGAATACCGGGCAAAGCAATGCCATAATTGACAACAACAAGCTTAGTCTAGGTCAATTAATACCTAGACACACAGCGTCACAAGAATGGATCAACAAGGAGAAGAGATCGCGAATACAGGTCGCGCGGTTCAAGCACTCGTGACACAGGTGTCTGAGCTCAACCCAACAGTTACAACGTCTACAAGCTCCCGCTGTGCCGCCCACACCGCCCGTTCAGCCCCTCCTGACTGTGCAAGAGAACCAGCCTGAGCCTCCTCTGCCCACGCCTGAGGGCTTTTCAGGTGAGCCTGAGTACAGTAGAGCTTTTCTCACTTGATGTTCCATGCACTTCGCATTGCAGCCACGGACCTTTAACAGTGAACAGTCCAAAGTGGCGTTCGTTTTGACTCTACTGTCGGGAAAGGCGGCTCTCTGGGGAACGGCGGTGTGGGAGAATCAAGATAACTGTTGCGCCTCGTTCCAGGCACTCTCCACGGAGATGAGAAGAGTGTTCGATTGAGCGGTGGCGGGTAAGGAGGCGGCCAGATTACTCATAGATCTACGCCAAGGTGATGTCGCAGTGGGACATGTTCCTGCATGGGCTGGCTGACCGCGTTCAGAAGGAGATTTACATCTTGGACCTTCCCAAAACCCTTAATGGACTGGTGGAGCTCGCACTGAGGGTCAATGCCTGTCTAAGTCGTGGGATTCATCGGGAGCGTTCATATCGACCTCAGTATTACTCCAAGGACCCATGAACCAACGACGAGAAGGCGGTCAGCCCAGTTTGCGATCATGAGCCCATGCAGGTGGGGAGAGCTCGACTTTCCCGGGAGGAGAGGGAGAAGCGGAGATCCCAAGGACTCTGCCTTTACTGTGGTAAAGCTGGCCACTTTATCTATTCCTGCCCGGTAAAAGAGCAAGTATGAGGCTACTCTCGGGTGGGATCTCCACCGAGAAGACCTCATCACCATCATCAACCCTCCTCCCGGTAAGACTGAGATGGGCAACCTCCACGCACAGCACTCAAGCACTACTAGATTCGGGAGCAGAGGGTAATTTTATGGACTTCCATCTCGCACTCAAACTTCAGATTCCCATAACTTCTCTCACGCACAAGATATCGGTCAATGCACTCAACGGACAAGAACTTCCCAGGATTTCTTACTCCACTGAACCCATCACACTTATTACGTCTGGCAACCACTCTGAGAATATATCCTTCCTTCTCATGGACTCACCTTTAGCACCGGTGGTTTTGGGGCACCCTTGGCTTTCTCAGCACAACCCCTGAGTCGACTGGCACAATAATTCCATTTCTGCCTGGAGTAACCACTGCCATGAGTCATGTTTGATTTCTGCCTGTTCGTCTGTGTCTGGTTCTGTGTTTCAGAAGGAGGCAGCGGATTTGTCTAACGTGCAAGAGTACCTCGACCTGAACGAGGTGTTCAGTAAGTGTCATGCTGCTTCTCTTCCTCCGCATCGTCCCTATGACTGTGCTATAGATTTACTGCCAGGTAAGTCTCCGTCTAAGGGCAAACTTTACTCTCTTTTTGTTCCTGAGTGGGAGGCCATGGAGAAATATATTTCTGATTCTCTAGAATCTGGGTTCATTCAGCCTTCCTCTTCTCCTGCGGGGGCGGGGTTATTTTTGGTCGGAAAGAAGAATGGTTCTCTGCGACCTTGCATTGATTACCGAGAGCTGAATAACATCACGGTAAAGAATACTTATCCTTTGCCGTTGATGTATTTAGCTTTCAAGAGATTGCAGGGAGCATCCATTTTCACAAAATTGGACTTATGTAATGCTTATCATTTGGTTCGCATCAGGAAGGGGGATGAATGGAAAACCGCGTTTAATACCCCTAGGGGGCACTTAGAATACTTGGTTATGCCTTTCGGTCTTTCCAACTCCCCAGCGGTTATCCAGGCACTCGTCAGTGACGTGTTGAGAGACATGGTTGATAAGTTCATATATGTTTACCTGGATGACATTTTGATTTTTTCTCGTCTCTCCAGGAACACGTTAAACACGTCAGACGAGTGCTTCAGAGATTGTTAGAGAATGGGCTTTTTGTCAAGGCGGAGAAATGCGTTTTTCATGCACACGTTTTTCATGTTTCTTTCCTAGGGTACATCATCTCCTCTGAGGGAGTGCGCATGGATCCTGACAAGGTTAAGGCAGTGATGGATTGGCCAAGTCCAGATTCCCGTAAGGCCCTACAGCGGTTTCTGGGGTTCGCCAATTTCTATCTGCGTTTCATTCGCAACTTCAGCCAACTAGCCGCACCTCTGACCGCCTTGACCTCCCCCAGAACTACGTTCAGGCGGTCTGATATTGCAGAGGCAGTATTCGTCAACCTCAAAAGTCGTTTCATTTCGGCCCCCATTCTTGTCACCCCTGATCCCACGCGTCAGTTCGTGGTGGAGGTCGACGCGTCAGAGGTGGGGGTAGGTGCAGTGCTTTCCCATCGCTTATCGTCTGCCGAACGCAACTATGACATTGGTAACAGAGAGTTGTTGGCGGTCAAGTTAGCGTTGGAGGAGTGGCGGCATTGGTTAGAAGGGTCGGGGGTACCTTTTATCGTTTGGACCGATCATAAGAACCTTGAATATATTAGATCTGCGAAAAGACTCAACTCCAGGCAGGCTCGGTGGGCACTTTTTTTCAGACGTTTTGATTTTGTTCTCTCGTACCGCCCGGGTTCCAAGAACATCAAACCCGATGCCATATCTCGTATTTTTGATCCATCCGAACGCCCGGTTACTCCCGAGTACATTTTACCTGAGAAAGTAGTTATCTCCATACTCACATGGGAGGTCGAGTCGAAGGTCAAGACGGCCTTAGAAGGGGTAACGCCTCCGCCCGGTTGTCCACCGAGTCGTTTGTTTGTTCTGGAGGGGTTACGGTCCGATGTATTCGATGGGGTCATTGCTCCAACGTGGCCTGTCATCCAGGAGTCAATCGTACCAGCTGTTTAGTTAAGCAACGATTCTGGTGGCCGTTAATGGCTTGTGACATTCACGATTTTTTTTTGGCTTGCTCGGTTTGTGCCACTGGTAAGACATCTAACCGACCTCCTGACGGGTTACTTCAGCCGCTGTCTGTCCCTTCGAGACCCTGGTCCCACATCGCGCTAGATTTTGTCACCGCCCTCTAATGGCATGACGGTTGTTTTAACCATAGTGGACTGGTTCTCGAAGGCGGCACATTTCATTCCCTTTCCCAAATTACTGTCAGCCAAGGAGACAGCGGTCACTGTCGTTGATCACGTCTTTCGGTTACATGGCCTCCCGATGGACGTGGTTTCTGACAGGGGTTCCCAGTTTGTGTCCAAATTTTGGCAGGAGTTTTGTAAGTTATTGGGGGCTACGGTCAGTCTGTCTTCGGGTTATCATCCTCAGAGCATTGGCCAGTCCGATCGAGCCAACTAGGATTTGGAGAGAATGTTACAATGTTTGGTAGCCAAGAATCCTTCATCCTGGAGCCAACAACTTTCTATGGTTGAGTACGCACATAACTCGTTACCAGTGTCATCTATGGGCCTCTCTCCGTTTAAGTGTAGTTTAGGGTACCAGCTACCAATTTTTCAGAGTCTGGAAACCGAGGTCGCGGTCCCCTCCGCTCACGCATTCGTCCAGAGGTGCCGCCGCACTTGGACCAGAGCCCGTGAGACTCTGCTCCAGGTGGGGAGGCGCATGAAGGCTAAGGCCGACCGCCACCGGTCAAAGCCTCCCGTATACGTCGTGGGTCAAAAAGTGTGGCTTTCTACCAAGAACATTCCGCTCCATTCCGTTTCCAATAAGTTAGCTCCCAAATTTATTGGCCCGTTCCCTGTCACCAAGATTATTAGTCCGGTGGCAGTCCGATTAAAACTTCCTCCGGCGTACAGGAGAATTTATCCCGCCTTTCATATGTCAAGGATCAAGCCCGTGTTTTATTCTCAGATTAATCCGCCCGCCCCGGTTCCCTCCCCCGCCGCGACTCGTAGATGGGGAACCTACATATTCGATTCATCGTATTGTGGACTCGAGACGGAGGGGACGCGGTTTTCAGTATCTGGTGGACTGGGAAGGTTTACGGTCCGGAGGAGAGAAGTTGGGTACCTGCTAGGGATATTCTGGATCACTCCCTTATCGATGATTACAATCGGCAGGTAGGTTCGGCCTGGGGGGGGGGGTACTGTCACGGTTCATGAATCCGTTGTCTCCCTCTGGTGTATTTGTGTGTGTGTGTGGGCGTGGTTACCAATCCTGTGTGATTATCTGCGCCAGCTGTAATCAATTCCTGTTCCCTTTATATGTTCAGTAATCCCATCTCATGTTGTCAGATCGTTGTGGCTTCCCCGGTGTCGTGTCCTGTTTCCGTGTGGCTCCTCTCGTCTCCTGGTGTGGATTACCTGTCTCTGTGGATTTTCTTCGTGGATCGTCATCCTATTCTGGACTGTTTATTGTTCCTGGTTCCTGAGCATGCCGATCACCGCACACTATTCTTCGGGTTGCCCATCAACGTCCCTGTGTCTTCCACCATCTCAGTGTTTGTTCCTGACCTGTGTGTTTCTGACCATCTTCAAATAAATGCCTTTTACTTGCAATTGTATCCGCTCCGTGTTGTAACAGTGTCTACGCGCTTATAGCTGATTGGCGCACACGTCAGAGGCACCTTCGCCATTGGATGTGCAGTTGCTGAAGCACAGCCAATCAGTGATTCAGTCACTCTCTGTGCTCGCTGTGCAGTTGCAATGGGTTTTACATATAAGCTTCAATAAATCTGAGGAAAGGAGTTTCCGGCTAAATTACGGCACATGCCTTAATTAACTTATTTACACAGTAAATGACTGCAATTTCTATAGCTCTTGCAGACATGTATGTACTTTGAATACATTTAGTTAAGCATATTGAAGAGCTGTTTTTGTGATTATAAAATAATTATAAAAAATATATATATATAAATAAATATAATAAAATATTCTCTTTTTGAACTCTAAGGTGGCAGTGAGCTTACATTTTGTTATAATTGCACGCTTTTGTTTTCGGTTACAGTGACTGGTTTGTTGTTTTGCACACTCTTTTACAAAAGCAAGCTTTTTGAATAATTGTGGCTCTCAACTTAAAGAAGTAGAGTGTCTTCTAATTTTGAAATATCTCCAAATAAATGGACATTTTAAGCTGCCTCCTGAGCCATTTCTAATTCAGTTCAGAATGATATAGTTTCATCATTGCATCATCGTCAAACTGAATGGTTGCAATTCAGAATTTGGAACATGTCTATTTAAATAAAAAACAATGCTATATATAATATCCGTGGTTAGTCATGGGTCGTGTTTGGCATTTAAAAAAATTTAAAAAGGCATTAAATTTAATTTGAAGATACCTGCAGAAACCTTGCTATGTATAAAACTCTAGTTCTGCCACATTCAGTGAGAATGACTCAGCATATGCATGCCTGAATAATGTTTCATCCACCGTATGATGACAGACCGAAAACCAATATGATTAACTGTCTTGATTCTTATTGAATTATCTGGTTGTTCAAATGACTGACGTCAAAGGAGAAGATTGTGATGTGTTTTGGTAATGAACTGTTCTTATTGCATGTCACGAAGTGCTCTCTGCAGGAAGGTCCAAGTCCTAACAAATCTAGATTATAGAACTGTCCGGATGTAATTATATTCTTCCTCTTAACGTTTCAAAGGTTGTCTGTAGTCTAAATAATAACATATTACAGATTTAAAAGTGAAATTTCAAGTTTCTCCATTGACAAATGCTCACCTTGATAGTGTCCATACGGGTTAATAATGAATTTTTTCCCTGTGTAATACCTGCCTCGATAATAAAAATTGAAGGTAACAGTTTATAATAAGGTTCATAGTTAACATTAGTTAACTACTTTAGTTAACATGAACTAAAGATGAACAATTCATCTTTGTTAATTTTAATTTCAACATTTACTAATACATTATTAAAATCAAAAGTTGTATTTGTTAACATTAGTTAATGCACTGTGAACTAACATGAACAAACAATGAACAGCTGGATTTGTATTAACTAACCTTTAACAAAGATTAATAAATGTATCATGGTTAGTTCATGTTAGTTAATACATTAATGTTAACAAATGAGTCCTTATTGTAAAGCGTTAAAAAATTAACATATAAACTATAGTGCTCATCCAGTCTATATTCATGCTCATAAATCACATAATTATTCATTAAATAAAAATATGCATATAAAAAGGGACAATGTAAAATATAAAACCATTTGTCTAGATATGTATGGTTTGATATTAAGAACCAAGTGATGACTGGTTTGATTTTGCATGTCCAGTAAATGTCTCCATCTGCTGGTTCATCTGATTTAAACATGGGGTTCAGTCCGTCCAATAATAAATCATTTGCTAGGGAATTTAGTTAGCACAAAATTATTAAGAGTCCCAGTCAAACATATACATCTGAATTACACTATATAATTCAATTAATTAAAAAAAGTATAGAATTTGAATTCAGATTGAATGATTCTGCTCAGTTGGTTATGATGAATATGGATATGTTTAAAATGTAAATCTAAATATTGGAAGTATTAAATACCAACATTTATAATAAATCTTTTTTTGTTTTATAAAAACAACAGAAACAACCTATAAATCACAATTAATTACTCATGAATTCCCTACTAACAAGGAGAAATAAAGTCTTTTAATATGACTTTAAATATTATTAAAGTAAAACAAATTTGTAGTTTGCTATTATCCAAGGACAAAAAAATACAACAGTTCGGTGTTCTGATAGATTTAATCTCTCAGATGTGGATGATGAAACGTCAGGATTAATGAATCGAGTGTTAGCTGACATTTGAATTCAATAAACATTCCAGCCGGATGGGTTAAACTGCATAACCCAACATGCTGTTTTTTTTTTCTCAAAATATATTTATTGGCATTTGCTTGAACATTAAAACAATAAAATAAAACAAATTAATGAATATAAAAAAATAATAATAAACACATTACAGGAAATCTAGAACTAGACTAAAACATAAAATAAAATAAGAAATATACATTTTGACACAGTTCACAGCCTTTCATTGTGTAATTTAACTTTGCTACTTTACAAGTTATTAGTTATTTTGCTGGAATACAAGAATTGCATTATATACTGTACATGTCCAAAACAAATGAGGTGGGTATAGTTTAATCATCCCATGTTGTCTGATCTATTTGGTTACAGTAGTGCAAAAAGGGAGTCCAAATTTTGTAAAAATCTTTTAGTTTCCCTTTAACTACGTATGTCAGTTTTTCCAAGGCAAGGTTGCTGGTCATTTCTTTAAACCATTGATTAGGGGAAGGTCCTTGAGTCTCCTTCCATTTTAAAGCAATAGCACGCTTGGCCTGAAGCAAACTAAAATCAATTAGTTTGCGTTTACTTGCATTCACCTCCAAATTTACTGGTAAATATGAAATAATACAAAATGTGGGCGCAAGAGGGACATTTTCTTCAGTCAATTCATCATAAGTATCATAAGAACACTCCTGTCATGATTCTGCCATCATGTCCTTCATTTTTCCTAGTCTTGTGGCAGGATCATGACAGACCCATGTTTTGTGTACAAGCTCATGGCCTTTTGTTTGGGCCATGTGCTTGTGTTGTCCTCGTTACCTCACCCCTCCCTCTTGTTCTCCTCGTTAGTGATTATTGTATTATCCTTGTCACCTGTCTTGATCATCTGTGTCTCTTGTTTTCATTGTTTGTGGTTATTATTGCTTTACCATTGTCACCTGCTGTCATTATCAGTTTCTCCCTATTTAATCCCTTGTGTCTGCTGTCCTGGTCTGGTTCATTATCATACCTTGTCATGCTTTGTGTGAAACAAACCGTGAGTAACCTGTTGAAAGTCTTGTCCTAAAAGAAGTGTTTGATCCTGTCTTAGCTGTTAGTTTACTGTCTGAGTATTAGTCTAGTATTGTCTATCCTGTCTTGTTTTGCCCCATCGTGGGTTTTGTTTTCTGTTTTTGTCATTAATAAACCCTGTTTGAGTTATTTGCTGTCTGCTATTGGGTTTGTCCTTCATCCTCATAATAACTCCCATATACAATGATAAAGGGTACCAATTTCTTGTTTACATTTTAAACAACTGTCGGAATATTTGGATTAAATTGATGTAGTTTGACTGGGGTAATATAGGTCCGCAGAAGCCATTTATATTGCAACAATTTACACCTAGTATTGACGCTGTGATTTTGGGCAAATAAATAAGATTCCGTCCATTCTTTTTTAGAAATGTCTTCCCAAAGATCATTCTTCCATGCTGTTAAATAAGATAAAGAACTCTCTTTTGATCCCTATAAAAGTATATTATAAAAGATTGCCCCTATTCCTTAAATGTCCGTTTTTGCGGTTGCTGTGTATATTTCTATGGCATTGCTGTCCAGGAGTAATTCGCTTTTGAAGTGAATTTACTTAATTTAAAGTTAACGAAAGTTATCATGAGGATTGTAATGTTTAAAGCAGATGTCTAAACAAATGTCAGTAGACCGAGAAGATTTTAAAACGAGCAGTTCATTCATAAATAGGCAGGATCGCTATGAAAATACAGACCGGAAAACGTACTCGGTTACCTAACTAACCTCGGTTCTCTCTAGAAGAGGGAATGAGTATTGCGTAAGTATAGCTTACGCTACGGGAAAGATTCATCTTTTCGAGATATTGAAGCCAAAAAATTATCCTTAATTTTTGTATCCATTGTCAATGCAGTGCACCAGCTAGCAGACCTTGAGCAGGCTGTCTAGCGTGCTCATAGGCTGCCCTGCGGGAACTGCTGCAGCCTACCACTGAGCCCGACGTGACGTCATGTCCAATGAAGGGCGCTCGCGCCTTCACAGCGTCAAAGCCCGCCAGAATGGGCGTAGCTTAGCGCATATAAGCAGGCTCGTAGGCTGAATTCTCTGGTTTTCATCGACTGAAGCGAAAAACGCTCGTGGCGCAAGCACGGCAGGTTACGCAATACTCGTTCCCTCTTCTAGAGAGAACCGAGGTTACGTTAGGTAACCGAGTACGTTCTCTTACGAGAGGTTCTCTCGTATTGCGTAAGTATTGCTTACGCTACGGGAACCCCTTGTCAACGCCGTGCGTGCCAGCATCCACTTATGAGTCCCAGAAAGATACGGGGATCCCAGATCAGCGGGAATAAGCGCATGTAATATAAGCGCAGTAAAAACACTCACAGGGAATACAGAGCGGCGATGCCGGTCAACGTATAAGCATATAGCACATAACCTGATACAGTGCAGCTCAACCAGAAGAGCTAGTCACATGAGAGTAGTTTGCGCACGATAGTACCTGGGCAGAACTGACCTCTCACTTAGACTGATAGTAGTTTCGCCTGCAGGGCGGGAACTTCCAGATTGTAGAATTTGACAAAGGTGGACGGGGAGGCCCAGCCCGCCGCCACACATATGTCATGGAGAGAAATTCCACTGGACCATGCCCACGAAGAGGCCACACCTTTGGCTGAATGAGCCCTGACGCCCAAGGGGCATTGCAGACCTTTTGCTGTATAAGCAGCTGCAATCGCGTCTATTATCCATCTGGATAGACTGTGTTTCGAGGCGGCGAGACCTTTGGTGCGCCCACCAAACAAAACGAAAAGCTGCTCGGCGCGCCTGAAAGGGGCGGAGCGCGTAGTGTAAACTCTCAGCGCCCTGACTGGGCAGAGGAGATTAACATCACTCTCGCTATCAGATGCTGGCAGAGCCGATAGCAAAATGACCTGTGCTCTGAACGGTGTGCCAATCACTTTAGGAACATAGCCATGTCTAGGTTTGAGGATGACTTTTGAGTCATTCGGCCAAACTCGAGACACGCGGCGCTAACAGACAGCGCGTGTAAGTCCCCCACACGTTTGACTGATGACAGAGCGATCAGAAAAACGGTTTTAAGTGATAAGTATTTTAGATCAGCAGAGTCTAAAGGTTCAAAGGGGTATGCTTTCAGGGCCTCGAGGACCAAAGAAAGATCCCACATAGGAACTGAAGGGGGGCGCGGGGGATTCATCCTCCTGACTCCTCTGAGAAAGCGGATGATGAGCTCGTTCTTGCCTATTGACTGGCCGCGCGTCGATTCTGAGAACGCTGCGACGGCTGCCACATAGACTTTGAGCGTGGAAGGGGACCTTCCCTTTTCCAATAGCTCTTGAAGGAAACTAAGCAACCGCGGAACCCCACATTTCCGTGGGTCCAGATTTTTGTCAGTGCACCATTTAGAGAACACAGACCATTTAGACGCGTAGAGCCTTCTGGTAGAAGGAGCTCTAGACTGCGTGATTGTGTTCATTACTGCATCTGGCTGGGCAACGGGTAACCGTTGGTCAACCATACGTGCAGAGACCAGCGCTCTGGATGGGGATGCCAGATCGAGCCGCGAGCTTGAGAGAGGAGATCTGCTCTCACCGGAATTGGCCACGTGACGAATGGCCTGTGACGGGGTATTATCTGAATCTGAAAATAGGCATCTTTCAGATCGAGAGATATAAACCAGTCTCTCGGGCGAACGTGCGCGAGGAGTTGTCTGGTTGTAATCATTTTGAACAGTCTTATCATAAGAGCTTTGTTCAAATGTCTCAGATCTAGTATGGGTCTGAGACCTCCGTCCTTCTTGGGCACGAGAAAATAACGGCTGTAAAAGCCTGACTCGCTCAGAGAAGGCGGCACCGGTTCTATGGCCCGTTTGCACAGCAGTTTTACTATTTCTGAGCGAAGTAGATGTGCTACTTCCGCATTCACTGTCGTCGCGGTCCGTGCTCAAAAGCGCGGGGGACGGCGAGCGAACTGTAATGCATAGCCCTGCTTTATTGTGCTTAGCACCCATTCTGATACCTGTGGAATCGCTTCCCGTGCTTTTATATGTGCAGCAAGGGGCAGAATGACCTCCGTGTTCTGATCGCCGCGCTGTGCGGGCTCGAGAAACTGGACCGGAGGAATGAGCGCGGGGCGCGCGCTCTCTGTGCTTGAATGGGGCGGCTCGCTGACAGCGATAGCAGGCTGTTTCATGTATAGCGTCACGATAGCTGTGAATGGGGAGCGCTTTACAATCACATTGTGATGCGCGAGCGGCGGCGTGTATGTTAGTAAGCGTGGGCGCTCGTGAGCGGGCACGGGACTTACATTCATAACTGGACCGGTATGAGGCTGCACTTTGTGACGCACGTCTAACGGCGTTGGCGAAGTGCATGTTAGTAAGCGTGAGCGCTTGTAAGCGGGCACGGGACTAACGTTCATATTCTGACTCATGTAAGGCTGAACTTCGTGGTGCGCGCACGGCGATGTGTCCGAAGTGCTTGTTAGTAAGCGTGAGCGCTTGCGAGCGGGCACGAGACTTACATCCACAACCTGATTGATATGAGTCTGCACTTTGTGATGCACTTGACTTGGCCGTGTAATAGAGCGGGCATCTCCTGCAGTTAACACTTGAGCGGGATTTGCCAGCTTTATGAGAGTGGGCTCTGCGGGTGACACGGGAAGTGCTGTGTTTGTGTGTTGGGGTGAGCACTGTGGTGTGGGCACTTTTTCTACACTTAAAACACCGTCGGCGTGAGCCGGATAACCAGACATTATGCTCTTTCTGAGATTTCTCTGGTTCGCCGTAAAAACGGCGGTTGTGTGCAGGCGAGCGGGTTGTGTTACCGACTCGTTGGCTGCTAAATAACTCACTGCAGTAGCCTGTGTTAAGGGGACTGACAGGGCGAAAAGCTTTGACGGTGGTCCGGCCGTGGCGAGACTCAACCATCTTTTCCCTCTCATTGTTGCTAGGAGGACTTCGCTTGCTCAGGTTTCAGCGTGATCTTTGGCCGCGGCCCACGTGGGGGGTGCGGTCTGCTGCGGGTAGCTGAGCGCGATCTGGGGCAACAGCCCTGTCGCTGCGAAGATTGGCTGGACTGTCTCGGCTGAACTGGGCGCTGTTTAGTGGCTCGTGCAGGCGGCCGGTCACGTGGGCAACCTGCAGCGGAGTTAGCGTGACGGGGCAGGAACAGATTCATAGCCTGAGAGGTTTTCTGAACTTCAGAAAAACGGTCGACGATTCCGTTCACTCCAGGGCCAAAGAGACCAGAGTGGGAGAGAGGAGCGTCGAGGAAGGCAGACCGCTCAGACTCTCTCATGTCAGCCAGCGTTAACCATAAGTGTCTTTCTGTGACAGTCAGCGAGGCCATGCATCGTCCTAGGGCTTGAGCTGCAGCCTTGGTAGCACGAAGGGAAAGATCCGTCGCGCTTCTCAGGTCCGTTACGGCAGCTGGATCCGGGCCTTTCTCGTCCCATTCACGGAGGAGATCGGCTTGTATGATCTGTAGGACAGCCATGGAGTGCAGGGCGGAAGCTGATTGTCCGGCGGCGGCGTATGCGTGACCGACAAGAGAGTATGTAGTCCTGCAGGCTTTAGACGGCAAAGCAGGCTTTGAGCGCCATCTCTCGGAGGGCGGGCAAAGGTGTGCAGCAATCGCTTCCTCAACCCTGGGGATCGAGCTGTATCCTTTCTCGGCGGCGCCGTCCACTTGGGAGAGCGACGCGGAGATAGAGGATTGGAGCCTCGCGGAGAATGGGGCGTTCCACGATTTCAAAAGCTCAGAGTGCAGCTCTGGGAGGAAGGGTGCAGGCCTGGCAGCGGGCGCTCGACGGCGGTGAGTCTGGAGAAAGCAGCCGTCGAGTCTGTTGTGCGCGGGCTCCTTGGGCGGCGACCACTCGAGCCCGAGGCGGTCAACGGCCTGTGAGAGGAGGCGCATCAACTCAGCATCCACTCCGGCGCGGGCCCTGCCGGATTCCTGGGTCGAGGAGGCGGCGGAGTGCTGAGAACTCGACCATCCCTCACTATCAGAAGCCAGGATAGAACAGCTGTCCATAGCGGCGGGTCCTTCCGCCTCATCGTCAGACGCGGGGGCAGAGCGGGCCATAGCCGGCAGCTGCGCGTCGGTGAAGGGCAGCGGAGAAGGCGAGGCTCGAGGGAGGGACTCCGGCGAGCGTGTCGCAGCGGCCGCAGGCTCCGGAGGTCTTTGGGAACGGTGGTTCTTCCTGCGCGGTCCCACAAAGGGCGGAGTGACAGCTTCAGTTTTGCAAGCTTCGAGTCGAGCCCGCAGGGTCGACATCGGAAGCTCTTCACAGTGCTCACATCCTCCGGTAGAGAGGGCAAGAGCAGCGTGGTCCGGTCCCAGGCAGAGAGCGCAGATAACGTGGCGGTCTCCGATGCTGAGAAGGGCTCTGCATGAGCCACAAGTGGAGCGAGGCATCTTGAAAAAGACGTCTCGCGCTCTTTTAGTTAGAATAGAAAAGGATACGTCGCCGGATAGCGTAGCTGGCACGGAATGCTGAAGGTAGCGAAGATAGCCGGCTTCCTCGGGCACTTTCCTTAGCTGGCTTGTCGCTGTTTCGACGGCGGCGGCGGCTTCTCTAGATCCAGCGATGCGTAGAGCTCGCTGAAGAGATGAAAATCAGAGAATTCAGCCTACGAGCCTGCTTATATACGCTAAGCCACGCCCATTCTGGCGGACTTTGATGCTGTGAAGGCGCGAGCGCCCTTCATTGGACGTGACGTCACGTCGGGCTCAGTGGTAGGCTGCAGCAGTTCCCGCAGGGCAGCCTATGAGCACGCTAGAAGACCTGCTCAATGTCTGCTAGCTGCTGCACTGCGTTGACAATGGATACAAAAATTAAGGATAATTTTTTGGCTTCAAAATCTCGAAAAGATGAATCTTTCCCGTAGCGTAAGCTATACTTACGCAATACGAGAGAACCTCTCGTAAGAGAACAAAAGACAACGAGCGCAGAGCTGAAAAGGGGCGGGGCTACATAAGGTCTATAGCATTATTAATGGCATCATTTTTGAGTTTTATACAAAAAAAATTACATTGTTGAACTGAAAGAAGAAAGTGTATGTCTAGAACAGGGGTTCTCAAACTTTTTGGGACCAGGGACCCCTTAAAGTGGAGAAAAATTTCCAAGGACCCCCTCATAACAATAACTGTCTGTAATTAATATGGTTAAAATTATTTGTACTCATAAATGCCATTGGAATTAACTGCATTGTAATCTTTTTCACCCTAAAAACTTAAGACCTGTTTTATAGAACAGAAACACATCAGTTTAAATCATGTTAATACCACTTATATACTTGTAAACAGTGGGTCTTTTATTCAAATTGCATTTGGACTCAATAGCATTTACACTAAGTAATTTATCTTAAAAGCTTTAATAAAATCAACAGCAAGACAGCAAGCACAGGCTTGTTCTAATAAAATCAAACATTAAAATTCCCTAGATTAAAATTAAAACATTAACATTTTACATTAAAATAATAGTTCACCCAAAATTAAAATTCTGTCATCATTTACTCACCCTCAAGTTTTTCCAAACCTGAATGAGTTTCTTTCTCCTGCTGAACACAAAATAAGATATTTTGAAGAATGTCAGTAACCAAACAGTTGATGGACCCCATTGACTTCCATATGTTTTTTTTAAAAAAGTACCAGAAACTGTTTGGTTACCCACATTCTTCAAAATATCTTCTTTTGTGTTCAGCAGGAGAAAGAAACTCATTCAGGTTTGGAACAACTTGAGGGTGAGCAAATGATGACACACTTTTCATTTTTTTGGGTGAACCATCCATTTAAAATAACATTTAAATTATGTAATGTTACTTTACGTGCATCAACTTTAAAATAATGAACTCATTGCACCTTATATCAATGGCAGAACAATCAACAAATCATAACAGAATTAACACTGTTGCAGAACACATCCTAGTAATTAAGTTAAACCAAACTTTTATTTTGGCGGGTTGTAGTGAATAAAAGTTTTGTATTCTTATTATTTATGTAGGCCCAGGGGCGGAATGTTTTTAGTAAAGCCCCGAATATTTTGCTACCTTGTCTTTCTCATAGAGCAAAACAATTAATCAGAAAAACAAATGTGAATAAGATTACAGCTGCCGTGATTACCTAATCATGAAAAACTCATTTTACAGTTTTATTTATATTTTTCCCTTTGCATTAAAGGTACTTACAACATGCTTTTGCAGCATTGAGCATTGTAGCTAATCACAGACATGTCTGTTGAACGCATCGGCCAATCAGAGGAGTTAAAACGAGTCGCGTGCTGAAGATGTGTTTTGCGCGAGCTCACCGAGTTCTACACTTTTCGCAAACCTGTCATTATTATTGGCAATAACCTTAAGATGCAAATAAGAGATTCACTGCAATGTATTTGATATTCTTGATGCTGCTCTGATGCACTCCATTACGCACCGCTCTGTTTGTTGGATGACAAAAAGTTCAGCGGTCTAACTCATGAATGTCAAAATTATTAAAGGGGTGGTTGATTGCGATTTAACTTTTTTCATTTTAAATACTGTGTAATGATGCTGTTGGTGCATGAACAGTATGTGCAAAGTTTCTGCGCTGAAAGTTCAACGTAAGCAGAGATATCGTCTTTTAAAAATCAGGAAGTTTAATGCCTACAAAAACGACTCGAATGGGACTACAACGAGATACTCCCGGGTTTTATACGTAACTAACCCATAATCAACCCTCCCTCCGGAATATGCAAAAAAAGGGGGCGTGGCCATATTTCCGCGGCTTTATCGAAGAGGAAGAGTTATAGTGGAGAGCAGTAGCCATGCCGTCGATAGTGTGTTATTTTCACCCATCTGTCAGGTCTTCTGTGTTCGGGCTTCCTACGGACGCTGTAGTTCGTCAACAATGGCTACAATTTATGTTTGATTATGTTCCTGAAAATTACAATTGTAATTTAGCTCTCTGTGCTGCGCATTTTACGGAAGACAGCTTCCAGAATCTCCACGAATTCAATGCCGGATTCAACAAGAAACTGTTACTAAAGCATGAAGCAGTTCCAACTTTAAAACCAGAGGCAGCAGTTGTTTGGCCACAGCCAGTAAGTAAGACTTAATCATTTTAAATGTATTTGCATGTGTAATTTTAGACGTAATGCTTTAGTTTTTATCAAGGACGTAAACAAATGCCAGCGCTGGCTTTAGTAGCCACTTAGTTATGCTATTTCGTGTGTCTATGACAAACGCGTACAAATATTTTGGACCTGAATTTGTAATTATGTACTAATTTTGTAAATGTATTTTCCATGTATACTTTATTATGACGTAATTTTTCGATTTGATCAGAATGTAAACCAATGCCAACGCTGTTTGTAGCTAGTTAGTTCTTTGCTATTTTGTGTGTATAAGACAAACGTGTATAAAGTATAAAGTGTACAAACTTCAGCTGCTGTTATCAGATGTTTTCAGGTTCTGTTGGCATTTTAACACAGTTGCCACATGTACACCTAAAGAAAACGATACACCGAGTAAACTAAGTTTTGTGAATAGTTAAACGGTTGTTCATTATATCGACAAAACAATAACTTTAAAAAACGGTATTCCTCAGTAATTTATTCAGTTATATTAAACATTTAATCAGGAGAAAACCGTAATCTCAAAAGCATTTTCAAGTAACAGCATATCAAAATTCTTATCTAATAATAGTAGAATAGAATAATAATATTAAAAAACGTACCATTCAGAAACGTTTTGTAAGAGCCGTATTTGGGGAGGTTCTGCTTGACTCTCTTCATTGCCACTTTCTGGGTCTGATTCTGGCTCAAGCTGATACGCAGTATTGACACCATTATTTACATTTGACCGGAGCACATGCAGCTTTCGCCCGTAAAGGTAATGGGCGTGAAGTTTCCGCCACGCAGTTTTGCCAATTGCAACACAGCGGCCCAACTAACCAATCTGAGCCCATTGCCTGTTTCTGAGGGAGTGGTTTCATAGAATCAGGAAGTCAACCGGTCGTTCAAATGACAGAGGAGAAAGCGGCTTACAATAAAGGTGAAATTTATGAAAAATAAGGCTTAAAAAAAAAAAAACCACGAAGACATGTTATATTGCACCCCATAAACACAATCATGCAAAGAAAAAAAGCAGTAAACCACCCCTTTAAAGAAAGCGGCGGGGCTTACCGTTAACAGTGCACGAACGCCTGATAAAATGTAAGTAGATAAAGATTTAATATTTGACAACTGTAATTATTTAACTAATACAATGAGCCTTTCTTTTTCTTTATTCCCTTAAATCACTTTTATAATCAATTCATTAATTTAAATAAAAATACCCAATTTTAGTTTGGGCTAAAGCCCAGAATATCCACTATCCCTAGAACCGCCCCTATTTTTGTGTCAAATTAAATGCTGAAACGTTCTCAAAGTGACTCATAGCAGCTCTGGAGATGACGCTCTTGTGTAAAAGCAAAAGGCTCATTCATTTTTACTCACGTAGGCCTATGCCGCCTATTAAAGAGAATGAAGCCCGTGTCCGCCATATAAAACTATAAAAAGGTAGGCTAATTGTGACTTTTTAATCTCACAATTCTGACTTTAACGTCACAATTAGGCTACCTTTTCTTTTCTTTTTGTATTCAGTGGCGGAAACGGTCTTCCATTACAAATGACATAGGCAAGCTACTAAACGTCTTAATATTAATTTAAAACAGTTAACTGTTTTACTAAATAAATAAACTGACGGATAAAAAAAAGAACAGACCTAGCCTCTTAACTTTGATTTTACAACTAGGCTAGGCTACTGTATATTCGCGGATTCACTCTTCTCTCTGGATATGCGCGCGCGTTTGTGGGGGGAGAGAAAGAGAGAGCAGGAGCGCTCGCCAAGAGTTTCCCCGATGGTCTGACTGGATTTCGCGATTCCGTTCATAGGGTTCTAAAATTATTTCGCGGACCCCCTGGCAACGGGTTGCGGACCCCAAGGGGTCCGCGGACCCCACTTTGAGAACCACTGGTCTAGAATAGCTATGTTGTAGGCCTACATGAGTTTATAGTTTGTATTCATTAATGTTACAAGGCAGTAGCAATTATATTAATATAAAATGAAATACCCTGTTAAATAATGTGTTTGAGAGCGTTTAGCGCTTCGACTTAGACTTTAGAAATGTTTTATAAACAAAAACAATGTTTGTACATTTCAGGTAAAATTAAATACTTCGACTTAGACTTTAGAAATGTTTTACATGTTTATACATTTCAGGTAAACAGTAATGAAAATATATTCCTGTAAAATAAATCAAACAGAGTTTCCTATGCACTGTAATTTTAATTCATTCAATATATCTTGCCGGTTTTTCTTTCTCTTTGTTTTGTACATTGTCTGTGTTAAAGTGTAATAATCAATAAAACAAATATCAAACAAGTAGAAATATCCTTATAAATATCAAATATCCTTTAAACAAGGTGCCACCACCCACTCTATTTATCTACTATTATCTATCTATCCTGAGCACAGGTTACAATAAGGTCAATAACTCATTCCTGAGATGCAAGTACTAAGGTGCAGGTACTTTGAACTTGAACTTGAAGTATAAGTCTATTGCTTGGTACCAGTCCTTTAGCAGCTCAAAGTGAGCTTATATCATAAAAGTATTGCAAATCTCATAGACATCACTGTCACATGGTATAGACGATCGAAATGAGCATTCTGTCTTGCACAGCTGTAGGTCTCCTGTGTCCACCGGCGACATTAACTCAAATTGTACGCAAACCGGAAATTGTAATGCGTGCGCACGAGATGTGTTTCTCGTGCGCACGCGATACGTGTCTCGTGCGCACGCGATAGTCTTTATTTTTTTATTTTTGCAAAGGTCCCTTTAGGGGCTCCGTACAAATCAAGTTGAAATGGTATGAAAAATGAGTTTCAGATAAAAAAATAATAAAGGCATTGAGTATGATTAACAGGGGAGTAACGTGATATAAAGATAAGGAATGAACAAACGTTTTATTTAGAAGAATGGGGAACAATTCTATATTTTAGTGGTAAAATAATGATTGAAATGATGTTTCATTTCAAAAATTCAAAATTGAATTTGTTTTTATTTTATTTCTATTTTTTAAAAGAGTAAAAAAAAAGGGTATAAGATGTTATACAATTAAGATGGTGTCTGTAAACTGAAGGATGAATTCAGTAGAGACTTAAAGTACTTAGATGGATTATTATGGGTCATAATGATATTTTTGTTGTTGATTATTTTCAGTTTGACAACCATTGTGTTTTGAACCTTTTGGGTCTATCGAGTAGTGAAAAGAATGGATTAACTATCCTTCTTAGTTTATTATAAAATGAATTGGAAATTATAAAAACTAGTGCATATATAGACATATATAGTGCATATATATAGCATATATAGATTATAGACAATGTCTGTATTTGGGATCTGAGTAGTGACTGCGGGTCTAGCCCATGCTAGGAATACAGCAACAGTGCTTGCTTATTTAGCCCGGCTTCCGGAGAATAAATATGTACTTGTTTTGTATCAGTTAAGTTGATGATAAAACCAAATTAGCCAAGATGACTAACAGCTGTGTAAGACATGTAAAGACAGCTATGTTCAAAGGTTTTGGAGATCAATATTGTAGTATGTGGGATATTTTGTTGATATTAAGTCATTGAAGGAAAAAGATATTGTTTGTTTTATAAAAACTTTAACCTGAAAGAGCATGGGTCAGAAACCTAACATTTTGAAGCAGCCTCTTTATGGATAGACCAGGGGCCTCATTTATAAAACTGTGCGTAGGATCCTTACTAAAGGTGTACGTGCGCCAGACAGCCAAAAATGGCGTACGCAAAAAAATATTCAGACTTATAAAACCGTGCGTATGCCAGAACCTGCGCAGAATTCACTTTATAAATCCCAGTCAGTGGAAGATTGTGCGCACATGCGTCTCCTCCCCGAAATAACCATATATGGAGCTTACAACGCCTAGTTTTACTATGCATATCTTCATCTGCATATCATTTGCATATGATTATTCATCCACGTGATAACATGTTTAACGGCACAGACATTAGGAAAATATGAAATGCGGATGTGCTGTCATATTAGTTACATTAATAGAAAAATAAATTAGTAGCCTATCCTTGCCTTGTTTTTGAATAAATAAATTGAGAAAAACTCTCTGAAATGTATTTTACACTATCTTTTCCACTGGCCAAAGAGTATTTTTAATTGATTTATATTTTTAATGGAAACAGATAGATCTTGTTGTGCATTATTTGCACAAAACTATTTTCTCAGACAATCTGCTATTATCATTATAATCAATTATCTCTGTAGTTAAAACATTAAAACACAGCATGCCAGAGGAAAAGTGTTCGAAAGCATTGCATCCACAAAAAATATTTCTATGTATTACATTTATAAATTATATAAAAAATGTTGTAACTTCTCAGTAATGATTTCATGTAATTTAAGTGTTTAACTCCATTAATCAGAATGGCATCATTAATCAGAATGGCATATTTAATCTAAATGTTTACATCAGAAGTAAAACATTAGTTTAAATCATTCTTTTATTTATTTAAACTGCTATTGTGAACATGAACTGTATTTATGATTAGGACTTATAATGAAGATTTACGGCTATATATGCGTCAGTTTCACTAAACGGCCCAACGCGCTCGCTGGCGCGGACATTTAAGAAGGGATGGATGTTTGCTTCATGTGATAGGCTTGGTGAGTGAAATTATATTTGTATTATCTTTCTGTATATGTATAATTTTCTTTAGATTTTCTGTCTAAAAGTGACCAAAAAGACATTTAACTCCAGCTCACCATCGTTGTCGCCAAACTGCTCCATCTCCAAAATGTTCGTACGCATGGGTCAGAGTTTGCGTGCAGGTGCGCACATTTTTCTGTCAAGTTTGTTTTTATAAATCACAACTTGTGCGTCGTAAGTGGCGTACGCCTCTTTCAGGGCCTGTTTTGTGCTTACGCAATGGTTATAAATGAGGCCCCTGATGTGGTGTTTAGGACTCCACATTGGTCTAAGACGGGGGACTGAAGGGGGTGGATTGGAATCCATTGCTGCTTCAATGTATATGTAATGAGTGATTATAATTAAGGTATTAATCAATATTTTTCCTTCAAAATATCAAATGAGTTGAATGACTTCTCTGGAGATTTTACTTTGTTATAAAAGTTACCAGTGTGATTACTGAAATGTTCTTTTCATGTATTCTTTAATGTCAGTATTTGCTATCTGAATGCAGTAACAGCGCTTGCTTATTTATCCCAGCTTCCAGAAATAAAATAGGGACTTGTTTTGTGTTTGAGAAAGGTCTTCAACGTGTTAAAACGTATAGGGATCTATAGTTTAAGAGACCATTTCTCAGTTAAAGCCTATATTTTCCATTTAGACTAAAGTTTAGCTCTCCTTGAGAGAAAGAACGCATTATCTTGATGTTTTGAGAGGACTCTCCTGTTTATAGTTAGAGCCTGGCCAAATCCAACCTTGGAAAAGCTGTGTGTCGGTGTGTGTGTTAGTCTTCTTGGTTACAGGTTAAGAAACCACTGGCATTATTGGAGATTGACTGAGTTGTTGTTCTGGGCATGCTGGCACCCAACAACCCAAATCTGCGACCTGGAAGGTCATGACATGCCTAACTTCAGCTGCATAATCCGTGGAGATATGCTTCAGTCTATCTGTATATGTGTGGAAAATTACTGTTTATCTATTTCTGAGCCAATGAGAATCATTCAACCTGTAAGCAATGACATAGCTTAGACCTTGGAAATGGTATAACTGCTGTGATCTTTGTAACTGTAAGGGGGCGGCCTACGAACTCCTGTGTGAGTATTGAAGCTGACTTCTGCTGATGAAACTGCAAACTATCTTCAGTAAAACTTTTCTTTTAATTTATTATAATTCTGACTCTGGGTCTTCATTCTTCATATCTGGTTCTGTGTCTTTGACTGTACACCCCTTACAATATATTAAAAAAGAATGTTTCTGAGGGATATCGTATTTTCTCATCAGTTTTTGGAATGACAATATTATACCTTCCCCTTATAAATCTTTTACTTGACTTACTGCCTTATACATCCAGTTTTTAAATCCCATATCACTTCTCCCAGGCACAAAATGTGTATTACCCCAGATTGGTGACAAACGTGACAGTGTAATTGCTTCATCTAAAAAATTGTGAGCTTCATACTGTAACGGTGGCAGCCGCCCTAATACAAACAAATGACTTTAAAGAAAAGTTCGGGCACCAGACAGGATTAAACCTGTCAAACAAGTAACTTAACCCAGGATAGCAGAAAAGGTAACCACCTGTTACACAACAAATTATAATAATAATCCCAGAAAAAAGGTCAGTTCGCAAGGGATATTTATTTTTCCACACATGTTCATAATCATAAATCACACAAATAAATGAAATGGACCCACAAAAAAAAAAAAAGGAGGAAAAAAAAACAATAAGAAGTGAAATTCACACTAGCGGTCTCTGGTCGTCGAGATCTGTGCCGGGAACCGACCGCGTCACGCTATCCACGTTTGCAGATTCGTGTCCACATTCATTCAAAAAACGAAATGTCCATAAGGAAAAAAGAGAGAGAGAAAAAAAAAGAAAACATTGGATAAACATCTCATTAAATTCGTGGTAAATTACCAACATTAAATCAACAGCACAATAATTTTAAATAAGCACACAGAATGTGCGAATATGAAAGTTATGCGAGTGGGTGCGTGCATGGATAGAAGTGCGTGTAATGGCGGCGCAGAGGTACTGACCAAGTTTGCAGATATTGAAGGCACCAATGAGTATCGCGGGTCATCAGACACCAAGATAGATGGACAAGCAGTTTTCCGCCTTGCCTTCAGAACAGCTCACGACGGTCGGTCTGGAAGCGCACTGCTTCAGTCACGCACCAGACAGATTACGTTTCACATGAAACAGCTGATTGACACGCACGCCGTCTTTCCACCAAATCATCACTCATACTGGCAAACCTCATGTGCAAACAAACGGATGACGCTCCAGATTCAGGTACTACACAATCCCTTTAAATACAACTTCCTTCCGTTGTTAATTGACACGCTCCACCCAAAATCACGCTAAAATGAAAGTGAAAGTAATCAATGTTGTGGGACAGATTCTCTTATTTGCCACACTCTCCCCCCTAGAAGAAAACAACCTATAGTTGTTTAGAAAGGAGAAAATGCAGATTAAAATCCTAGAAAATCTTCTTCATCAGAGGATTCTTGAAACATATCCAGGAGTTATTTCTTTTCCTGTAACTCCCATTCCGCAGCCGTTGGATAACACATTTTTATGTTACAAACGTGAGCTGTACGTACATCTTCTCCACTGTCTTCAAGGGCTATTTGATAGTTCAACGGACCCAGCTGTTTGAGAATACGGTAAGGACCTTTCCATTTTTGGTCTAGTTTTGCACTAAATTTACGCTGTGCATCAGACTGTGGATAGTTACGCAACCATACTCGATCCTTGCTTTTGAATGTTACATCTCTTCTATTTTTATTATAGTTTCTCAGTTGTCTCATTTTGGCTCTCTTGCTGTTTTCTTTGGCTTGAGTTTGCAGATGATGAAGATGATGAACTACATCATACGAGGCAGCGTCTGGGGTTAGATTAGGTCCAGAGAGCATTTTGTCCATTGGACTTTGGAGTTTCCTACCCAGCTGGAGTTCTGCTGGTGTTAATCCAGTGGTCTCTTGCACAGCTGAATTAAGGGCGAATCTAAATTCAGGTAAGAACTGGTCACACCTCTGATGGTTGTCATTCACATAGGCTGCCATCATGCTCTTGAGAGTCCGATTAACTCTTTCTGTCATGTTGGTTTGGGGGTGATAGGCTGTAGTTAATTTAGGAGTAACACTCCAGTTCTCACATAACTCTCTGAAAACAGATGAAACAAACTGAGCGCCTCTGTCTGAGAGAATGAAGTCTGGTACGCCCCATCGTGTCAGGATGTCTTTTCTGAAGATGGAGGCAACATTCTTCACTGTGGCACTCTGAATGGGGAACAACTCAACCCATCGAGAATAATAATCAACAAAGACAAGCAGGTATTCATTTTGATATGTGCTACGTGGCAACGGACCCATGAGGTCGACTCCCAGCATTTGGTGTGGGCGGCTTGTTGTGATTTGCTGTAATTTCCCAGCAGGCTTCCGGTTATCGCTTTTCAGAGTTTGACATTTAACACAGGTTCTCACATGCTGTTTCACCGCTGACCACATGCCAGGCCAGAATGCTACTTCCTGAAGTCGTTTATAGGTCTTGTAGATTCCGCCATGGCCACTCATGGGAGTGGAGTGATAATGCTGGAGAAGGGTGAATCTGAGAGTGCTGGGAATGTAGATTCTGTAATGCAGTTGGTTGTTTGACAGGTATGTTTTATGATACAATTTGTCCTCAATGATTTCGTACTGGTCACTCAGACTGGCACAATTATCTGCAACTGATTGCAATAATTTTGAAACTTCGGGGTCGTTGTGCTGTTCTTCCCACAGGACAACATCTGATACAGGCAGTTCTAGGTCTTTTCCGCTGGTGTATAAGTTACATCCTGGGGTATACGAAGACCTGGATAGAGCATCCGGAGCTACATTTAGCTTCCCTTTTCTGTACTCAATAACAAAATCGAATTTCTGCAATCGCAGAACCCAACGAATGAGGCGGCTGGTGGTTTTAGTGGAGTTCATGACCCATTGCAGTGCAGCATGGTCGGTAACAACTGTGAAAAGCTTGTGCTCCAAGTAATGTTGCCACTTTTCCAGGGCCCAGATGACTGCAAGACATTCTTTCTCTGTTGCAGTATAATTGAGTTCGGCCCCAGTTAAGGTTCGGCTTGCATAGGCGATAACCTCCTCTCTGCCAGCAACCCTCCGTTGTGCTAATATGGCACCCAGACCGGTGTCACTGGCATCGGTGTACACGATGAATGGACGCTGAAGATCGGGATGGCCAAGAATAGGTGGTGAGGTGTGGCAAGTCTTGAGTTGGTCAAACGCTTGTTGACACTGGGTTGTCCATTTGTAACTATGTCCCTTTTTTTTCAGTGCGTTGAGGGGTTCAGAAATCTTAGAAAAATTTGGAACAAACCTGTGATACCACCCCGCTAACCCGAGGAAACGCTGCACTTCCTTTACGTTCGCAGGCACAGGGTAGGCATGAATGGCTTGTGTTTTACATGGGTCTGCTGAAATGCCTTGGACACTTACAACATGTCCTAGGAAAGTGAGTTCTTGAAGACAAAATTGACTTTTCTTTAAATTAATGGTGAGACCAGCAGTTTCGAGTCTATGGAGGACAGTTTGGAGATCATGGAAATGTTGGGTTATGGAAGGCGAGTACACAATGATGTCATCGATGTACACAAAGCATATTTTCCTCCTTAGTTCTTCCAAAACTGTCTCCATGAGCCTCTGAAAAGTTGCGGGAGCATTTTTGAGCCCAAACGGCATAACATTAAATTGATAGAGACCTGCAGGAGTGATGAAGGCTGTCTGGGTTTTGCTATTGGGGTCCATGGTCACCTGCCAATATCCACTGTTTAGATCAATCGTAGAGAAGATGGCTGCCCCAGAGAGTGATTCCAGAATTTCTGTTATATTGAGAAGAGGATAAGCGTCACTTTCTGTTACAGAATTAACTTTTCTATAATCCACACAGAATCTGAATTTGACGTCTTTTTTAGGCACCAAGACCACCGGTGATGCCCAACCAGAGTGGGAGGGTTCAACTATTCCTTGTCTCAACATTTTATCAAGTTGCTCATCCAGTGCAAGTTGCTTGATGGGAGACATACGGTATGGTCGTTGTTTGATGGGTACTTGGCTGGTGGAATAGATGCGGTGTTGGAGTACCTCAGTACGTCCAGTACGGAGAGTACACACCTGAGGGCTGCCTTTCAAGATTTGGAGTAACTGTAGCTTACCTTCAAAGGGTAAATGAGCAGCATCCACAGCATGTTGTATCAATGTTTTTTCATTGATACCGTCCGGGTATTGAATTTGCAATGGTGATGACGGAGGGGGAACAGAAGTTAACCTGTTAGCCTGCAACCCCACTTTTGAAAAATCCCCAGAAATGGCATACCCAAACTGAAACAGATACAGTTCATGAACCCTTTGTACTAAAAGTACAAGTATGATCTTATTTGAAAGCTAACACCTGGCAGTTGATTGTAAATGTAGAATTAATTATTGTCATAATGAAAACAAATTGTTATAAATAGCTTCAAAGTTTTGTAAAGTTATTAGAAATATTTTTTATGAAACATCTTTATGAAAATAAAATTTAAGTTGGCATTGTAGCAATCTAGAAATGCACTGCAGCTAAAGCCACATGTCTGACCATGTTATATTTAAAATCTGAAGATGATAAGTCTAAAACTCTGTATTTAGTTAAATGTTTTTCAAGATCATGTCATATGACTTTATTTTGATTAGACTCTAAAATGCAAACTGATGTTTTTTGCCATGTTCTAAGCATCTATTCAGTCTATTGTCTCTATTGTTTTGTGGTGCAAACGAGACCCATTCAGTCTAAGTCTCCCCTGCACACATTCACACCTCTCCGGCCTGGTTATGGCTCTAAATATGCTTTTCTTTTGTCTGCATTATAATTACTAATGACTGGCTATTCACACTGTCTCAATCCCTAATTTCTTTTTTCAAAGTTCAAACTTCACATTTGAAACTTTATCAAATGCCCTTCTTGAAAAAAATAAACATTTTAGTAAGCATTCCTATTTAGAAAAAATCATAAAAATAACAGCTAACGTTATGTGGCAGGTGCACCTAGAGCTAGCGTGTTAGCTTAGCACACCATCAATACATGACAATTTATGAGATTAACACCATATTTGTGCTCCAAACTTACTTAATAGCGCAAGTCGAGTGTTTTAAATAACCTTCTGTGATCTGATTTGGCTTTAGATTAAAAAATCATACAGAAAATATATTAGTTTATAGTATTCTGCACAATGATAAAGTCTATATCGATTAGCATTACATTATACATATAATCTATTATTATGAAAATACCTGACATGGCTCGAAGAACACAGGTAAATCAAATATCATTGCAATCATGTTTATTGTCTTCAAAACATCTTTATATGCATGTTACAGCGATCTCTGTAAGCTTCGTTTTGCCAGGGACTTCCTGAATGTCACATGATATGGCTCTTCTTCGTGTGTTCCATATATGGACTGCATGTGCACGGGGCGCCCTCAGGCTGCCAGTATGGATTGAAAACACAGTACATCGGAGTATCCAGCGCTCATAATGATTACATCGGCCCATTTGGGTATAAATTCAATAAATATTATCCCTGTCTATATAAATCTGAAGTAAACCTATGAGAATCTATCAATATTTCTCCAAATCTGCACATTTTTGAGCTAAAAGCCCTGAGGGACGTTGTTTTGTCAAGCGCTGTCATGACGACCTCACAGGAGTTTTTTTTCTGAATGAGACCGGCTGACGCTCATAATTCATATTAAAGGTATCGACTCATTTTTTGATTACATAACTCCTGACACAAATTAAGACATAACTGTCACTATAAGTTTCTCAGAATACAATAGTGATCAAATACTGAAACTTGAGTCTTATATCTTTTTAATGATGTATAGTTTGTCAAGGTAATAACTTTAAATCTGATAGTAACTTTGAACTATTTAAACAAACAAACGCTTCAGTGCGCCGGCGCTCTGGCAACGGTTAACAGGTTAATAAGGAAAGGTTTTGTGTGGCTTCCTTAAATTGACACCTCTCTTTTTGGGGACTTGCATTCGGCACACTTGGATTTCCTGGTTGAAAGGGGTACTCCTTTGAAGGATCAAGCTTGAAAGAGTATTTCTGATCAATGACATTGAGTTGCAGGCCACTGAAGAAAATAAAGTCCAACCCCAAGACTACAGCATAGGCTAGAGCTTGGGAAGAAAGTATAGCAGTAGGTAAGCTAATTGATTGGTCGTGTAAATGGATTGTGGTGTTCAGCCATCCTAATGGAATCTCTGCTTTTCCATTTGCCAGATAAAGAGGACCACGGCACCACGGTTGCAGCTGGTCCGGGGATGTAAGTTGCCTCATGAGATTCTCATTGATGAGTGTGTAGCTTGCACCAGTGTCCACAATGGCCTTTCCTGACCAGGCATCGATACAAAGGGGGACAACTAGTTGTTGAGGTACCGCTACACGTTCATTAGAGCTTGTGGATGAGGAGGAGGTTTTCTTGGTTGCTGATTGTGACTTATGAATTCTCGTTGCAGCAACAGAGTTGTTGGACGGGTGACCACCTGACTTGGGGTGATAAGGTTGTTTGCCGCTGATAGAATACTGTGGACCAGGTGCTTGGGATGACTGGGGAGAGGTATAGTGTGGACATTTTCCGGGTGGATGCTGTCCTCTACATCTCCAACACTGAACTGGGATTTTCTCAGTAGGTTGGTTTGAGGAGGGTCTTTGTGATGTGGATAGATGTTTAGGGCCCATTCGACCACAATCATAACAAAGCTGTTGCTCATAATCTTTTTCCAGTTGATGTCCTAATTTTATCAGCTCTTCCACAGTATTCACCCGACTACGCAATTGGCTGGCAAGGTATGGCTTGATATTCTTGAGTATCATCTTCACAATTTCACCCTCTGTAAAATCTACCTTCCATCTTTTACAGAGAGCTCTATAAGAAAACGCAAAATCTCTAATAGATTCTGTCTCTCTCTGAATTCGAGTACGGACACGTTCTGCCAGTTCGTCCTCATAATCCTCAGAAAGGAAAGCAGATAAGAATGGAGCCTCAAACTCATTCCAGGTGGTTATGTTGGACCGTCTGACTTCCCACCAGTCACGTGCTGTTCCGTTTAAAACAGTATGGAAGGTTGCCAAGATGTCTGCATCTGTCAGGGGATGTAGAGCCCAAAAATCTTGACATTTGGTTAAGTACAGTAGGGGGTCTGCATCGTCTGAAGGCCTTCCAAATGTGGGGAAAGTTAATCTTATATGGTCACTCTTAACCACAGATGTTAAAAGAGGGGTTGAAGAAGATGATATCGCTGGAGCAGAAACAGATGGCAGAGATGAAGTGGTGGTGCTAGGATCTGGTGGTACACTTAACTTTCGTTGATCCGCACTTTCTTTGACACTTTGAAATCCTTTCTCCACTTCACTTTTCAATTCTTTGAAACTGGTGAGACATTGATCAGTTTGTATAACACATTGTTGGAGTTGTGAATTTATCTTATCATGGCTTGTTTGGAATACGTTTTGAACAGCTTTGATGTCCTGCTGAACCTCTGACTGGAGCTGATCAATCATGAAACGTAGTTCAGATACCAAGGTAGATTCCACTTTTTGGAGTTCTCCTGTGATCATCAACTTCATTGCTTTAGTCAGATTGTCTGCTTCAGACTCTTCTTGTTGCTTAGTGGTAGCAAACAGAGTTAAAACTTGATTTTTGTTATCCTCCACTTTTGCAGCAAGATCAGCCATCTGGCTCTGGTGATGAGAAGAGGTATCTTTCACTTCCTTGGTAAGTTCATTCACTCTTATTTCTTGTCTTGCCATTAAATCAAACAAGGTATCCCAATTCCCTTGTACGCGGGCAGTGACTTCTTGTATTTCCCTTCGAGGAGTTAATAGAATGTGGGGCAGGTCATGTTGTGCCACTGAAGAAGGAGTTCCACCTTCAGATAAGGTGCAAAGTTGCATGTTATCTACTTGTGGTGCCCAGCTGAGGGTTTGCACTGGAGTGCTGCCAGCCAGAGCAGGAAAAGACGTGTGCACATGGGTTCCAGGATGAACAGGGCTGAGTGGAATGGGGGTATGGTAGAAGGCAGGAACACTTGGAGGTGGTACCAGAGACATCGGAGGTCGCAGTACAGGCGGCCATACTGGAGTTGAGATGTCTGGTGGAGGCTCCATTTCCACAAAAGTGGATTGGGAAGGAGGGGTATTTGCCATGAGTGTTGGAGTGTAAGAATGTTGGGTGAAAAAAATAAATAAAATAAATGTATCAGTAAATGAGATGTGTGTCAGTTTGTTTGTCCCCCCAAATTTTCCAAAACAACAAAATACAACTTTTCACAAATGTTCAATCAATATTTTCAACACACAAATAAAACATTAAGTCAAAAACAAAAAGCATTCAAAGTAAATCACCTTCAATTATCTCAATTATTGTGACTCCTTAGAGATAACACTCTAATTATTCACTTAACGTTCACAGTTTACACACACAAAAAACTAATTTCAGAAACATAAACAATTTACAAGATTAAGTCAGACAATTTCATTGTTTCACTAGTTTTCCATCAGAAAATAAAGTTTACAAATCACAATGTTCCAGAGTTTTTTTTCTTTTCTTCTTTCAAATGTTCAATAGTTCACAGGGATTTTCAAAATCAAATGCTCAAGTTTCAAGTGTCCAAGTGTTTGGTTTCATGTCCCTGTTCCTGCGCCACTCTGTAATGGTGGCAGCTGCCCTAATACAAAAAAATGACTTTAAAGAAAAGTTCGGGCGCCAGACAGGATTAAACCTGTCAAACAAGTAACTTAACCCAGGATAGCAGAAAAGGTAACCACCTGTTACACAACAAATTATAATAATAATCCCAGAAAAAAGGTCAGTTCGCAAGGGATATTTATTTTTCCACACATGTTCATAATCATAAATCACACAAATAAACGAAATGGACCCACAAAAAAAAAAAAGGAGGAAAATAAACAATAAGAAGTGAAATTCACACTAGCGGTCTCTGGTCGTCGAGATCTGTGCCGGGAACCGACCGCGTCACGCTATCCACGTTTGCAGATTCGTGTCCACATTCATTCAAAAAACGAAATGTCCATAAGGAAAAAAGAGAGAGAGAAAAAAAAGAAAACATTGGATAAACATCTCATTAAATTCGTGGTAAATTACCAACATTAAATCAACAGCACAATAATTTTAAATAAGCACACAGAATGTGCGAATATGAAAGTTATGCGAGTGGGTGCGTGCATGGATAGAAGTGCGTGTAATGGCGGCGCAGAGGTACTGACCAAGTTTGCAGATATTGAAGGCACCAATGAGTATCGCGGGTCATCAGACACCAAGATAGGTGGACAAGCAGTTTTCCGCGTTGCCTTCAGAACAGCTCACGACGGTCGGTCTGGAAGCGCACTGCTTCAGTCACGCACCAGACAGATTACGTTTCACATGAAACAGCTGATTGACACGCACGCCGTCTTTCCACCAAATCGTCACTCATACTGGCAAACCTCATGTGCAAACAAACGGATGACGCTCCAGATTCAGGTACTACACAATCCCTTTAAATACAACTTCCTTCCGTTGTTAATTGACACGCTCCACCCAAAATCACGCTAAAATGAAAGTGAAAGTAATCAAGGTTGTGGGACAGATTCTCTTATTTGCCACAATACCACACAGAAATGGTATTCCTAAGAAAAGGAATATGCGTAATTTTTTGAGAATTTTAATTAAAGAAGATACATCTATAATGGAATTATTATAACATTTTTTTCTATATCAATCCATGCTGGGGGGTTTGTATCTATGAAATAATACATAGCAGAACAAGGTTGAGCTTCCCAATAGCAAAGTTTAATATTTGGTACTTTAAGCCCTTCCTTTTCGTAAGGTAGATAGAGTAAGGACAGACGTAACCGAGGACACTTGTTATTCCATAAAAATCTTTTGAATGATTTCTTGAGAGTAGCAAAGAAGGTAGCTGGAAGGTGAAGTGGAATTGACTGGAGAAGGTATAGAAATTTAGATAGAATTGACATCTTTATAATACTTATACGTCTAATAATAGAGATTGGCAGAGCATTCCATCTCTCGAGTGAGTCAATGACTTTCTTTACTAGTGGGTCAAAGTTAAATGGAATAATTTATTTTATATTTGGGGTTATCTTAATTCCTAAATATGTAAAACCTTCAGGGGAGCTGGAGAATTGCCTACACGTCAGAGAGTTTATCATTTCATCCCGATTCAATAATAGCAAGGCACTTTTATTATTATTTACTTTGTAACCTGAAAATTCTCCAAATACTGCTAGTATGTTATTAAGTGCTTTAATAGAAGGGTCTAGATTTGTAAGAAATGCCACGTTATCATCTGCAAACAAAGATAAACAATGTTCCCTCTCACCTATTGTTATCCCTTTTAGGAAGAAGGGTTAGTTACTTTTAGTTACTTCTACACTCCAGAAATGAAGCTTTAGCATAAGTTCTGCCGGGAAGACTCAATTGTTACGTCACTTATTACCTTCTCATCTATCCAATCGTGTTCTAATACTCGTGGTATAAAAGATCGGTACTTACACCTGTCTGAGTTCGCAGATGCTGCCGCTTCCATTCACCTCCATCCCCCTGGACATTCTCGTCGGAGGGGCAGCGTTGTTGTTCAAACGCACGGTCAGACGCAAACGCGGGAAGCGCGCCGGCTCGCTGGTTAAACTCCGCGAGCGCGGCCTGCGCACTGCACTCCCCAGTATTCATCTCGCGAATATCCGATCCCTTCCTAACAACACGGATGAACTTCTTCTCCTCACCCGCACTAACAAGGATTTTTTAAACTCTGCTGCTCTGTGCTTCACTGAAACCTGGCTGAGTGAAGCCATACCGGACAACGCAATACATCTGCCGGGCTTCCAGCTGTTCCGAGCGGATCGCATCGCGGAGCTAACGGGGAAAACAAGGTGGTGGATTGTGTTTCTACATTAACGAAAGTTGGTGTTCAGATGTAACAACACTGAAGAAGATGTGCTCTCCTAATTTAGAGGCACATTTCATAAACTGTAAACCCTTCTACTCGCCTCGGGAATTTTCCTCTTTCATTCTCGTGAATGTTTACATCCCTCCAGACGCGTGCGTGAGCGCGGCGCTACAACAGCTGGCTGAACAAATAGCTGAAACAGAACAAAGGTACCCAGACTCTCTTTTAATCATTCTTGGGGATTTTAACAAAGCAAATCTTTCCCGTGAACTACCAAAATACAGACAGCACGTTACATGTCCCACCAGAGACAGTAATATACTGGACCACTGTTACACCACAAAAAAGATGCGTATCACTCCGTTTCACGAGCAGCTTTGGGGCTCTCTGATCACTGTTTGGTTCATCTCATACCGACCTACAGGCAGAAACTGAAATCAGCTAAACCTGTAATAAGGACTGTAAAAAGATGGACTAATGAAGCAGAGCAGAATATACAGGCCTGCTTTGATTGCACTGATTGGACTGTTTTTGAAGCTGCTACCAACGATCTGGATGAGCTCACAGATACTGTAACATCATATATAAGTTTCTGTGAGGATACATGCATTCCTACCAGGACATTCTTATCATTTACTAATGATAAACCATGGTTTACTGGGAAACTCAAACACCTTCGTCATGCCAAAGAGGATGCTTACAGAAGTGGGGATAAAATCTTGTATAACCAGGCCAGAAACAGATTGACAAAGGATATCAGAGTTGCTAAAAGGAACTACTCTGAAAAACTGAAAAACCAGTTCCCTTTCAAGGGAACTCGAGCTGCGTTGAGACGCGGTGGGAACGCTCTGCGTGATTGCGTCGTGAAGCACGTGTATAATCAGTCCAATGGAAGAGCGAGACGTCATAGGCGGGTGACGTCATAGACCAGGAAGCTATAAAGCACACCAGAAAACAGACCGCGACAGCTTCTGTTGCCTTCAGCAAGCGCTCTCTGTATACTGTCCTTGTCTATTTACTGTTGTCTGTCACAAGCACATTATCTATCTATATATATATATATATTATGGCGAAACAAGAATTCAAGCGTTGTGTTGTCCCTTGCCCTCGTTTTATCACGGGTGGGGACACACATCAGCTTTGTGTTGCTTGTTTGGGAGTGGAGCATGCCCAGTCAGTTCTCGAGGGAGCTGACTGTGAGCATTGTGAGAAGCTGTCCGTGAGGACGCTCCGCTCTCGCCGGGCGTTCTTTGAGGAGGACGGTTCGGTTCGCGCTCCCCGAGGTGCGGGTCCCGCTGCTGCCGAGGCACAGCGAAGGCTTTCATCTTGGGGTTCGCATATGGATCTAGTAGCGGGGCTTGACACGGGCCCAGCCCTTTCTCAACCCTTACCTGCTGGATCCGGTGCCTCTGCCCAGGAAGGAGCCCGCGCTGCGGCTTCTCCTTCCCAGGTTGGGGCACCATTGCTGAGGCTATCCAGTTCTGAGGATCTGGATGTCGTCAGTGTTGATATGGGGGATTTTGAGTCTTCGCCAGCTCATGCCTCCAGTAATGATGAGGAGCTTATGGAGGTTTTATCTCGTGCTGTAGCTAGATTAAATATTGAATGGCCAGCCGATGATTCTCAGAGTGTTTCTAAGAAAAGTTTATTAGATGAAAGATTTCTACCATCTATAACACAGCCTCCACGTCGGGGACTCCCGTTTTTTCCCGATCTCCACAATGAGGTTTCGAGATCGTGGAATAAACCGGCGTCATTCAGAGTATTTAACCCACAAACTTCCAACTACAGTAATGTTTTGGGTGCATCTGACTATGGTTATTTGACGGTGCCTCGGGCTGAAGAGACGCTCGCGAGCTATCTCTCTCCCGAGTCATCGTCATCATTAAAAGCCCCGACGTTACCCACCAAGCCATTAAAATCTACATCTTCGCTGGTGGGTAAAGCTTATTCGGCAGCAGGTCAGGCTGCGTCATGTCTGCATACTATGTCTATACTGCAGGCATACCAGGCTGATCTGCTGAAGGATATCGATGAACGTGAGGAAGTCAGCGCTGACGCAATTCGAGAATTGCGTCGCGCAACAGACCTGTCTCTCCGGGCCACTAAGGAGACGGCCAAATCAGTGGGCCGTTCTATGGCAGCCCTGGTGGCCACGGAGAGGCATCTTTGGTTAAATCTGTCTGATATAAAAGATAAAGATAGGTCTGTTCTTCTGGACGCGCCACTGTCACCTTCAAGTTTGTTCGGCGACGCTATCAATTGTGTCGTCGATAGGTTTCAAGAAACGAAAAAACAATCGGCTGCGTTCCAGAGGTTTCTTCCTCGACGTTTCGATGTCCTCGAGACTGCTGGGCGGAAAATGATTATTAAATCCGAGCAGTCTCGTCCGAGTACAAGCTCCTCACAGCACAGAGTGCATCAAAAACAGAGCGTCGCCACTCGGGCTCCTCCACAATCTGGGGAACCTGGGTGGCGGTCGCAGTCCAGGCCAGCTAGGGGTAGGCAAGATCTGAGGACTGTCATCTCTAAGAAGGCTTGGGCTAAGAAGAAGTCCTGACGCCCAAGGCGTCAGGCTTCTGAGGGTGGTCCCCTCCGAGGAGGGACGTTTTCGAGAAATCGTTCATCCTCGGCACCCTCTGGGGGGCGATTCTCTGAGGAGAGTCGCAGCGCTGCCACATCGGTTGTTCCCTGCCGGTTCGCCGCTTCAGGGCACCGAGGTGTCAGCGTCCCCATACGATTCTCCGAGGAGGATTGTAGAACGGTCAGTTCGGTTGTTCCCTGCCGGTTCGCCGCTTCAGGGCACCGAAATTTCCGTACAACCGAATCCCGAGGCCAGTCTCGAGAGACTGGTCCCCTTAGTAGAATTTCTGGCAGCGTGGAAACTACTGCCAAATATTTCTCAGTGGGTCCTGCATATAATAGAAAATGGTTACAGAATTCAGTTCGGTTCTCGTCCGCCCAGATTTCAAGGGGTCCTTCCCACAGTGGTGGACCCGAGGCAGGCTCGGGTCATGGAGCTAGAAGTACTGACGCTTCTGCGAAAAGGGGCTATAGAAAGGGTTTCTCCTCCCAGCAGAGAGTCAGGGTTTTACAGCCGTTACTTCATCGTTCCCAAGAAGGATGGGGGGTTGCGTCCTATTCTAGATCTGCGTCAGTTAAACAGCAGAGTTCAGAAACTCAAGTTCAAGATGCTTACACTCAAACAGATTGTATCACAGATTCAGTCCGAGGACTGGTTTGTCACAATAGACTTGAAGGACGCTTACTTTCATGTATCCATTCATCCTCATCACAGGAAGTTCCTGAGGTTTGCTTTCGGGGGCGAAGCATACCAATATCGGGTCCTTCCATTCGGCCTAGGTTTATCACCCCGCACCTTTACGAAATGCGTGGATGCAGCGCTGGCTCCTCTGAGACTCCAGGGCATTCGCGTATTAAACTATATCGACGACTGGTTGATCCTGGCTCGTTCCGAGCAGTTGGCAGTTCGGCATCGAGATGTCGTTCTGTCTCACATAAAGAGGTCGGGGTTGCGGCTAAACACCAAGAAGAGTGTTCTCCTCCCAGCCCAGAGGACCACTTTTTTAGGGGTGATGTGGGATTCGACAACTATGCAAGCACGATTGTCTCCAGCACGTATTTCTGTGATTCTCACAGCCGTAAAGATGGTAAAACTAGGCCAGTCACTCACTGTGAAACAGTTCCAGAGACTGGTGGGTCTCATGGCAGCTGCGTCCAACGTAATTACTTTTGGCCTTCTGCACATGAGACCCCTGCAGTGGTGGCTCAGGACCAAGGGGTTTTCTCCGAGGGGAAATCCGTTTCGCACGATCAAGGTTACGCGGCAATGCCTACGTGCCTTGGTCATGTGGAAGAAACCTTGGTTCCCCACCCAAGGCCCAGTTTTGGGGGCTACTTGTCGACGCGTAACGCTATCGACGGATGCTTCCCTCACAGGCTGGGGGGCGGTCATGAGTGGCCGCTCGGCGACAGGTGTCTGGCAGGACCATCAGCTTTCGTGGCATATAAACCGACTAGAGATGATGGCGGTATTTCAGGCTCTCAAATACTTCCTGCCAGACCTGAGAGGCCATCATGTGCTTGTCCGCACAGACAACACATCGGTGGTCTCTTACATCAACCACCAAGGGGGTCTGAGGTCCCGATTATTATGCAAACTGGCTCATCAGATCCTCCTATGGGCCCAGGGGAAATTACTGTCACTCAGGGCAGTTTATATTCCAGGGTGTTTGAATGTGGGAGCAGATATCCTGTCAAGGCAGGGGCTGAGGCCCGGGGAGTGGAGACTTCACCCCGAGGTGGTGGAGCTCCTATGGGAGAACTATGGTCAAGCTCAGGTAGATCTTTTCGCATCTTACGATACAACCCATTGTCAGCTTTGGTTCTCCCTCACATATCCAGCTCCTCTCGGACTGGACGCTATGGTACAGGTGTGGCCGATGCTGCACCTGTACGCACCCCCACCCCCCCCCCCCCCCCCGATATCATTGCTTCCGGGAGTATTTCACCCACGCCCGGAGTTGTGGAAACTGTGGGCTTGGCCTCTGAGGGGGCCCAGCTCTTAGAATCTGGTCTCTCGACTGAGGTTGTTGAGACCATCCTTCAATCCAGAGCTCCTTCCACGAGGAAACTATATTCATTGAAATGGAAACTGTTCTCTACATGGTGTGGAGAACGCTTTTTAAATCCTGTTAACTGCCCGGTTGGTACAGTTCTCGATTTCCTTCAAGACCGTTTCTCTGCTGGATTATCTCCCTCCACCTTAAAGGTGTACGTAGCGGCTATATCTGCTTATCGCTCCCCTCTGGGGGCTTCTTCTCTTGGGAGAGATCCTCTTATTATTCGTTTTCTTCGTGGTACATTGAGGCTGAGGCCTGCACTGCACTCTAGAGCACCGGCTTGGGATTTGGCCATTGTACTTGAGGGTCTGGCCCTGGCTCCCTTCGAGCCTATTGAAGAGGTTTCAGAGAAATTCCTTACACTAAAAACTCTATTTCTTCTCGCTATTTCTTCTATCAAGAGAATTGGAGATCTGCAAGTCTTGTCGGTGGCTCCTTCATGTCTGGAATTTGCACCTGGTATGGTGAAAGCATTTTTACCCTAGGCCGGGTTACATTCCTAAGGTCCCCGCTAATGTGGGGGGCCCTATTGTGCTGCAGGCTTTTTGCCCTCCACCTTTCATTACCCCAGATCAGGAAAGTCTCAATCTGTTATGTCCCGTTAGGGCTTTGGATGCCTACGTTCACAGAGCTGCCCTGTGGCGTAGATCAGAGCAGTTATTTGTCTGCTTCGGTTCAACCAAGAAAGGTTGCCCGGCATCGAGACAGGTAATGAGCAAGTGGGTAGTTGAGGCTATCTCACTTGCTTATGAAGCGGCCGGACAGCCTTCACCTATGGCTGTCCGCGCCCATTCTACTAGGAGTATGGCTGCCTCTAAGGCTTTAATTTCGGGGGTTTCCCTTCAGGACGTTTGTAATGCGGCAGGCTGGTCCTCACCGCATACATTTGTCAGATTTTACGACCTAGACCTCTCCACTCCCGGGGCTAGGCTGCTTGTTTCTTAGTGTGCGCAAGGACTCCACACAGAACGGGCATTTCTCATTATGGCGTAGTGGATATGGGGTTCCCACCGCGTCTCAACGCAGCTCGAGTTCCCTTGAAAGGGAACGTCTCAGGTTACGTATGTAACCCTGGTTCCCTGAGAGGGAACGAGACGCTGCGTTCTCCTGCCATACTTCCTGCATGCCCTGATCGACTTGCTTCAGGCCTTTTCAGAAGCTGTCGCGGTCTGTTTTCTGGTGTGCTTTATAGCTTCCTGGTCTATGACGTCACCCGCCTATGACGTCTCGCTCTTCCATTGGACTGATTATACACGTGCTTCACGACGCAATCACGCAGAGCGTTCCCACCGCGTCTCAACGCAGCGTCTCGTTCCCTCTCAGGGAACCAGGGTTACATACGTAACCTGAGACGTTTTCATCCAACGACCCATCATCAGTCTGGAATGGCCTGAGGAACATCACCAACTACAAGTCACCATCCCCCCGATCTGTGGACAATCAACATCTGGCTGACAATTTAAATTCATTTTACTGCAGGTTTGAAAAGCCCTCATTCACACCACACACCCGGTCTGATCTGCACTTCACACATTCACCATCACCTCCTGCACTCCCATTACTCCCCCCTCCTGCCATCCTACTTGAGCTTAAGGTCTGTGTGGAGGACGTGAGAAGAGTCTTCAAAAAACAGAAGACTAGGAAAGCCTCAGGCCCAGACGGCATCTCATCTGCTTGTTTAAAAGCCTGCGCTGACCAACTGGCCCCGGTCTTCACACAGATCTTCAATAGATCATTGGAGCAGTGTGAAGTTCCCTGCTGCTTCAAACGCTACAGAATGACTACAGACCTGTCGCTCTCACGTCTGTGGTCATGAAGTCGTTTGAAAGACTGGTGTTGGCCCACCTGAAGGACATCACTGGACCCCTGCTGGATCCCTTTCAGTTTGCTTACAGAGCAAACAGGTCAGTGGATGATGCAGTCAACATGGGACTGCATTATATCCTGCAACATCTCGACAGACCTGGGACTTATGCAAGGATCCTCTTTGTGGACTTCAGTTCGGCCTTCAATACCATCATGCCTGACCTTCTCACAGCCAAACTGACCCAGCTCTCCATACCATCCTCGATCTGTCAGTGGATCTCCAGCTTCCTGACGGACCGGCAGCAGCGAGTGAGACTGGGGAAACACACATCCAGGACTCTCACCACCAGCACTGGCGCCCCTCAAGGGTGCGTTCTCTCCCCACTGCTCTTCTCCCTGTACACTAATGACTGCATTTCTAAAGACCCCTCTGTCAAGCTCCTGAAATTTGCAGATGACACCACTGTCATCGGTCTCATCCGGAACGGTGACGAGTCTGCTTACAGACTGGAGGTTGAACAGCTGGCTGTCTGGTGCAGTTATAACAACCTTGAGCTGAACACGCTCAAAACAGTGGAGATGATCGTGGACTTCAGGAGGAACAGCCCAGCACTCCCCCCACTCACCATCATGAACAGCACTGTGGAAGCAGTGGAGTCATTCAGGTTCCTGGGCACTTCCATCTCTCAGGACCTGAAGTGGGACAATCACATTGACTCCACTGTGAAAAAGGCCCAGCAGAGACTGTACTTCCTTCGCCAGCTGAGGAAGTTCAACCTGCCACAGGAGCTGCTGATTCAGTTCTACTCAGCCGTCATTGAGTCTGTCTTATGCACATCCATCACTGTCTGGTTTGGTTCAGCTACCAAATCAGACATCAGGAGACTACAACGGACAGTCCGGACTGCGGAGAGGATCATTGGTGCCCCCCTGCCAACCCTCCAGGACCTGTACTCTTCCAGAGTGAGGAAGAGAGCAGGTAAAATCATCACAGACTCCACTCACCCTGGACACCTCCTGTTTGAACTGTTACCGTCAAGACGGCACCTCAGATCACTGGCCACAAGAACATCTTGGCACAGGAACAGTTTCTTCCCACAGGCCATTTCCCTCCTGAACAGTTAACACTCCTCCCAAGGCATATGCCTTAAGTGCAATACTCCCACTGTTTAGTGCAATATCCAACAACTCAGGTGATACTTATATGTAGATTTATTTATAATATTCAAAACACTGTAAATATGTTCATAATCTGTAAATCTGGAAATGTCTATTCTGACTAAACCCAACTGTGATACTTTTATTCCCATATATTTGTATTTTTATATTTTTATTCTTTATTCTTATAATTTGTAGTATTATGTTTCTTGTTGTATTTGTATTTGTATATGTCCACTGGAAGCCTCAGCACCAAAACAAATTCCTTGTGTGTGCAAGCACACTTGGCAATAAAGCTCTTTCTGATTCTGATTCTGATAATATATTGCTTGCTGGGCTGTTAATAAATGGTTAATTGTTACAGTATTATTCTCCCGAGTCTTTCTGGTAGAACTGAACAAACTGAGATTCTTGTCCTACAGTTACACTGCATTTTATTACTATGCTGCTAATTTTCTGCTTTACAGGTTCATTGTTGCTAAAGAGGTGTTACTCTAATACTTTAATTTGTTTTTCCAGATTTTCTAATTGTGCCTGATATGTTTTGGATCTATATCTTGTATAACTTAATATCTCCCCTCTGATATAGGCTTTAAAGGCCTCCCATTTGACTGAAGCACTCGTCTGATTTGTGTTCATTAGAAAATATAGGTCTATTTTACTATCCAGAAATTGAACAAAGTCAGGGTCCAAAAGCCATCTTGCTTGAAATCGAAATCTGGGAGGGTAAAATACGAGATTGTCCATTTGGATTGTAAATATAATAGGGGCATGATCGGACAATAAAATACCGTCGTACCAGAATTTACCTACTTTTGACACTAGACTGTTAGAGATAAAAAAAATAATATATTCTTGAGTATGTTTTGTGAGTGTTTGAGACGCACAAGTATTCTTTTTTGTTCGGGTTAAGGTACCTCCACATCTCCACTAAATTCAAATCAGTTATATACTTTATGATAATTGTTTTAGACTGTTGATGGGTATTATCTATTCCTGAAGAGCAATCAAACACTGGGTTTAGTACACAATTAAAATCTCCTCCAATTACATAATGTCCAGGATATGATGATATTGTGAGAAAGAAGTTCTGGTAAATTGAAGGGTTGTCTATATTTGGAGCGTATATACTTATTAAATCAATTTGTGTCGTCAAGATTGTACCATTAAGAACTATGTACCTCCCTAACGGATCTGTATGTTGCTGTTTTAACTGAAATGGAACAGATTTGTGTATAAGGATCATGACTCCTCTAACTCGAGAGGTGGAAGAGGCATTAAAAACCTGTCCTGGTCATCTCTTGGTGTCCCTGCTAGTATCTTCTTTTAGTAAATGAGTTTCCTGTTGAAAAATTATACTTGCTCTCATTTGTTTCAGTCAACCTAATACTTGTTTAAGCTTTACCAAATTATTTAGTCCTCTTATATTCCAGCTACAGATATTTATTTCTGAGTTACTAATCATTTACCATCTTGTATTACCATGTAGCCTAGATATAGCTGTGTCCAAACATACCACAGAGAGAAAAAAATTAAAATAAAAAAAATAAACAAAAAAATAAAGTGATTCCTCAACAACCCCCCACCCCAACAACGCCCCCCATGCATTCCCCAAAATGGAAAGCATGAAAATACCCCCAATCACCAACTTTGGTTATGAAACACGTTTGATCCATATAAAATGGAGCAACATTTTGAAAGCCCTTAAACATTATTCTCCCCTCTGGGCTTGCTACCAAATACTGAACAAAACTGGACCACGAACAGTACTAAATCACACTTCCACACTTATAGAACATAGCAAAATAAAATAAATTTGACCCTTGTCCAGTTATTCGTAAACTTATTTACCAACATTTATACATATAATGAGAGACAATGTATTAAACCATATTTAAACTGATAAGGTAATTTGCGTAGGTATCCCAGTTCTGATAGAATAGGATCATGTTTTCACATAAATTAAATAATTTTAATAAATAAAAAAACTTCACCTTTGTTTGATAAATATGGGAATGAAGTCCTTTAATAAGTCCCATTTGCTTACAGTATTTAAGCAGCGGTACGCAGTGACCGAATTAAGTCCTCTGCCTCCGAAACCGATTTAAAGATGTGGCGCTGACCAGGGTGTGTAACTATCAGGTGCGCTGGTTAGCGGATACCGTAGCGGATTTCCATGCCTCTAAGTTGGGCCTTCACTCCATCAAACTGCCGTTGGCGCTGACGCATCTCGGCTGATAGAACCGGGAACAGGCTGATCCGTTGTCCTTCGTATCGCAATTCCTTCAGTTTTCTAGCTCCTCTCAAGGCCTTCTCCTTATCCTGGTAGTTTAAGAACTTCATCACAATCGCTCTTGGGAGTCGTCGGTCGATTTGGGTTAACTTGTCCTACCCGATGCGCTCGTTCATTGACAGGTATGGAACTGAACGTATCATTCAGGACCTTGGGATGAAGATCTTCAATGAAAGTGCACATATTAGTTCCTTCTACTTTCGCAGTCAGGCCAACTAGTCTCAAGTTAGAACGCCTTGTACTGTACTTTGTTCCGTAGAAATTCCGTTGTTTCTTCAAGTTTTTTAACTTTTGTGTTGGAGGGCTGAAAAGTCCTCTTTAGTTTGTGAGATTCTCTCTTCTGTCTCTCCTATTCTTTGCGATTGTGACAGTAAGTATGATTTTATGCCATTTATAGCTTCTATTAGTTATATTGGTTTCTCTAAATACCCGGCTATGTATAAACGTAGCCTTAGCAGCGAGCCCAATTCGTGTGACTTATCAGCTACATGTCATAACCAGAAGCCTCCAACATGCTGGGTTAGTTTAGCCCAATACGTGCTCTGCCCAGTTTACCGAGCACTCGGCTGTCAGCTGGAATCGTTTTCACCCAGCCATTTTTAGAGAGCATGTTTGAATGACTGCGGTGAACAGAAATGGAAACAGAGCTGAGAATAGAAACTGTGGAGATCAACATGTGCTTTACACCAGTGCTTTTCCATCCGGAGAGAAAGTGTCATTATTTATAATGCTGTTTTTTTTTAATGATTTTTAAACGAGTCTAGTTTAAAAATCATCCTCTTAATCCGAAGAGCAGTTCAAACCTGTTCTACACGTTGGTTTCATCTTTCCTTTCACTTTTTATTCCAAAGGCTTGTATGCTTTTCTGAAGGCTAATAGTGAAACTGAACTCAGAATCTGGAAAGACGAGTCTAGAGGTGTTTCAGTCTAATAGCACATCTCATTGTGTCTGGAGAGCCAAACTGACAGTGTGTAACATGTCACCATTTCCCAAGGCCAAGGGTCAATAACCACACAGGAGCCGACACCAAAGACACCAATCAGGCGAGACAACAGATAATATAAAATCTCTTCTTTTTATTTATAAATTAATAGCACTTAAAACAGCATAAGAATGACTCCGGGTTCTTTACTTCACTTCAGGATGTCCCGCATGGGCTTCCGACGAGGGGAACTCTGGCCGGCAGAAGGTCGAGAGGGTCTGTGACGGCTGACAGCGAAAGGTAAGAAGCAGAGAATGGATTTTTGGCTCGTAACATTGGCACAGCCGTGCACTCCCTTTCCTTGCAGGATGGCGGAGGCGAAACACTGGCTCGGAGGACCAGATTTATCCCGTCCACCGGAGGACAACAGGTGGGTAACAGTAGCGAGCTTTCTCAGCTCCTCAAACAGTAACAGATCGAACGCAGCGGTCAGCAATCTCTCCTTCAGAGCAATGGTTCACAAGATCTCTCAGCTTGTAGAGCGGCAGCAGATCAGACACAGCGGTCAGCAGACTCTCCTTCGGAGTAATGGTTCACAGGATCTCTCAGCTTGTAGAGCGGCAGCAGATCAGACACAGCAGTCAGCAGACTCCTTCGGAGTAATGGTTCACAGGATCTCTCAGCTCGTAGAGCGGCAGCAGATCAGACACAGCAGTCAGCAGACTCTCCTTCGGAGTAATGGTTCACAGGATCTCTCAGCTCGTAGAGCGGCAGCAGATCAGACACAGCAGTCAGCAGACTCTCCTTCATAGTAATGGTTCACAGGATCTCTCAGCTCGTAGAGCGGCAGCAGATCAGACACAGCAGTCAGCAGACTCTCCTTCGGAGTAATGGTTCACAGGATCTCTTAGCTCGTAGAGCGGCAGCAGATCTGACACAGCAGTCAGCAGACTCTCCTTCGAAGTAATAGTTCACAGGATCTCTCAGCTCGTAGAGCGGCAGCAGATCTGACACAGCAGTCAGCAGACTCTCCTTCGGAGAAATGGTTCACAGGATCTCTCAGCTCGTAGAGCGGCAGCAGATCAGACACAGCAGTCAGCAGACTCTCCTTCGGAGTAATGGTTCACAGGATCTCTCAGCTCGTAGAGCGGCAGCAGATCAGACACAGCAGTCAGCAGACTCTCCTTCGGAGTAATGGTTCACAGGATCTCTCAGCTCGTAGAGCGGCAGCAGATCAGACACAGCAGTCAGCAGACTCTCTATGCACACGAAACACAATCGTGAGTATGAAATCCAACCGCTACTAACCGGCTCTTTTTCCTCTCAGGACAGACGGTGAGGGCGCAGCGGCGGACGGCAGAATCTCTCTGTTCACAGAACAGCAATGGTGAGTACAGAATCCAGCAGTTAATAACTGAGTCTTCTCTTACCACAGGACAGCAATAGCAGAATACAGCGGCGGACGGCAGAATCTCTCTGTTCACAGAACAGCAATGGTGAGTACAGAATCCAGCAGTTAATAACCGAGTCTTCTCTTACCACAGGACAGCAATAGCAGAATACAGCGGCGGACGGCAGAATCTCTCTGTTCATAGAACAGCAATGGTGAGTACAGAATCCAGCAGTTAATAACGGAGTCTTCTCTTACCACAGGACAGCAATAGCAGAATGCAGCGGCGGACGGCAGAATCTGTTCATAGAACAGCAATGGTGAGTACAGAATCCAGCAGTTAATAACTGAGTCTTCTCTTACCACAGGACAGCAATAGCAGAATGCAGCGGCGGACCGCAGAATCTGTTCACAGAACAGCAATGGTGAGTACAGAATCCAGCAGTTAATAACGGAGTCTTCTCTTACCACAGGACAGCAATAGCAAAATGCAGCGGCGGACGGCAGAATCTCTCTGTTCATAGAACAGCAATGGTGAGTACAGAATCCAGCAGTTAATAATTGAGTCTTCTCTTACCACAGGACAGCAATAGCAGAATACGGCAGAATCTAAAGGGTAAAGGGTATCAAACCAAGATAAATTACTCAGAATATTATTCCATATAATGTGCAAGGTTTGTTTTTCAGATTATTAATCTGGTATTTTTTATATACAATACTGAACCTATTTAAAACCATTAAACTACAACACTGTTTGACCTAAAGGTATCAAACTAATACGGAATAATATTCAGAGTAATTTACAATTGGTTTGACACCTTTAGGCCAAACCCCACATAGCAACATTGTGACGGCCCAGATCCGGCCCACATCTGGCACACGTGGAAAGATGATCTGGCCCACATGCAGCGTGCTGGTTTGCTGGTTAAAGATGCTCTAAGCGATGTCTCGCGTTTTTTAGGCCAAAACATTTTTTTGTCACATACAGCAAACATCTCCTCACTATCCGCTAGCTGCCTGTCCCCTGAACACACTGTAAAAAACGCGGTCTCTGCAGACACCCCAGGCTCCACACACGGCAACAAAAACAAACTGGGCTAACCCGCACCACGAAACATAACAAACTGTTCCAGCCAATAACCTACAAGAAGGATTTGGGGGTGGGGTTTGGGGGGTTAGTGCGCGAATGAGGAGGAGGGAGGGTCTAGCTAGCCTCCGTTTTGTTTGACAATACTTCGAACGTCAACAAGAAGTGACGTCACCCAACATCGCTTAGAGCACCTTTAATTGTCTCTTCACATCTTGAAAGCGAACACTAAGTTAAGTGGTCTAAAAGTATTTATAATATACCATCTGTGGAAGGCGTAGGACCATTGTTATGAAGCAGCAAGGATGAATCGGAGAGTGAATTCAAACGCAAGCACTTTAATTAAACAAACAGGTAATCCAATGAAACGTAACAAGGCACACAGAACAAGGAACTGGAAGCATCTAACATCAAACAACGACCGACAAACACCAACTGAAGAACAAGGGTATAAATACACAGACAAACAAGCTTAACAAGATAACAAGGGGGCGTGGCTAATCAGAAACACCTGGGGACACTAATCAACAGAACGGGGAACAGCAAAACATTTAAAGACAGAGAAACACATGACAGACAAGAACAAGGAACAAAACAAAACACCCACACCGTGACATAGCCCCCCCCCTATGGGCGGCTCCCGACGCCCCTTGAGACAAAAAACAAAACAAAAAAAACACTAAAGTTCAGGAGGGTGGTGAAGTGGAGGCGGTTTTGGGGGAGGGACGGAGGGCCAGGTTCGTGCAGGCGGCCAGGAAGGAGCAGGCGGCCAGGGCATAGACGACCCCTTGGGCGGCCAGGGCGGAGAAGACAGTCCATCGGACGGCCAGGGCGGAGACGACCCCTCGGGCGGCCATGGCGGAGACGACCCCTCGGGCGGCCAGGGCGGAGACGACCCCTCGGGCGGCCAGGGCGGAGACGACCCCTCGGGCGGCCAGGGCGGAGACGACCCCTCGGGCGGCCAGGGCGGAGACGACCCCGGCTCGGGAACTGCAGACAGCGGTTCGGGAACTGCAGACACCGGTTCGGGAACCGCAGACACCGGCTCGGGAACCGCAGACACCGGCTCGGGAACAGCAGGCACACACACTGGCTCGGGAACAGCAGACACACACACTGGCTCGGGAACAGACAACACAGACTCTGGCTCGGGAACAGACAACACAGACTCTGGCTCGGGAACAGCAGACACACACACTGGCTCGGGAACAGACAACACAGACTCTGGCTCGGGAACAGACAACACAGACTCTGGCTCGGGAACAGCAGACACACACACTGGTTCGGGAACAGACAACACAGACTCTGGCTCGGGAACAGACAACACAGACTCTGGCTCGGGAACAGACAACACACTCACTGGTTGGGGAACAGGCGACACACACACTGGCTCGGGAACAGGCGACACACACACTGGCTCGGGAACAGGCGACACACACACTGGCTCGGGAACAGGCGACACACACACTGGCTCGGGAACAGACGACACACACACTGGCTCCGGCTCGGGGACAGACCACACAGACTCTGGCTCGGGGACAGACAACACACTCACTGGTTGGGGAACAGGCAACACACACACTGGCTCGGGAACAGGCAACACACACACTGGCTCGGGAACAGGCAACACACACACTAGCTCCGGCTCGGGGACAGACCACACAGACTCTGGCTCGGAAACAGACAACACACTCACTGGTTGTGGAACAGGCAACACACACACTGGATCCGGAACAGGCAACACACACACTGGCTCCGGCTCGGGGACAGACCACACAGACTCTGGCTCGGGAACAGACAACACACTCACTGGTTGGGGAACAGGCAACACACACACTGGCTCCGGCTCGGGGACAGACCACACAGACTCTGGCTCGGGAACAGACAACACACTCACTGGTTGGGGAACAGGCAACACACACACTGGCTCGGGAACAGACATCACACACACTGGCTCCGGAACAGGCAACACACACACTGGCTCCGGCTCGGGGACAGACCACACAGACTCTGGCTCGGGGACAGACAACACACTCACTGGTTGGGGAACAGACAACACACACACTGGCTCGGGAACAGACATCACACACACTGGCTCCGGAACAGGAACAGACTCGGGAACAGGCAACACACACTCTGGCTCGGGAACAGGAACAGACTCTGGCTCGGGAACAAGAACAGACTCTGGCTCGGGAACAGGAACAGACTCTGGCTCGGGAACAGGAACAGACTCTGGCTCGGGAACAGGAACAGACTCTGGCTCGGGAACAGGAACAGACTCTGGCTCGGGAACAGGAACAGACTCTGGGCCGGACATCTTGTCCGTAGACACTGGCTCGGAGGCGGCCATCTTGTCCGTAGACACTGGCTCGGAGGCGGCCATCTTGTCCGTAGACACTGGCTCGGAGGCGGCCATCTTGTCCGTAGACACTGGCTTGGAGGAAGTGACGTGAACAGTCTCTGGATCCGCACAAGTGACGTGAACAGTCTCTGGTTTGGCCATCTTGTCCATAGACACTGGCTCGGAGGAAGTGACGTGAACTGTCTCTGGATCAACAGAAGTGACGTGAACAGTCTCTGGTTCGGCCATCTTGTCCGTAGACACTGGCTCGGAGGAAGTGACGTGAACAGTCTCTGGATCGGCCATCTTGTCCGTAGACACTGGCTCGAAGGCGGCCATCTTGTCTGTAGACACTGGCTCTGTAGAAGTGATGTGAAGCGTCTCTGGCTCGGAGGAAGTGACATGAACAGTCTCTGGATCGGCAGACGTGACTTGAACAGTCTCTGGATCGGCAGACGTGACTTGAACAGTCTCTGGATCGGCAGACGTGACTTGAACAGTCTCTGGATCGGCAGACGTGACTTGAACAGTCTCTGGATCGGCAGACGTGACTTGAACAGTCTCTGGATCGGCAGACGTGACTTGAACAGTCTCTGGATCGGCAGACGTGACTTGAACAGTCTCTGGATCGGCAGACGTGACTTGAACAGTCTCTGGATCGGCAGACGTGACTTGAACAGTCTCTGGATCGGCAGACGTGACTTGAACAGTCTCTGGATCGGCAGACGTGACTTGAACAGTCTCTGGATCGGCAGACGTGACTTGAACAGTCTCTGGATCGGCAGACGTGACTTGAACAGTCTCTGGATCGGCAGACGTGACTTGAACAGTCTCTGGATCGGCAGACGTGACTTGAACAGTCTCTGGTTCGGCAGACGTGACTTGAACAGTCTCTGGATCGGCAGACGTGACTTGAACAGTCTCTGGATCGGCAGACGTGACTTGAATAGTCTCTGGACTGGACGGGACCAGCGGCGAGGACTCTGGGCTGACAGGAAGTACAGGGAGGACTTCCAGGCATTGCGGGACGTGGGAAGTCCTCCTCCTCCTCCGTCTCCGAGAGCGAGAGAGCGCTGGGCTGGACGGAACCAGCGGTGAGGGCGCTGTACTGGACGGGACCAGCGATGAGGGCGCTGTGCTGGACGGGACCAGCGGTGAAGGCTCTGGGCAGGACGGCGTCAGCGGCGAAGGAAGCACTGGCTTTTGCTCGAAGACTGGCTCTGGCTCTTGCTCGAAGACTGGCTCTGGCTGGACGTGGCTGACGTGAAGCTCTGGCTGGACGTGGCTGACGTGAAGCTCTGGCTGGACGTGGCTGACGTGAAGCTCTGGCTGGACGTGGCTGACGTGAAGCTCTGGCTGGACGTGGCTGACGTGAAGCTCTGGCTGGATGTGGCTGACGTGAAGCTCTGGCTGGACGTGGCTGACGTGAAGCTCTGGCTGGACGTGGCTGACGTGAAGCTCTGGCTGGACGTGGCTGACGTGAAGCTCTGGCTGGACGTGGATGACGTGAAGCTCTGGCTGGACGTGAAAATCCAGCTGGGAGTGGAGATCAGCTGATGACCTGGTGTGCCATGGGAGGAAGCTCTCCAGACATCGGGAGAGTGCCTCTCTCCAGTCCAGACCGGAGATATTGGGAAGGTCCCTTGGGTTAACCTCCTTAGCCCCCAGCCGGTAACACAACTTAATAGCCTCATCTCCGAGGGAGCAGGAAGCAGCGAGAGGAATAAACCCCCAAGTGAACTGAAACAGATCGGGGCTATCCAGGGCCAAGGCCGCGATCTGACCCGCGAATTCCCGGCTCATGCTGGGAAGATCAGATGAGATCCGTGCTGCTGAATTCATCTTTGGTCGGTCGTTCTGTTATGAAGCAGCAAGGATGAATCGGAGAGTGAATTCAAACGCAAGCACTTTAATTAAACAAACAGGTAATCCAATGAAACGTAACAAGGCACACAGAACAAGGAACTGGAAGCATCTAACATCAAACAACGACCGACAAACACCAACTGAAGAACAAGGGTATAAATACACAGACAAACAAGCTTAACAAGATAACAAGGGGGCGTGGCTAATCAGAAACACCTGGGGAGACTAATCAACAGAACGGGGAACAGCAAAACATGTAAAGACAGAGAAACACATGACAGACAAGAACAAGGAACAAAACAAAACACCCACACCGTGACAACCATACAATGTTCATCCAGTCATTGCATTCGGTCGTACCTGCCTGTCAGCGTATGTATTTGTCAGCGTATAATATTCCAAGTATTTGGAAGATATGGAAACCCATGACATTTTACTCGGAGCTGTTCACGACGCGAATTTATGCGTTTGTATGTCAACACTATCAATGCCGAAATAAATCTGCAGCAGTCAGGTGATACAGTTCAGTGCTCTATAAGTTGTTTGGTCAAGTCAAGTCACCTTTATTTATATAGCGCTTTTTACAATAGATTGTTTCAAAGCAGCTTTACAGAGATAACAGGAAAATAATGATGTAATAATATTGTTAAATACACGGGCGTCAGTTTGGTTTGAAATGTGCTGGGGATAGAGACGCATTCGGAAGTGCATTTTCAGAAGTGCTGGGTACAAACTTGTAAAACTGTGTAGCCTCTCTGCTCAACCCGTAAATAAATGCATCGATCCGCCAATTTTGTTTGAGTTCTTTAATGGTCTAGTGGTAGATCTTTTCCCAAGCGTGTCAAAGGTTACGGGTTCTAATCCGCACTCGTATAGTTTTTTTTTATCTCATCAAAACTGAATATATTCATCAGTGGTTACAGTCTATATCAAGCAGGGACACATTTGTGTGCATTTTATTTTGTGATTTCAACGGAATGAATAGAGAGTCTCCGCAATGGCGATAGATTGAAGCGCTCGTCCGAGTGAAGACTGCGCGAGCCACAAGAGAACACAGTATCCATGACACTGATCGCCGCGGCCACGAGCGCTCAGCTTGAGCTCAAAAACAACACATTTTAGCGCTAGATCTCTTATTTAGCGAACTAAATTAATGCTATGCTAGTTAACTGGAGATGTTTTATTTATTTCTATTAGGTACATCCGTGCCTCAATGTTTCAAAAAGTGGTGGGTACAAAATGACTCATGACGAAATCTGGTGGAGACGCGTACCCTCCGTCCCCACTGAAATCGACGCCTATGGTTAAATATACAATTAAATGTCCCCAACTAAGCAAGCCAAAAGCTAATGGCAACAAAGGCAAAAATAGCGACAGTGAAGGAACCAAAACTCCATCAGTGACAGAATGGAGAAAAAAGCGTAGATGCCATCCTTCTTATGATGTACCAAGTACATCAGGATTTATGGGAAGTGTTCCCAGTTCCGGCTGATCTAAACTATGCAGCCTAACATTGAATTATAGAAGTCTATACAGGTCCTTCTAAAAAAATTAGCATATTGTGATAAAGTTCATTATTTTCCATAATGTAATGATAAAAATTAAACTTTCATATATTTTAGATTCATTACACACCAACTGAAATATTTCAGGTCTTTTATTGTTTTGGATTTTGGCATACAGCTCATGAAAACGTCTACGGTTACGTATGTAACCCTCGTTCCCTGAGTAGGGAACGGAGACGTTACGTCGGATGACGACGAATGGGGGGGGGGGGGGGGTTCGCTTAGAAAGCCTATCAACTTCGAGTATTACAAAACGAGCCAATGGCAAAGAAATGCCATGGGTCTGCGGAATTTGCATGACGTGACTCCGCCCCACCTCGTGGGTATAAAAGGAGGAAGTCTGCAACAGCAGTTTATGTTTCTTCGACTTGAACAGTCTCTGGATCGGCAGACGTGACTTGAACAGTCTCTGGTTCGGCAGACGTGACTTGAACAGTCTCTGGATCGGCAGACGTGACTTGAACAGTCTCTGGATCGGCAGACGTGACTTGAATAGTCTCTGGACTGGACGGGACCAGCGGCGAGGACTCTGGGCTGACAGGAAGTACAGGGAGGACTTCCAGGCATTGCGGGACGTGGGAAGTCCTCCTCCTCCTCCGTCTCCGAGAGCGAGAGAGCGCTGGGCTGGACGGAACCAGCGGTGAGGGCGCTGTACTGGACGGGACCAGCGATGAGGGCGCTGTGCTGGACGGGACCAGCGGTGAAGGCTCTGGGCAGGACGGCGTCAGCGGCGAAGGAAGCACTGGCTTTTGCTTAGAAAGCCTATCAACTTCGAGTATTACAAAACGAGCCAATGGCAAAGAAATGCCATGGGTCTGCGGAATTTGCATGACGTGACTCCGCCCCACCTCGTGGGTATAAAAGGAGGAAGTCTGCAACAGCAGTTTATGTTTCTTCGCTGAGGAGCCAAGACTGAGCTCAGGCGATCCCCGCAGTACAGCGGAAAGTGGCAGGCAGACGTAACGTCTCCGTTCCCTACTCAGGGAACGAGGGTTACATACGTAACCGTAGACGTTCCCTTTCGTTGTCACTCCGAGTTACGTCGGATGACGACGAATGGGGTTACCAGTCTAATCACGCCACCTTCTCAGCTGTCTTCCAGTGCCCTGCGTAAACAGAGATCCCTGTCATAGACGGATGAAGGACTCCAATTAACACAGGAATACCAAGGTACACTGGGAAGCATATCCCAAGCTAGGGGAAGTATGCAATTAATGCCAACCCAGAGGGGGGGGACTTAGAGAATACACATATGACCCGAAGGAAACATATGGAGAACACTGGGGTGTCCAGCCGCAGGTGGAATATTTCAACCCCAGGGGTGGCAAGGTGGCTTGCCAAGGGAAAGACACATGCTCAGAGAGGCTTACAGTGGAAATACACATGTGGGGGTCGCTCAGGGGAAGGACCATGCACACGGGAGGCACCTAGCCGACGCGCAGGCAAGAGACACTGGCGCCGACGTCAGGAGTGCTGGAGGAGCTCAGGGCTTTCGGGGAAGCTCACCTGAGGAGAATATCGCACGTATCCAGTCCGTGGAGTGGAATGGCGAGCAAGCGAAGACACCTGAGCGGGTCCGGTACTAGCTAGTTGAAGCGAGTACATGAGAGGACACTGGCTCCACTCGGAGATTATAGAATCTGGCGAATGTGTTAGGTGTCGCCCAGCCTGCAGCTCTTCAGATGTCTGTTAGCGAGACGCCATGCGCTAGAGCCCAAGAGGATGCCACACTCCGGGTGGAGTGGGCCGTCACACCAAGGGGGCACGGTCGACCTTGCTGCTGGTATGCCAAGGCAATGGCGTCCACTATCCAGTGAGACAACCTTTGCTTGGAGAGAGCCTTTCCCTTCAGCTTCCCACCATAACAGACAAAGAGCTGGTCTGAGGTCCTGAAACACTGCGTCCTGTCTACATAGGCGCGAAGAGCGCGTACTGGACAGAGCAGTGCCAAGGCTGGGTCTGCCTCCTCCGGGGGCAGCGCTTGCAGGTTCACCACCTGGTCCCGAAAGGGAGTGGTAGGAACCTTGGGCACATATCCGGGCCGGGGTCTCAGGATCACGTGAGAGAAAGCCGGTCCGAATTCCAGGCACGCTTCGTCGACGGAGAATGCGTGCAGGTCCCCTACCCTCTTGATGGAGGCCAGTGCAACCAGGAGCGCTGTCTTCATAGACAGGAACTTAAGCTCAACTGATTGCAGAGGCTCAAAGGGAGTACTCTCCAGGGCAGTTAGAACCACTGAGAGGTCCCAAGAGGGAACGAGAGGAGGGTGAGGAGGATTTAGTCTCCTCGCTCCTCTCAGGAACCTGATGACCAGGTCGTGCTTCCCTACCGACTTACCTTCGACGGGGTCATGATGTGCGGCAATGGCGGCAACATAGACCTTAAGGGTGGAGGGAGACAGCCTTCGCTCCAACCCTTGCTGAAGGAAGGAAAGCACAACGCTGATCGAGCATCTCCGGGGGTCTTCTCGGTGAGAAGAGCACTAGTCGACGAAGAGCTTCCACTTCAACGCATAGACGTGTCTCGTGGACGACGCTCTAGCGGAAGTGATGGTAGCCGCCACCGCTGGTGGAAGGGTACTCAAACCTACCTCGAGCCGTCCAGGAGCCACACGTGGAGGCTCCAGAGATCGGGGCGAGGGTGCCACAGGGTGCCCCGTCCCTGAGAAAGAAGGTCCTTCCTCAGAGGAATGGGCCAGGGAGGTGCTGTCGCGAGGAGTACGAGTTCGGGGAACCAGGTCCGGTTGGGCCAATACGGCGCAACCAGAATGACCTGCTCCTCGTCCTCCCTGACCTTGCGCAAGGTCTGCGCAAGAAGGCTCACTGGGGGAAACGCATATTTGCGGCCCGGCGGCCAGCTGTGCGCCAGTGCATCCGTGCCGAGCGTGCCCTCGGTCAGGGAAAAATACAGGGCGCAATGGGTCGAGTCGTGAGAGGCAAACAGATCTATCTGTGCGTCCCCGAACTGGTCCCAAATCAGCTGAACCGACTAGGGATGGAGTCGCCATTCTCCAGGGAGGGGCTGAAGCCGTGAGAGCTCGTCGGCTGCACAGTTCAGCGCTCCGGGAATGAAAATGGCTCGAAGCGACCTCAGATGCTTCTGACTCCATAGGAGGAGGTGGTGGGCGAGTTGTGACATACGGCGGGAGCGTAGACCACCTTGATGGTTGATGTAAGCAACAGTGGCGGTATTGTCTGAACGGACTAGCACGTGTTGACCCCGGAGCAACGCCCGGAAGCGGTGCAGGGCAAGACGTACTGCCAACAACTCGAGGCAATTGACATGCCATAGCCGCTGGGGTCCTGTCCAGGAGCACGCAGCAGCATGTCCATTGCACATGGCGCCCCAGCCCGTGGTGGAGGCATCTGTTGAGACAACAACATGCCGGGAAGCTCGTTCCAGGGGGACACCCGCCCTGAGAAAACTGAGGTTCGACCACGGGGTGAGGAACTGACGGCAGGTCGGAGTAACTGGTACTCAGAGCGTGCCTTGTTGCCATGCCCACCTCGGGACTCGGTCGCGAAGCCAAAGCTGAAGCGGTCTCATATGAAGCAATCCAAGCGGCGTGACCGCGGCTGCAGATGCCATATGCCCCAGGAGCCTCTGAAAATGTTTCAGTGGAACCGCACTCTTGCTCTTGAGATGTCTCAGGCAAGTCAGCAGTGACTGCGCGCGCTCGCTCGTAAGCTGCGCGGACATGGCGACCGAGTCGATGTCCATACCGAGAAAAGAGATCCTCTGCACGGGGCAAAGTTTGCTCTTCTCCCAGTTGACCCGAAGGCCCAGACGAGCTAGGTGCCGGAGCACTAGATCCCTGTGTTCGCAAACCTGATCTCGAGAGTGAGCTAGGATCAGCCTCGATATAGTCGTCGATATAACTCAGGATGCGAACCCCGTGCTCCCGAAGGGGAACAAGGGCAGCCTCGACGACCTTCGTGAAGATGCGAGGAGACAGGGCCAGCCCGAAAGGGAGGACCGCGTACTGGTATGCCTGCCCCTCGAAAGCAAACCGTAGGAACGGTCTGTGGCGAGGAAGAATGGAGACATGGAAGTAGGCGTCCTTCAGGTCGATCGCTGCAAACCAATCCCGGGGCCGCACGCATTTGAAAACGCTTTTGGCGGTGAGCATCTTGAACGGCAGCCTGTGGAGGGAGCGGTTCAGCACGCGCAAGTCCAGGATTGGCCGTAACCCACCGGTTTTCTTGGGGACAATGAAGTAAGGGCTGTAGAAGCCGGACCTCATCTCGGCTGGAGGGACAGTCTCGATTGCACCCTTCGCCAGCAGGGTGGCAATCTCTGCTCTCATGATGGGGGCATTGCCACCGACCAAAGTGGAGCGGACTCCCCTGAAGCGGGGAGGAGACCGTGCGAACTGAATCGCATAGCCGAGCCTGATGGTGCGCGCGATCCAGCGGGACAGACGGGGAAGCTCTAACCAGGCTCCCAGGAACTGAACCAGCGGGATCATGCGGACGACAGGCGTCCCCCCGGAGGGGCAGCGAAGCGGAGTAACTGGCCCAAAAGTGGACGGCATAGCGGCCCGGTGTGGGGGCACAGTTAGCAACCGCGCCCTGGTAGAGGGGGCCAGGGGAGGACCAGGCTGATCGTTCCGCGGGGGCCTGCTCTGCCAGGGGTCTGGCGACAAAGGGGGACAGGGGCGAAGCGGTCCGTGGACGGCACGCCGTGTCAAATGCCTCTGGAACAGAGGGGGGCGAGGAGAGCACGGCTCTGTGTCGCCCGAGAACTCTGTGGGCTCAGGGAAGAGAGGGTCGTTTTTGTCTTTAACCACTTTAGGGTGCTGCCCACCCGTGGGTGAGCAGCGGGGAGCGGAGAACAAAAGATTCTCCCCCGGCCCTCCACCGGGGGAAGGAGTGGTCCTGCTACCACCTCCTGAAAAACGACCATCTTCCCTGAGCAGCCCGTCTCAGGAGCGCCGCTTGGCCCGGCGTTTAGCGGGGGGCGGGAGAGGGCATTGGCGCCTTCTTGCAGCTTCCTCCACGACCGGCCCGGGTTTTTGGAGGCTGCTGCGTGGGCTGGGCGGGAGGGGCGGGAGCCGCAGGAGGGCACCCTCGGCGGGAAACAGGACGAGGCTTCTGCCCGGCCGGCTGGGTGGAGGCAGCAGCTGGCCGGCGGGGCAGAATGTGTTTGATGGCCTCGGTCTGTTTTCTGGGCGGTTGAAAACTGTTGGGCAAAGTCTTCAACCGCGCCGCCGAAGAGGCCGGCCTGGGACAAGGGGGCGTTAAGCAGACGGGTCCGCTCCGCGTCCCGCATGTCAGCCAGGTTCAGCCACAGGTGTCTCTCCTGGACCACGGCTGTGGACATCACCAGACCCAGGGAGCGCGCGGTAACCTTCGTCGCCCGTAGAGCGAGGTCAGTAGCGGCTCGCAGCTCATCAAAGAGCCCTGGGTCTGTCCTACCCTCGTGCATGTCTCTGAGCATCTGGGCCTGGTAGACCTGCAGAGTGGCCATAGCATGCAGTGACGCAGCCTGTCCCACCGCTTTGTAAGACTTCGCCACCAGGGTAGACGAAAATCTACAGGCCTTGGATGGGTGCTTAGGCTCGCCACGAGAAGAAGGACTCTGAGGACATAGTTGCATGGCAACAGAGCGTTCAACCGGGGGGAGCCCAGTGTACCCACGGGCGGCTGCATCATCGAGGGAAGGAAAGGCGGATGAGATCAACGAGCGGTCCCGAGAAGACAACGGGGTCTTCCAGGACTTCGAGATCTCATCATGCACGTCCGGGAAGAAAAGTACACATAGTCGGCGGATCCCCCGGACACATAGTCGGCGCCTTGTTCCAGACCGTCACCCTCAGGTCACCCTGGCCACCAGCCGCAGGACGGGGGGTGGATGAGGGGACTCTCACTCTTGCGAGTGTCAGAGTCTCGACCGTAATGACGCGATGGTCATGTTCCCACAGAGAGAACATGAGTCATCCACGAGCGCTGCTCTAGCATGATCAATGCCCAAACATACTATGCAACGCTCGTACCCATCAGAGTCCGATACCAATCTGCCGCAACCAGAAGTACACGGGCGAGGCATCTTTAAAAAGACGTGCCGCGTGTAAGCTCTTTTAGTGAGAAAACTCAAGTGTTGAAGCACCCGGGGAGAAACGCGCCGACTGGCAGATCACTCCAGCAGATCAGCAGGAAGCACGCTCTCGCCGTAGATCACCGTCACACCAACACTCGAGGCACTCGTTCGTGAAGCTGACAATTCAGAGATGGCTTGTGGAGAGAAGAATAAACTTGGCTCCGAAGCGAAAACATAAACTGCTGTTGCAGACTTCCTCCTTTTATACCCACGAGGTGGAGCGGAGTTACGTCATGCAAATTCCGCAGACCCATGGCATTTCTTTGCCATTGGCTCGTTTTGTAATACTCGAAGTTGATAGGCTTTCTAAGCGAAACCCCCCCCAGAAGCGTCTGACCTGGGCTACAGAGAAGCAGCACTGGACTGTTGCTCAGTGGTCCAAAGTACTTTTTTCGGATGAAAGCTAATTTTGCATGTCATTCGGAAATCAAGGTGCCAGAGTCTGGAGGAAGACAAAATGGCAAAATGCCTGAAGTCCAGTGTCAAGTGCCCACAGTCAGTGATGGTCTGGGGTGCCATGTCAGCTGCGGGTGTTGGTCCACTGTGTTTTATCAAGGGCAGGGTCAATGCAGCTAGCTATCATGAGATTTTGGAGCACTTCATGCTTTCATCTGATTTTATTTTTCAGCACGACCTGGCACCTGCTCACAGTGCCAAAACCACTGGTAAATGGTTTACTGACCATGGTATTACTGTGCTCAATTGGCCTGCCAACTCTCCTGACCTGAACCCCATAGAGAATCTGTGGGATATTGTGAAGAGAAAGTTGAGAGACGCAAGACCCAACACTCTGGATGAGCTTAAGGCCGCTATTGAAGCATCCTGGGCATCCATAACACCTCAGCAGTGCCACAGGGTGATTGCCTCCATGCCACGCCGCATTGAAGCAGTCATTTCTGCAAAAGGATTCCCGACCAAGTATTGAGTGCATAACTGAACATAATTATTTGAAGGTTGACTTTTTTTGTATTAAAAACACTTCTTTTATTTGTTTGGATGAAATATGCTAATTTTTTGAGATAGGAATTTTGGGTTTTCATGAGCTGTATGCCAAAATCATCAGTATTAAAACAATAAAAGACCTGAAATATTTCAGTTGGTGTGCAATGAATCTAAAATATATGAAAGTTAAATTTTTTATCATTACATTATGGAAAATAATGAACTTTATCACAATATGCAAATTTTTTGAGAAGGACCTGTAATGTGTTATGTGTATGCTAAGCCAAAGAGATGTATTTTTAGTCTAGATTTGAACTGACAGACTGTGTCTGCTTCCCGGACAATGTTAGGAAGTTTGTTCCAAAGTTTTGGTGCTAAATAGGAAAAGGATCTACCGCCAGCAGTCGATTTAGATATTCTACGTAGGTATTATCAACTGGCCAGAATTTTGAGATCGCAATAGACATGAAGGACTATAATGCGTTAAGAGCTCGCTCAAGTACTGGGGAGCTAAATCATTTAGTGCTTTGTAAGCAATCAGCAATATTTAAAAATGTATACTATGTTTAATAGGGAGCCAATGCAGTGTTGACAGAACCAGGCTAATATGGTCATAGTTCCTGGTCCTTGTAAGAACTCTAGTGGCTGCGTTTTGGACCAGCTGTAGTTTGTTTATTAAGCGTGCAGGGCAACCACCCAGTAGAGCATTACAATAATCTAGCCTTGATGTCATGAACGCATGAACTAATTGTTCTGCATTTTTAATTGAGAGCATATGACGTCATTTAGATATATTTTTACGATTAAAAAATGCGGTTTTACAGATACTAGACACGTAACTTTCAAATTAAAGATTGGTATCAAAGAGTACACCCAGGTTCTTAACTGACAACGAGGACTTGACAGAGCAGCCATCAAGTGTTAGACAGTAGAGCCCGACCGATATATCGGTCTGGCGATATTATCGGCCGATATGAGACTGTCGCAGATATATCGGTATCGGCGTATATGACGCAGATATGCCGCCGATATGAAGTATTTTTTTACAGAACATATAACGTGGATAAAATTCTTGTAAATTGTGTAACTACGTAGTTTGTCCAGCAGAGCGCGCTCCATTGTTTGCTACTGGCGACCCAGGTCACTGTGGTGACACCAGCCAACCCTTTCACTTCAGTAATGAGGTCTCTTCAGACACGGTGTAAGATGCGTGCACACATTAGCTTCCACTCCACTGACATGGTATGAAACATGGCTAGCTAGCTAATGTAGCAAAGGAGTATGATAAGCTTGTTGTAAAAGTAAGACGGGGACATTGTTTATTTACTTTATAGTGTCTCACCTGGTGACAACGTAGCGTTAAATCACCATTCAACAGACTCAAGCCACCACCGCACTGCTAACTAATGAGCAACTTACCTTTAAGACACCGCTTGACTGCTGCTGCCTGAACAAGACAACGGACGTGAGTGGCGCGATGCGACAAAAGACAGTTGAACCCATAATAATAAGTGATGTTGTTCACACTGGAGGCGGCGCGACGTGAGCAACAAATCTCAGACAGTAAACTGATGCCTCGTTCTGCTTTGTAACGGCCGCTGTGCCGCGTCCAGGGTAAACAGCTGTCTGCGCAAGCAACAACGCCCACGTCCGGTGTAGACACAGTGTTAAAGCTCATTCTGCCTTTAACACTACGTTACAACATCAAGCAATATTCCAATAATTTAAATAATTATAACACTTTATATAGTGCTATTTTGCATAATGAGTAGTTTCACGTTTAGTACATTTTGCTGACTACTTATTTAAAATATTATTTAAGTAAAAGTACTGTACTTTAGGGCTGGGCAATATGACGATATTATCGTATATCGACGATGTCTTGCAAGTATTGCGATGTCGATTATAACAGTCTGTTTCCAGACGATAATTGTCAATATCAAAAAATGACATATATTTCACATAGCCCTATAGTTATACACATATTTATTCACATGCAATAACATGAATGAAATATTTTTTATAGACTAGTTAGTAGGATTAGGAATAGAACATCGACTCTGTTACTAATGTAACCTCGGTTCCCTGAGAAGAGGGAACGAGTATTGCATAAGTAGCTTACGCTATGGGAAAACTCCTTTTCTCGAGAATATTGAAGCCAAATTTTTAAAACGCAGTGCAGCTGCACAGCAGACATATAGCTGAGTGTCTAGCGTGGTCATTGGCTGTGCTGCGGCAACTGCACGAACCTATGGTGAGGCGGCTCAGGCGTGCAAACCAAATAGGCCGCTTCGTGCCCAGGCGTATCAGAGACGCCAGAATGGGCATGGCTTATAGCTATATTAGCCCCCATTTCTGCCATAAAATCAGGTTTAAATCGACTGAAGCGATCCCCTGACTTAACCACAGTAGCACGGCGGGTTACGCAATACTCGTTCCTTCTTCTCAGGGAACCGAGGTTACGTTAGTAACCGAGTCGTTCCCTTTCAAGAGGTCTGTCGTATTACTCAAGTAGCTTACGCTACGGGAACCCCTTTCAAAACTTCGCCTCATACTATAGCCTAGGGCAGAGCGCCCGAGGCCCATAGAAGAGTTAAGTTATGAATCCTAATAGAGGCCAAGCCAGTGACGAGCCTCATATAGGGAACCAAGGAATGGCCCTTAAATAGGGCCAAGTCCCTTATTTATTATAAAAAGAACCGTAGTTCGAGTTCAACCAGGACCAGATAAGCATCAGGCTTTATAGTTATGGTGAAATGTGCTTAACACTTATTATATTGAAAGAACCTCTGCTTGCAAAGCAGGAACTTCCAAGTTATAAAACCTCTTAAATGTGGACGGCGAGGCCCAGCTGGCCGCCGCACAGATATCTTCAATAGGTACTCCACTCGACCATGCCCATGACGAGGCCATGCCTCTCATGGAATGAGCCCTGATGCCTATGGGACAGTGAAGGCCCTTAGACTCATAAGCCAGCGTGATAGCATCCACTATCCAGCCCCATAATCTTAATGCTTTGTGAATGTCAGCCCTTTGGTGCGGCCGCCAAAGCACGGGCGAGGGAAGAGCCGATAGTGCAATTACCTGCGCTCTGAACGGAGTGGAGAGCACTTTAGGAACATATCCATGCCTTGGCTTAAGGCCGATCCTGGAGTCGTTGGGCCCGAACTCAAGGCAGGAAGTGCTTACTGAAAGCGCTTGCAAATCACCTACTCGCTTGACTGATGAGTGCCTGCTCTGACGTAAGCCGCGCTCTCATTTGTATAGAGTTTATGACTGTTCCTAGGAAGGAAATGCTCTGACTGGGAGACAGCGCACTTTTGGAAGCATTGATCCTGAGACCTAGGCATCCTAGATGGCTGAGGAGCCTGGATCTGTGAACTATTAACTGCGCCTCCGATTGGGATATAATCAGCCAATCGTCGAGGTAGTTTAACACTCGCACACCCCGTTGTCTCAGGAGGGCGAGAGCTGCGTTAATGCACTCGTAAATTTACGGGGTGCTAGAGAGACCAAACGGTAGAACTGTGTACTGCCCCTCGAAATTGAATCTCAAGAATGGCTTGTGATGGGGAATTATCTAAATGTGAAAATAAGCATCTTTCAGATACACTGAGAAAAAACAATCCCCTGGACCAATCTGCGCAAGGATTTGTTTGGTTGTCAGCGTCCTGAACGGGCGCGTCATAAGCGCTTTGTTCAGGTGTCTGAGATCTAGCATGGGCCTGAGGTTGCCATCCTTCTTTGGAACGAGGAAGTAGCGACTGCAAAAGCCTGACTCGCTTTGTGATAGAGGGATTGGCTCTACAGCCCCTTTTGCTAACAGTTTCAACACTTCGGTGCGAAGGACGTGATCCATGTCGCTTCTCACTGTTGTCTCGACCACAGCTATAAAACGCGGAGGTCTGCGAGCAAACTGTAGCGAGTAGCCTCGTTTTATTATGTTCAACACCCATTTTGATATTCCGGGGATAGCCTCCCAGGCCTTGGCCCGCATAGGGGTTGAATGATGTCTGGGAACGGGCCACTTTATGATAGGGACCTAGTCACCGGGCTGTTTTGTGTTTGTGATACTGTGTGAACAGTGCTTATGTGCAGGGATGCATACTTGTAGTGGGCACACAACCTGCCAGAGCAAAGAAAGCGCTCTTTTCATGCTTCATTAGAGTCACTGTTGGAACAGTGTATTTTTGCAGGGGAGCGTACATTATAGTGGGCTCACACGTAGCTGAGATTCGAACTCGGGTCTCCGGTGTGAAAGTCTTAGATTCTACCACTGAGCCACAGGGGGGTGCAAATGGGGAAAAACGCTCACTTAGCAGAGAATGAGTCACGCGGGCCGGCGTGGGCTCACCTGTTTTTGAATGCTCATTAATACTCTAACCCCGCCGTTGTGAAATGGGAGGGTGTGAGAGGCAGGGTCACTTTCTGTACGTAAGGAAGCTGGCCGCAAGTGCAGTGAAGAGAGCAGCATGAACTGTGAATGAATGCAGTTTCAGTGTGGCTGGATCCCAGGCACGAAAACGCATTCATTGTATCCGTCTGAGTCATGTAGACAGTTCTTACATGACGCGCAAAACTGACTTTAAAATGTGCTGTACACATCTGGGTTCATGGCTGCTATATATTTCACCTTTTGTCAGAGCCGGGATTCGAACATGGGTCTCTGGCGCGAAAACCTTAGATTCCACCACTGAGCTACAGAGGGGGAATGAAGTAACACAGTTAGCGCGAACAGAGAATAGAGCGGCATGTTCTCACCATAGAACAGCCGTCGGGAGAGACACAGTTTCAGCGTGGCTGGATCCCAGGCATGGAAACTCACTCATAGTGTCCGTCTGGGTTATGCAGGTAGCTCGAGAGGGCTCTGCATGACGCGCAAAGCGAAGGCGTGAGGGCGGGGTAGCTCTCTTGAACGTAGAGAGAGCTAGCAGGGGACGAGCGGCATACTCTCAAGCGAGAGCCGCCGCCCATGGAGAGTGCAGCTTCTGCATGGCAGGTCCCAGGCACGAAGTACACTCGCTGTAAAACATATTCTTATGAAGAGAGAGTCGCAGCGGCGAACACACTTTATGTTTTAAAGGATATAGTGCCTGAGGCGCCTCGCCATTGGTTCGTGCAGTTGCCGCAGCACAGCCAATGACAGCGCTTGACGCTCATCTATGAGTCTGCTGTGCAGCTGCACTGCGTTTTAAAAATTTAATGGGAAAGTATGTCCAAACTTTTGACTGGTACTGTACTATAATATACTCACAAATAATATTGCTACTGTTTTATAATATACACATAAATAATAACTGCCGATATATTGTTATCGGGCCTTTTTTACTCCCTAATATCAAAAAAAGAGAGAGTCTCGGATCTCTTTGGGGAGAAAGAGATCCACGACCTGGCAAAGATGCTCGAAGTTCCAAGTAGGGAGGCAGTTGAGGACTTCAGAAATCGGAAGCTCAACAATGACCAGAATGGGAAGGTCCTCAAAAAGCTATTGACTGCTAGTAAAAAATACCTGGCACTATCCTCTGTGTGAAAGAGGCTTCACTGTCCTCAATGCCACAGATGCAAGGACTCGTCTTTCAGTCAGGAGCATCTCTGCAGTACTTTTCATTGACATTAATGGCCCCCTCTCAAGATGTTTGACGCTTACCCCTATATTCAGTCTTGGCTTAGGGAGAAACATTGTCTGTCAACTCCCAGTAAAACAGGGAGAGACAAATCTGCTGAGAAAATCAGGCCACTGTGGGTTGTTCTAAACAGCAGTGAATGAAGCAATGCTGCCACTCTCTTTTAAAGAAATGCTGGTGAGCACACACCATCGCTTTTGTTCTGTGAGGAATTCGAACAATTCGAACACTGAAGCGGACCAGCTTGAAAACAGTAAGTTTCTCCTGTTTATATCTGATAGGTTGATAATAGTAGCTATGTATATACTTCGTATATAATGAGTAGTTAAATGAATAACTGATATACATCGGATATATTAATCAGACCGTTTTTGTGTAGGGTTAGGTGCCGTAAGCATGCCAAGTTCACTTACACCAAGGCATCCAGTGGATGGTAGGTTTCTACAGCAAGATTTTAAAATGCTAAATTACTGGGCTACACTATAACTTGGGATTTAAAGGAGCATTTCACCCATGGGAACATTCATCTTTATTGAAAGTGGGTCATATATGTAGTCAAAATATAATACAATTTTCGAATTTGGTGCCTTCTTGACCGAGTAAAGACAGAAAGTAACTTCAGGGCGCATTTGTACTGAAAACCACAACTCCCACAATGCACCACATTGCACAGCTCTGCAAGCCACTCCCACTAATCCAGAAGGAGGAGGTATCCGCCTATCAGATTCAGAGAAAGCACTCTACTCTAAGCAGTCTACAAGGCTGGGTGCCGCCAGAGTTTGAAATTCATTTCACAGAAAAAAAAATCTAGTTTGTTGCCGAAATCATTATTGAATTACTCCTCGTTTCTATTTATGTTGAATGTTCAGTCCGAACATTGTAATGCAATTTGGATTTGCAAAATAAGAATAAAAATATGTAGGCATGACCATTATTTTGTTATCTATTATCATGTAAGGTAACAGTAGGTTAGTAACATTAGTTCCACTGATGGAATGTTGGTCGTCCAAATTTATCTAACATCTTCGTGGAATAAAACACTAATAAGGAAATCAACGTAAATGTGAACCATTTATTTCAATAATGATATCAACAAAAATAATTATGTTAACAATAAAAGTTCAACAATACAATAGTAACAACAATAGTTCCTCCTGAGCTTCCTCAACATATTGGTGCTCGCAGTACTGGCAATCTGGAGCTGGATATTTCAGTCGGATTGCCGACACGAGAGGGTAGAACGACACGACCAGTCCGCCTCAACTCGAGCCAGTTCGGGCTCCTCGTCCGCGACAGGCAGGTCTTCTGATTTGGCTGATGGAGGAACAGGGCGCGGCTGCTGCGGCTTCTGCAGCCGATGCAGAAGACCTGCCTGTCACGGACGAGGAGCCCGCACTGGCTCGAGTTGAGGCGGACTGGTCCTGTCATTCTACCCGCTCGTGTCGGCAATTCGACACTTCGCTATATTGCGGCTCATAAAGATAGCCACGAACATCGGATTTGAGCAATAGACTTTCAAAATCATCTTCTTCCATATCATGTTTATTTCCTTCCATCATTGTCATAACTTCCCATCTGGCTCCACAGCGCTTGTTAGCTTAGCTTCCAAACAAGATGGCGGATATTGCTATTAGTTTCGGCAAGTGAAGTCCCACCCACTGATCTGTAATAGGTCTGTAGCGTGAGTGGGCCCCTCCCCCTGAATAAATGATGAGCTAGTGTTTGTAGTCTTAACCCTTATACAAAGAAATGGGACTTCCTGCTTTTTATGACGCAAAATGACGATTTTTACATCATAAAAAGCAGGAAGTGGAGCACTTAAATCCTTATTTCTCCCACCTTAGGGGAAAATAAGGGAATAAATCATGACCATTCAAAAATATGGCTGGGTTTCTAAAGATACAAAGCTTAATGCAAATGGGTGAAGTGTCCCTTTAACATTGTAACAAGAAATCATAAATAGTCACATACAATGCACACAATGTAAATTAATAGGGCTGGGGCGATACATCTATCTCCCGATTCGATTCTATTATGATACTTGGGTGTCGATACGATATGTATTGCGATTTTTTTATGAATTGTGATTCTACAAGTATTGTGATTCGATATGCAATATATTCCAATTTTTTGTAAATTGGAATTATATATATTGGAATATATCTCTTTTCAACAGGTCAGGTCTGCCCCAAAAACTTTTCCAATTGTCTATGAATTCTATATTATTTCGCGTAATAATATAGACCATACCAGGTATAGACCACGGCTCAGCGCTGCTCTAAGGCAGGGCAAGCAATGCAGTATTGTCCTGAAGGTTTCCTGTCGTTTGTTCAGATGGACTCGCGCAGTGCTCCTTAAGGGCATCGTCCAAGCAGAAGCGCCGCAGTCCAGGAGGCATCTTGAAGAAAAGATGTCATACTCGCTGGAACGCTACAAGGGAGCGGCAATCCTTTTGGGCTCCAACCCTGAGGAGTACGTACGTCAACAGCGACCTGGCTTCCTGTAGCTGAAGGAAAAGATTCGGAGGCAATGGCACTCAGTACCACCCTATAGTGTGGGGGAGCCCGCCTCTTTTCTGCTCGCTTGAACGCCATTGGTGGGCGTATTCTCACCCGGGAGATTTCATAAGGCTTCAGTAGATTCGAAGAAGGAGGGATAACCCCACAGAACCACCTAATGGTGACACAGTGTCGAGAGACCAATGAAAAGTTGAAAGGGAACCAATGACAATTCTATGGGTGTCAGCATTTTTTTGTTACCTAAATTATTCAACATTACTATTTGTTACATACATTACACTTTTCTGTTCTGCAAAATAAGTAATAAGTATTGAAATAACAAGGGTGAGTAAATGATGACAGATTTTTTTATTTCTACCAGAAAGACTATAAGATATAAGATATAATATATAATGATGTAACAAAGCATTAATTTATTGACAGCCCAGCAAGCAATTATTTATAAGAAATATTAAGAGAAAAAGGAAGGAAAAGGAAAGATCAAGTTTCTTCAGGAATCTATTCCGGCATGCACACAGGCTCCTTGAGGAGAAGACAAGTGGAATGATGGATATCTCCAAAGAAGAACTGCAGGAGCACATACACACTCAGTACACTGACCCAGCAAGGAACAACCCCCTACATTCACCAGGTATGTGCCTAGACCCTCAGAAACATCAGTCCTGTTTGACGCATCATCACCCAAGCTCAGCGAGGTCAGGCAGGTGATTCACCGGGCAAGAATGACCACCTACCTAACAGAGAACAACTACATCAATACCAGCTGCCAGAAAGCTGGGATTCCAGGTTTCCCTGGCTGTGTAGAGCATGCTTCCATGATTTGGGAACAGATCCAGACCACTAAGATACCTGGAAAGTACAAGGTGTGGTGTTATCACTTCACCCTGTACCCAAGGGTGATGTGGCCTCTGAAGCTGTGCGAAGTCACCTCATCAGCCATAAGCCGGATGGAGGCAAAAGCCAACTCCTTCATCCGCAAATGACTCTGCCTACCACGGTGCTTCTCAGCTGCTGGTCTGTATGGCCGCTAGAGTTCTTGCAGCCACTAGAGTTCTTACCAGAACCAGAAAGTATGACCATATTAGCCCGGTTCTGTCAACACTGCATTGGCTCCCTATTAAACATTGTATACATTTTAAAACATTGCTGATTACTTACAAAGCACTAAATGGTTTAGCTCCCCAGTACTTGAGCGAGCTCTTAACGTAATATAGTCCTTCATGTCTATTGCGATCTCAAAATTCTGGCCAATTGATATCAAAATTGACTGCTGGCGGTAGATCCTTTTCCTATTTAGCACCAAAATTTTGGAACAATCTTCCTTATATTGTCTGGGAAGCAGACTCAGTCTGTCAGTTCAAATCTAGACTAAAAACACATCTCTTTGGCTTAGCATACACATAAGACATTATAAACTTCTATAATTCAATGTTAGGCTTCATAGTTTAGATCAGCCGGAACCGGGAACACTTCCCATAAATCCTGATGTACTTGGTACATCATAAGAAGGATGGCGTCTACCCTAATATTAGTCTCTCTGTTTATCCCGAGGTTTACCGCAAACCGCCGGATCCAGGCCGTATCCGGATCTGATGAAGGACCATCGCATGGACACGACAACAACGCATCCTGAAGTGCCAGCCTCATCGACACTGTGAAGGCCTCATGGACACCTCAACAAACTCGTCTCCACACCAGCATGATGACTCCGACCCCAACCAGATGGAACTGGATAAATATAGTTAAAGTTCTGATCCCATCTGACTTCTGACCTATAATGCTGCCTAAATCATAATCATACACTGTTCGTACGTTGGCCAAAGGAGGACTGGCCCCCTGACTGAGCCTGGGTTCTCCCAAGGTTTTTTTCTCCATTCTGTCACTGATGGAGTTTTGGTTCCTCGCCACTGTCGCCTTTTTCGCCTGTCTTCGCCTTTGTCGTCATTGGCTTTTGGCTTGCTTAGTTGGGGACATTTAATTTTTAAATTTAACAATATTAATACAACATTATTTTCCTGTTATCTCTATAAAGCTGCTTTGAAACAATCTGAATTGTAAAAAGCTCTATAAAAATAAAGGTGACTTGACTTGACTTGACTATGGAGGGAACTCACTCCAGCTACCCCTGAAATCCATCACCCTGGGCTACAGGCAGGAGAATGCAAGGCTGGTGATGGAATTAAGGGACTCCTCCGACAGGGCAGTGGCTGATGCAAATGCAAGAGTTGACACTGGAAGGAAATGGAGGGCTAAGGAGGAGGTGCAGAAGGTGATGGGAAGACTGCAACATCAGCAAGTCATGGGCATGGTCCAGACAGGGCGGGCAGGCCTCGGATGGAGCGAGCCACCCATCCTATGGTCCAAGGCAAGCAGGAAGGAGAGGAAGGACCTTGTTGTTGCAAAGGTCACCAGGATTGAGCAGGAGGAGCTCAGAGTGAGGTCTGTGGCACAGGGGCACAGGGGCACAGGGGCAGCAGGGGCATTGGACAACTTGGGAGGGTGTCACGAGCCGAGCAATCAGCTGGGCAGAGTTCTGGAAACTACCACAGGCTCGGCTCAGTTTCCTCATTAGGGCAACATACGACACCCTCCCAAGTCCTAAAAACCTCAACCAATGGCTTGGAATAGAGCAATACTGTGACCTCTGCGGGACCATCAATGCCTCACTCCAGCATGTTCTGTCAGGCTGCAAAACAGCACTGACACAGGGTCGGCTCAGATGGCTGCATGACCAAGTGCTCAGGAAGCTGGCAGAGGTGCGGGAGAAAAGTCGGCAGGAGGCAAACAACCAGAGTCCATCAGAGAGCCGATGCAGGATCTGCTTCCTCAGGCAGGGGAACCCGAAATGCATACCAGCAAGAGATCACCCGCCAAGCTGTTAACACCAGGGGCAGTGTGGAAGATGGAAGTAGACCTGGGAAGGCAGCTCCAGTTCCCACAGGAGATATGCAGCATCACTTTAAGACCAGACGTGGCACTGTGGTCAGCAGCTGTAAAGTCAGCGATACTGATCGAGCTGACAGTGCCATGGGAGGAGGGACTGGAAGCTGCCTACGAGAGAAAGAAGGCGAAGTATGCAGACCTGGTCACGGAGTGCAGAGAAAGTGGATGGACTGTGAGGTTGTACCCGGTGGAGGTGGGAGTCAGAGGCTTTGTGGGCAGATCAACATCACGCCTGCTCAAGGACCCGGGACTGCGGGGAGCCACACTGAGTAGATCCACCAAAGAGCTCTCTGAGGAAGCTGAGAAAGCAAGCCACTGGCTCTGGCTGAAACGATGAGATAAGGCTTGGGGAGTAACATCTAGTTTTGCTGCAGGGGGTGTCAGGGAGACGTCCTTGTTTACTGCCCCGCCACCAGGAGATGTTCTGGGTTAAGGGGGCGAAAAGTCAATGAGCGGTGGTCCCCAGCTAAAGACCCTGCAGCCAAACATTGTGGTATGCGGTCAAGTTTAGGCCTGGCTCTGGGAAGAGGACGCCCCTGCCATGCACAGTCCACCACAGGCACCGTTGGAGGTGCGACAGGGTTAAGGTCCAGCAGAAAGACCACCTCAATGTAATGAATAAAGTTATTCGGTGTAGGCCCTGTCCATAGTTCATAATCCAAGGGTAGCGGATCTGCATCTCCTGCCTGAAGACGAAGACAGGGACGCAGCCGACCCCCCCGGGAGGTATGGACAGGACCATCCTGGTGGTGGTGGGGAGGGTGAAGGTAATTGTCGAGTCAGCATCTGCGAACTCAAACATGTGTAAGTACCGATCTTTTATACAGCGAGGATAAGGACATGATTGGATAGATGTGAAGGTAATGAGTGACGTAGTAATTAAGTCTTCCTGGCAGAACTTATGCTAAAGCTTTCATTTTTGGGTGAACTATCCCTTTAAGCTTCAAAAGATTTTTCAATTATCCATCATAGTTTTGGGAAATTAGCAATATCTTCTGTTTTCAATAATCGGTCTGTAATAGAAAAACTGATTTTTTGTTACCAATAATGTGAGCATTATTTTTTACATGTAAGTATGGCTTTGTAAAACACATAAAACAGGGATTTACCTTTCTGGGTTAATTAGACTAATCTGGATTCTAGCTAAGTTAAGGTTTTAGCACAAAATTGTCTCTGTGTTACTTTCATGTCTACCAATCGAAACACTGTCTGTAGAAACAGAAAAAGGGCAGACTACTAAAAATAACTATTAACTACAGAATTAAGTTCAGATAAATGATAAAAAGTGATTTATTCCCAACCAGGGTTGTGGATGTTTTCCATATAACTACAATTGATATTGCATTATGAAATTTACAGTGGTGGTCAAACATTTACATACACCTGGCAGAATCTGTAAAACATTGAAATGTAAGGTATAAAGGACTTTGGAAAATGATTGTTTTTTAAATTTAGTACTGTATCATGTAGGCTCCATTAGCATCACGGAATGTGTGTATTCTTTCTAATTGTTACGTGTGGGTTTTTGTTGTGTCTTGTATATCACGTGATTCCTTGTTTGTCATGTGACCCTGCCATGTGTCTTGTCTTTTGTTTGTTGTTGCTCAGTGTCCACAGGTGTTCCTCGTCCATGTTTATTAGTCTCCCCAGGTGTTTCTTATTAACCACGCCCCCTTGTTATCTTGTTTACCTTGTTTGTCTGTGTATTTAAACCCCTGTGTTTCAGTTGTTGGCTGTCGGTTGTTGTTTAATGTTACCTCTGTCTTGTTCTGAGTTCCCTGGATTTCCTGTTTGTATTTGTTTAATTAAATGTGCTTGCGATTGGATTCACTCTCCGTTTCATCCTTGCTGTTTTGTAACAGAACAACCGACCCAATATGAATCCAGCAGCACAGATTATGTGTCTCCATCAGGGAGATCGGCCCATAGAGGAGTACGTGAAAAATTTTATTGAACTGGCAAACGTAACGTCTATGGATTCTCAGTGCCTCATGATATTTTTTAGAGGGGGACTATCTGAGCCACTCAGTTATTTCATGCCCTTGCATGATCCTCATGGAACTTTAGAGGAGTATCTTGACCTGGCCCTTGTGTTGAGCGGCTCAACTTTCACTGTGGGTTTGGTGGAGGAGGAGCTCCGCAACCCCACAGTACCCGAGCCAGAGACCGTCCAGCCAGAGCTTCACATCAGCCACGTCCAGCCAGAGCTTCACGTCAGCCACGTCCAGCCAGAGCTTCACGTCAGCCACGTCCAGCCAGAGCTTCACGTCAGCCACGTCCAGCCAGAGCTTCACGTCAGCCACGTCCAGCCAGAGCTTCACGTCAGCCACGTCCAGCCAGAGCTTCACGTCAGCCACGTCCAGCCAGAGCTTCACGTCAGCCACGTCCAGCCAGAGCCAGTCTTCGAGCAAGAGCCAGAGCCAGTCTTCGAGCAAGAGCCAGAGCCAGTCTTCGAGCAAGAGCCAGAGCCAGTCTTCGAGCAAGAGCCAGAGCCAGTCTTCGAGCAAGAGCCAGAGCCAGTCTTCGAGCAAGAGCCAGAGCCAGTCTTCGAGCAAGAGCCAGAGCCAGTCTTCGAGCAAGAGCCAGAGCCAGTCTTCGAGCAAGAGCCAGAGCCAGTCTTCGAGCAAGAGCCAGAGCCAGTCTTCGAGCAAGTGCCAGAGCCAGTCTTCGAGCAAGAGCCAGAGCCAGTCTTCGAGCAAGAGCCAGAGCCAGTCTTCGAGCAAGAGCCAGAGCCAGTCTTCGAGCAAGAGCCAGAGCCAGTCTTCGAGCAAGAGCCAGAGCCAGTCTTCGAGCAAGAGCCAGAGCCAGTCTTCGAGCAAGAGCCAGAGCCAGTCTTCGAGCAAGAGCCAGAGCCAGTCTTCGAGCAAGAGCCAGAGCCAGTCTTCGAGCAAGAGCCTGAGCCCGTCGCCTGTTCGCCAGAACCGGAGCCAATCACCTGCCCGCCAGAGACTGAACACGCCGCACTTGAGTCTGCTCTGGAAGACACAGCGCTCATTGTGGTGTCCATGGCTGTTTTGTGTGTGTGGGCAGCACACACATCAGCGACAGCCCATGTACGCAGCCCAGAGTTTCCTTTGCCGCTGGTCCCGTCCAGCCCAGAGTTTCCTTCGCCACTGGTCCTGTCCAGCCCAGAGCCTTCACCGCTGGTCCCGTCCAGCCCAGATCCTTCACCGCTGGTCCCGTCCAGCCCAGATTCTTCACCGCTGGTCCCGTCCAGCCCAGAGCCCTCACCGCTGGTCCCGTCCAGCCCAGAGCCCTCACCGCTGTTCCTGTCCAGTCCAGCGCCCTCACCGCTGGTCCCGTTCAGCCCAGGGCCCTCACCGCTGGTCCAGTCCAGCCCAGCGCCCCCTCGCTCTCGGAGACGGAGGAGGAAGAGGACTTCCCGCGTCCCGCAATGCCTGGAAGTCCTTCCTGTACTTCCTGTCAGCCCAGAGCCCTCGCCGCTGATCCCGTCCAGTCCAGAGACTGTTCACGTCACGTCTGCCTAGCGAGAGACTGTTCACGTCACGTCTGCCCAGCGAGAGACAGTTCACGTCAAGTCTGCCCAGCGAGAGACTGTTCACGTCACGTCTGCCCAGCGAGAGACTGTTCACGTCACGTCTCCCCAGCGAGAGACTGTTCACGTCACGTCTGCCCAGCGAGAGACTGTTCACGTCACGTCTGCCCAGCGAGAGACTGTTCACGTCACGTCTGCCCAGCGAGAGACAGTTCACGTCACGTCTGCCCAGCGAGAGACTGTTCACGTCACGTCTGCCCAGTCAGAGCCTGTTCACGTCACTTCCTCCGAGCCAGTGTCTACGGACAAGATGGCCGAGTCAGAGACTGTTCACGTCACTTCTGCCAAGCCAGAGACGCTTCACATCACTTCTACAGAGCCAGTGTCTACAGACAAGATGGCCGATCCAGAGTCGGTTCACGTCACTTCCTCCGAGCCAGTGTCTACGGACTAGATGGCCAAACCAGAGACTGTTCACGTCACTTCTGCTGATCCAGAGACTGTTCACGTCACTTCCTCCGAGCCAGTGTCTACGGACAAGATGGCCGAACCAGAGACTGTTCACGTCACTTCTGCTGATCCAGAGACTGTTCACGTCACTTCCTCCGAGCCAGTGTCTACGGACAAGATGGCCGCCTCCGAGCCAGTGTCTACGGACAAGATGGCCGCCTCCGAGCCAGTGTCTACGGACAAGATGGCCGCCTCCGAGCCAGTGTCTACGGACAAGATGGCCGGCCCAGAGTATGTTCCTGTTCCCGAGCCGGAGTCTGTTCCTGTTCCCAAGCCAGAGTCTGTTCCTGTTCCCGAGCCAGAGTCTGTTCCTGTTCCCGAGCCAGAGTCTGTTCCTGTTCCCGAGCCAGAGTCTGTTCCTGTTCCCGAGCCAGAGTCTGTTCCTGTTCCCGAGCCAGAGTCTGTTCCTGTTCCCGAGCCAGAGTCTGTTCCTGTTCCCGAGCCAGAGTCTGTTCCTGTTCCCGAGCCAGAGTCTGTTCCTGTTCCCGAGCCAGAGTCTGTTCCCGTTCCCGAGCCAGAGTCTGTTCCCGTTCCCGAGCCAGAGTCTGTTCCCGTTCCCGAGCCAGAGTCTGTTCCCGTTCCCGAGCCAGAGTCTGTTCCCGTTCCCGAGCCAGAGTCTGTTCCCGTTCCCGAGCCAGAGTCTGTTCCCGTTCCCGAGCCAGAGTCTGTTCCCGTTCCCGAGCCAGAGTCTGTTCCCGTTCCCGAGCCAGAGTCTGTTCCCGTTCCCGAGCCAGAGTCTGTTCCCGTTCCCGAGCCAGAGTCTGTTCCCGTTCCCGAGCCAGAGTCTGTTCCCGTTCCCGAGCCAGAGTCTGTTCCCGTTCCCGAGCCAGAGTCTGTGATGTCTGTTCCCGAGCCAGTGTGTGTGATGTCTGTTCCCGAGCCAGTGTGTGTGATGTCTCTTCCCGAGCCAGAGTCTGTGTTGTCTGTTCCCGAGCCAGTGTGTGTGATGTCTGTTCCCGAGCCAGTGTGTGTGATGTCTGTTCCCGAGCCAGTGTGTGTGATGTCTGTTCCCGAGCCAGTGTGTGTGATGTCTGTTCCCGAGCCAGTGTGTGTGATGTCTGTTCCCGAGCCAGTGTGTGTGATGTCTGTTCCCGAGCCAGTGTGTGTGATGTCTGTTCCCGAGCCAGAGTCTGTGTTGTCTGTTCTCGAGCCAGTGTGTGTGTTGTCTGGTCTCGAGCCAGTGTGTGTGTTGTCTGGTCCCGTGCCAGAGTCTGTGTTGTCTGTTCCCGAGCCAGTGTGTGTGTTGTCTGCAGTTCCTGAGCCGGTGTCTGCTGTTCCTGAGCCAGTGTCTGCTGTTCCTGAGCCGGGGTCTGCCGTTCCTGAGCCGGGGTCTGCCGTTCCTGAGCCGGGGTCTGCCGTTCCTGAGCCGGGGTCTGCCGTTCCTGAGCCGGGGTCTGCCGTTCCTGAGCCGGTGTCTGCCGTTCCTGAGCCGGTGTCTGCCGTTCCTGAGCCGGTGTCTGCCGTTCCTGAGCCGGTGTCTGCCGTTCCTGAGCCGGTGTCTGCCGTTCCTGAGCCGGTGTCTGCCGTTCCTGAGCCGGTGTCTGCCGTTCCTGAGCCGGTGTCTGCCGTTCCTGAGCCGGTGTCTGCCGTTCCTGAGCCGGTGTCTGCCGTTCCTGAGCCGGTGTCTGCCGTTCCTGAGCCGGTGTCGTCTCCACCCTGGCCGCCCGAGGGGTCGTCTCCTCCGCCCTGACCGCCCGAGGGGTCGTCTCCTCCGCCCTGACCGCCCGAGGGACTGTCTTCTCCGCCATGGCCGCCCGATGGACTGTCTTCTCCGCCATGGCCGCCCGATGGACTGTCTTCTCCGCCATGGCCGCCCGATGGACTGTCTTCTCCGCCATGGCCGCCCGATGGACTGTCTTCTCCGCCATGGCCGCCCGAGGGGTCGTCGCTGCCCTGGTCCCCTGTACGAACCTGGCCCTCCGTCCCTCCCCCAAGACCGCCTCCACTTCACCACCCTCCTGAACTTTAGTGTTTTTGTTTCAAGGGGCGTCGGGAGCCGCCCATGGGGGGGGGGGGGGCTATGTTACGTGTGGGTTTTTGTTGTGTCTTGTATATCACGTGATTCCTTGTTTGTCATGTGACCCTGCCATGTGTCTTGTATTTTGTTTGTTGTTGCTCAGTGTCCACAGGTGTTCCTCGTCCATGTTTATTAGTCTCCCCAGGTGTTTCTTATTAACCACGCCCCCTTGTTATCTTGTTTAGCTTGTTTGTCTGTGTATTTAAACCCCTGTGTTTCAGTTGTTGGCTGTCGGTTGTTGTTTAATGTTACCTCTGTCTTGTTCTGAGTTCCCTGGATTTCCTGTTTGTATTTGTTTAATTAAATGTGCTTGCGATTGGATTCACTCTCCGTTTCATCCTCGCTGTTTTGTAACACTAATATTTTGTGTATGTTCTCAGTGTGAAAAGATGAATCCCAACATCATACAGTCACTGATGGCCAGATGGTGAAATATGCAGAAGATGCTGAAAAGCCAAAGATTCTGCAGGAATTCTGGAGGATTTTTCTGAAGATTAGCAGACAGGGCAAAAAGGAAACTCTTACATAACTAGCACAAAAATAAAACCTGTCATTGATTGTTCAGGGAACAATGTCCTGTATTAAAACTCAGGTGTACAGTATGTAAACTTTTGAACTGTGTTATTTTTATAAATTCAGTTATTATCAAATTATTCTATGCTGTGGTCTATTTGTAAACATCTGTTATGTGAAATAACTTGTTTAAGGCAGTACTAAATTACAAACAATCCTTCATTTTCAAAAAATGTCATATTGTTTCAAAAAATTTTTTAATCATTTTCCTGATTCTGCAAGGGATATGTAAACTTTTGACCGCCACTGTGTCTTATATAATCAGTAAAGTAAGCAGGAACAACTGCAGTGACCAAAAACTCTTTCAGTTTTTATATGAGCATGAGTATGGATTATAACATAATATATGACCAAAAACAGTACAGAAACTTTAGTCTTTAAAAAAAAAAAAAATATATATATATATGTATATATAATATATATATATATATATATATATATATATATATATATGTGTGTTTTTAATGATTTGTTTAATGATTTAATACATTTAATGGTGTCATGTTACCTCTGATTAAGAACGCTCCTGCCAGCAATATGTGAATTCCTGTTCAGTCCACTGTTAGCCACCATATAGCGTGCAACATCAACATTTTCCCCACCTTTGACCTCACACGAAATGGCATGCTATATATTTGAACAAGAAAGCTTTGCAGGACTGTTGCTGCACGACTGTTGGTGGCTAAAGCCATCAATCCCACCATGCACAACGATACGCCATCTGAAATAGATATGCATGGGCATTGTTTAAGTGAAATACTATTATTTTTAGGCATCTCTGTGTGCAGGCTTAGGCCAGTGAGACACATAGTCTATCTACTATAAATGTCATTATTGATTCTGCTGCCTTTCATTAAAGCAGCCTCATGAAGCCCTGGTTTACAATGACTTTATAACAGCTAAGGTGCGTTGTTAGGAACAACACAAGTGGAGTATATCCCCTTAGCTGTTATAAAATTACTGAAAATCACAGCTTCACTGGCCTAATAGCTTTTATAAAACAGTTACTCCATATGCACGTTGCAAGATTTCATAAAAATAAAACACAGTAAATAAAATATAATGAGTGATATTAATAAAAATATACTCACTCATTTCAACATACTATGATTTGGGACATACTAATTCTAATTTTGAATACTATTAAAAAGTTACTGATTATATCTAATTTAAAAGAGTCCAGAACTAATATATATATATATATATATATATATATATATATATAGCTATATAATATATAATTCTGATCACTGACACAGTATAACCCTGTTTAAATACTTTCCAACTGATCAGTACAAACAATTTTAAGAAGGAAACATTGTTATGACCTGGCAAGCTTGCCCAGATTGTTGTGGTTCTTCAGATACCTTATCAATTTGGGATTGCCGTCGATGTGCCATAAACTGTTTGGCGCTGGTACAAAGTACTTCCCCTTCGTGGGTTGAGCTGAAGGGTGCAAATTGAGACTCCATAAGGATCCACACAGCGCATTGATTCCTGTAGGCCTACACGCTGTCCTATAATATCCTAAATAAATCACTGAATTAGGTGTGAATTACTCAAAATCACTAACTACACAAGTAATGTTTTCAAGTCCCATAATACATTCACAAGCAATAAATACAAGCAACTTCTTTCCAGCATTATTAGATCAGCAATTGACCAGAAGCGTATGCGGATACCCTGTGCATTCAAGAGTCCGACCATAATTTTAGTTAGGACCGCCTAGCTTATTAACGTACACATAAATAAATAAATGTAGAAATGCACAAATAAATGTAAAAATACATAGCCTAAATAAATGTAGAAAAAATGTAGTCTATAACACAAATGGTACAAAAATAGCAAAGTTAAAAATGATACTTTTGACAAAATTATTTATTTATATATTAATTCATTTATGCATATATGCATTTATTTATTTATTTCAGAATGTAATCATTTTTTTTATTCATTCATTTATTTATGTATTTCTGCATTTATTTACGTATTTATTTCAGCATTTAATTATTTATTTATTTATTTATTTATTTATACTTAAGTCATTTTCGTCCTCCATATAATACAGCCGACTGTATTAAAATAAATGTCTGGCGAATATCCAACCTAAAACTAACTTTACCGCGCTAGAAGAGCGAAGCAGCATAAACATGAGAATAGAGTTCTGCACGGGCTAATGCGTCCATGTTGGGTGTGCTTTCTACAGTATGAATCTTCCGCAGGGAGCATGCAGTTATAGTAATGCATGTGACAGTTCGTCTCGTCCTACGTGAACATGTCATTGTTCACAGGGCAACATTCACTACATGGGAAACCGAAAGTGTTTCACTTCATACTTTTACTTTCACTTTTATAGCGCACTCACATGTCTGAATTCATGCAATTATTCCTCTGTGAGTTCATCGAAATTTTCATTTTCTTTATGACCTTAGTACACGTTTTATATAGCGTGTTTGAGTTTTATAGCGTGTTTTGAAGTTTTCTGGTGTGTTACTGCAGAACTGCTGTTTGGAGATGTCACTGAAGCTGTAGAGATGATTTGATGGTGTTGTGTTTTAGATTGATGGAAGACAGGTCGAGGCACATGCGACTGAGAGAATGGCTCATAGCGCAGATAGACAGCGGAAAATACCCTGGACTGAGCTGGGAAAACCAGGAGAAAACCATGTTCAGAATTCCCTGGAAACACGCCGCCAAACAGGACTACAGACAGAACCAGGACGCGGCGCTCTTCAAGGTAAACACACACACACACACACACACACACACACACACACACACACACACACACACACACACACACACACACACACACACACACACACACACACACACACACACACACACACACACACCGTTAAACATACTTACTTCAATTAGAATGTCTGACCAAACGAACAAAACTTAAAACGTCATTTATTTAATTTATATCAGCACATAGGCTATAGCTTTTAATGTGTATCATTCCAATTTTTAATTTAATTGATTTTCCCATTTAAATCCTTTTCAGTACAGAATTTGCTAAAATAAACAAAACCGCTGTTTACATGATTTAACACACTGTATGTCTTAGGCATGGGCCATGTACAAGGGTAAATTTCAAGAAGGCAGGGACAAAGCAGACCCCTCTACGTGGAAAACGCGCCTCCGTTGTGCCCTGAACAAGAGCACTGACTTCCAGGAGGTTCCCGAGCGCAGTCAGCTGGACATCTCAGAGCCGTACAAGGTCTACCGGATCCTGGACGACACAGGAAGACTGATAGGTATTATAAAAGATCTGCACTTGAGTTCCTCAAACCTCAGCCACCCAACACCCAAATCTCACTTCCTCTTTATATATATATATATGCATAATCATATTCAAAACTAGCTGCTAGCTACTTCTTCTGTCCTCCAGAACCTGCTGGAAGTCCAGTGATATCACATGACAGTGACTGCAGCAAAGCCTTGAGAGAGACACATCTGCCCATGCAGGTATAATGAAACTCCTGTGGAAATCCCCTCACTCACTGCACTGACTGCAAACCGGGATTAGATTTTTCTGCCTCCTACTGGACAGATTCCAGAGGTGTGTGACATGACAATAACAGTTTGTTTTCACATCCAGGAGGACAGTCCACTTGGTGACTCGAACAAAGGTTCTGGATGGAGTGGTCAGTGTTTTAGTTTCAGAAAGAAATATCTAACAACAAAAGGTTTCATTTTCACTTACATTGTATTTGTGTGTGTGTGTGTGTGTGTGTGTGTGTGTGTGTGTGTGTGTGTGTGTGTGTGTGTGTGCAGTGAATGGCAGGTCATATGTGTGTCCCAGTACAGGCATTAACTCCAATCTTCCATCTGTTCCACTATATCCATCTCACGTCCCCATATCTGGTGAGAGAATTTTTCAACAAGCTCATATTTGAATGTCTCTTTAGTTTATTTAATGCCAGGTTCAGAGTACACTATATCAACCCGTTTTTGGCACATTCAATTTGACGTAGGGTGTCGTGGTGATTTGTAAACAACAATGTGTGTTGGGAGGCCAGAATTCGGTTTTGTATAGTGTGTCATAGTAGATGACTTACTATGCGATGCATCACGACGTCCTGACAGAAAGACTAGCATGTTTAATGTTTTCCCGGTCCTCCATGACGGTTTCGTCACATCTGTGACATTAGCAAATAGGAGCACAAGAGCTCTTCCTTACACAGCTTTCAAACATGCCGAAACGAAAGAGAGACGATGGTATTGGTGCTGCTAGGGGGAATTATGTTTCTTGTCTGAGAATTTAGGAGTCAAAACAGACACAACGTCTGAAAAAATCTGAACCTGGCATAAGTACTAACTTGAAACTTAGCGTCGTAATGATTTTGAATATTAATCACTCGTTGAGAGAAAAAACTGAGACTGACTAAAATGGTATAGAACTTTTATAGTATTGTTGATGTACAGATCATTATTGCATGTATTGCTGTGTGTGTGTTTGTAGACTGTCGTCTGGAGGTGCGTTTGTTCTATCATGGTAAACTGGTGCAGAACCTCGTGACTGCGTCTCCGGACGGCTGCTTCATCCTGCAAGGCTGTGCTCCGGTGGGGAACGAGCGCATCTACGGGCCTTGTGAAGCCGAGAAGGTGTTCTTCCCCCGTCCAGACATCGTGCCCCTGCCCCCGGGCATCACTGAAGCCATGAGCCGTCTCCTGCCCCACCTGGAGAAAGGGGTGCTAGTGTGGGTGGCTCCGGACGGCGTGTTCATCAAACGCTTCTGCCAGGGCCGCGTGTACTGGGACGGCCCGCTGGCAGAGCACAGACAGAAACCAAACAAACTGGAGCGAGAGCGAACCTGTAAACTCCTGGACGTGACCATCTTCATGCAAGGTGAAGAAGAGGAAGGACTTAGCCTGGGAAACCAGTCCTTTTTATGGACTTTCTTCTGCATGTCCTCAAACTGATCCCTGTTTTTTCGGCAGAGCTCCAGAACCACCAGCAGGGCACCGGTCCCGAGCCTCGACACACAGTGGACCTGTGCTTCGGAGAGGAGTTCCCTGACCCCAGCCAACCAAAGACCAAGAAGCTCATCACTGCACAAGTAAGTATTCACTGGCATTAGTCCTGAAGAGGCGAGTGGCGTGTTTTTGCTCTCAGAAGTTACAGGTCTTTCAGAAACACCTGTACTGAAGTATTGACAGTTTCACACTGCACACGTCTCCGACACGGCCACCGGAGCTGATCGTGGCCACTCTAGTCAACGCTTGTGTTTATACCAGCCGTTTCAGAAGCTCTCCGCGCTGCTTCGCTAAAGATAGTCGATTTTTGACGGACGCAGCGTCCAAAAGCCAGTGTTCTCCTCCTGCTCACAGGCACTGTATGTGAATTTTAAGTACAAGATAATTAAAGATGTATTTTAAAAGACTAAAACAATCAAATATTTTATCCTTTTCATTCATAACTGGACTTTGTCTGTAGGAAATAGCAATAAACACAAAAATAAACACAATTAAACCAGACAAAACATAACCATTTAGCCAAACTAACCATGGTAGAATCCCAAAAATCAAGAAAAACAAAGTCAGACATGCAAATCTCGTGGCCTCGCGCATCCAATGGTGTCTTTTGGGGTGAGTTGGAGGATGGGACAGAACCTCGTCGCAGCCGTAAAGTGCCGCAGACGTGTGCTGTGTAAATAAGGGAAGAACTGTTACTGCATTTACTTGCACTGTGGCCATGATTCTTCTTAGTTTAGTTTATTTGACAAATACAACATTTCAGAACTTGTTTGTCAAGGGTAGCACAATAAAGTCATAGACTTGTTTCCATTTTGGTCCTTGCTCAAATGACCTGACATGTTTAAAATAAACTATACAAACTATAACAAGCTATAAAACACAAGTTACCATCAATTTCACTGGCAACCATTTTACTTCTTGAAATCGATTTTACCTTCACAGTACTGAGGTTGTAATCTTTGGACTAATCTTATCAGTTTATTTGGAGATGATTGTAATTTCGTATTCAAAGTGACACTGTACTAGTCTTCATGCTAATCATTTCAAATGATCTCCACCCAAGAACTGCTGTCTGGTCCTTTCATTGACCTTACCTAAAAATGTAACTGTTTTTATTATCACCATTAAAGCATTAAAACTATTGTCAAGAACAAAATAACACAAGTCCACCTTCACAACCAGATCAGGAGTTCTGTTTAATTCATATTTAGTTATCAAAAAAATTGCTGCAGTCTTTCCTAAACGTGAGAAAAGTGGATTTTCAGTGAGCCATATACCCGCCTTGTTTAACTCCTGACCTATTTTCACCTGAACCGTACTAATATCCTCAACTGAAAACAGCAACATAGAGTCTTTAGCACATGATAATCATAGTTAGAATTTTATACATATACATACATATACATACAGTGCTGGGTAGCAACTGATTACATGTATTCTGAATTATGTGATCATATTCCAAAAATACTAATTACTAATTAGATTACATTTTAAAATACTTGTAATCAGACTTTTTTAGTTACTTTTTTTATTGATTACATGATTGCATATTATTCACACAATAGCAGTAAGCCAATAATAATTTATTGATTCTCACTAATTCCTCTTTTTCATGTTTTAGATTTTCCTTTCTAAAAGCTATATTGCTTCTGTATTGAACATTTAATACATTTATTTTATAATTGAGAGGCCACAAAGCATTTGACCACTGGATTTATAGAAACAATTTCACAGTGTTTTCTCAACATTGCAACTCTGCCTATCCAATCAACTCCTGACAAACACATTCAGTAAGTCATTTAACCATGTATTGATGTCTTTAGAAGGCTTTTGTCTTTCAAACACATTTTCATTAAAAAAATTCTCTTTCATTAAACTCACAAACCCCCTGCAGTTCCTTCGTGAATCCCATTCTGGGAAACCCTGACATAATTTAATGTTTAGTGCACTTCATGTTGTTGATAACCAAGAATGGAATATATTTTCTTTCGCTTTGTTTTTTTATATCAATATGGTGCAATATTATCCTATTCAATTCTAACTGATGGCAAGTTAGATCAAAAGTAACCTAAAATGAATCAAAAAGTAGTCCAATTATATTACCTAAAATGTGGAATGTAATGAATTACGTTACTAACTAAAATGTTTGTCATGTAATTTGGAATCAATAACAGACTGCAATCTGTAAGTAATCTATATAATACAATGCATATAATATAATGCAGTGTAAGAGGTGCGGATGATCTGAAACCACAGACAAACACGTATGTTGAAGTTCCCTTTCGTTGTCACTCCGAGTTACATTGGATGACGACGAATGGGGCTTTCGCTTAGAAGCCTATCACCTTCAAGTATTAAAAAACGAGCCAATGGCAAAGAAATGCCATGGGTCTGCGGAATTTGCATAGCGTAGCTCCGCCCCACCTCGTGGGTATATAAGGAAGGATGCTGGCAACATGCAGATATGTTTTTGCTTCGGAGCCAAGAGCTCCTCTTCACTCCTACAGCCTGAATTCTCTCTGAGTGTCATCGAGTATCCTTTGAGATGAGCAGCTCTCCAGTCTGTGTTGGTGCAAAGGCGATTTTCCATCGAGTTTCACATTCCTGCCTGCTGATCTGTGCAGTGGTCTGCAATCCAGCGTGTGTGTTTCTCCCTGGCCGCTTCAGCACAGGCTGCTGAGCGTCCTTTCACAAAAGAGCTTGCACGGGCACGTCTTTTTCAACATGTTTCGCCCGTGTATTTCTGGGTGCGGTCGTTCTGTCTCATTATCTGATGGGCATGATCATTGTCTTGCGTGTTTGGGCTTAGAACACGCAAAGGCAGCTTTCATGGATGAGTCATGTTCTCACTGCGGGAACATGACCATCGCTGCGCTGAGATCGAGACTCCGTGACCTTATTAAAGGTAGAGTCCCTCTGCCACACCCCGATATGTCCCCTCCATGAGAGGCGACACTTTGGCTGGTGGCCAGGGTGATCTGAGGGTTACGGTGTGGAATTCTGCCCCGACGATGCGTCCTCGGGCCACACCCCCCTCACCAGCGCAGCAACCCGCAAGTTTCTCGGGTGCAGCTGCGGGGCCGTCTTCGGATGTGCCCCGTGTCTCATTCGGTGCTCCAGATGATGAGGCGATGTCGATCGCTGTATCACAGACGAGCTGGTATTTTCTGTGGATGAGGATGAGGACGTGCTGCCGCCCCCCGGGGTCGCAGCATTGTCCGAGTCCGACCCAGAACTAACAGCTATGGTTTCCCGGGCCGCTGCGAGTGTCGGGTTAGCGTGGTACTCTCCACCCTCTCCTGAACGCTCGCGGTCAGATGATTGGTTCTTGGGGGCTGCACGTGCTGACTCTCGTCGGCGCAACCCCCCAGTTCCTTTCTTTCTGGAAGTGCATGAGGAGGTCACGAGCTCCTGGAAGTCCCCGTTGTCTTCACGTGATCGCTCGGCAACCTCCTCCGCCTTCTCTGCCCTTGATGAGGCCGCAGTGAAAGGGTACACTGGGGTTCCCCCTGTCGAACACTGTTGCGAGGCAACTGTGTCCGCAGAGTGCTTCGATGTGGCGTGGTGATCCAAAGCACCCCTCCAAAGCCTGTAGGTTTTTCGTCTACCCTGGTGGTGAATTCCTAAAGAGCTGCGGGGCAGGCCGCCGCCTCTCTGCATGCCATGGCCATCCTCCAGGTCTACCAGGCCAGGATGCTCAGGGACATGCACGAGGGCAGAGCTCACCAAGGGCTCTTTGATGAGCTGCGCGCCGCCACCGACCTTGCTCTCCGAGCGAAGAAGATGACCGCACGCTCCCCTGGTCAGGTGATGTCCACAGCTGCGGTCCAGGAAAGACACCTGTGGCTTAACCTGGCCGATATGCAGGATGTCGAGCGGACATGTCTCCTCAACTCCCCTATATCCCAGGCAGGCCTTTTCGGCAGCGCGGTCGAGGACTTCGTCCAAAAGTTCTCGGCCGCTCACAGACAGACTGAGGCTTTTAAGCATATTCTGCCCTGGCGGCCAGCTGCTGCCTCCATCCAGCCGCCGGCACAGTTCACTCAGTCTGTCTGCCATCGAGGGCACCCTCCTGCGACTCCCACCCCTCCCGCTCGGCCCCAGCAGCAGCCTTTACCAGGCCACGCCGTGGAGGTAGCCGCAGGAAGGTGCCCCAATCCGCTCAGGCCCCGCAGCCCGTTACACGCCAGGCCAGGCGGCGGTCCTGATGCGGACAGCTCAGAGATGGCCTACAGTTCTGTCAAGGAGGTGGTAGCAGGGCCACTCCTTCCCCTGGTGGAGGGTCGATTGTCAATTGCCTCGAGTTGCTGGCAGTACGGTTGGCTCTGCACCGCTTCCATGCCTTGCTCAAAGACCAACACGTACTAGTCCGTTCCGACAATACCACGACAGTAGCGTACATCAACCGTCAAGGTGGTCTATGCTCCTGCCGCATGTCACAACTCGCCTGCCACCTCCAGGAGACCTGAACTGTGCAGCCGACGAGCTCTCACGGATTCAGCCTCTCTCCGGCGAATGGCGACTCCATCCCCAGTCGGTTCAGCTGATTTGGGAACGGTTCGGGGACGCTCAGGTAGATCTGTTTGCCTCCCACGACTCTTCCCATTGCAGCCTGTTTTATTCCCTGACCTAGGGTACTCTCGGCACGGATGCACTGGCACACAGCTGGCCGCGGGGCCTCCGCAAGTATGCGTTTCCCCCAGTGAGCCTTCTCGCACAGACCCTGTGCAAGATCAGGGAGGACGAGGAACAGGTCATTCTGGTTGCACCTCATTGGCCCACCCGGACCTGGTTCTCCGAACTTGTACTCCTCGCGACAGCACCTCCCTGGGCAATTCCTCTGAGGAAGGACCTCCTTTCTCAGGGACGGGGCACCCTATGGCACCCTCGTCCCGATCTTTGGAACCTCCACGTGTGGTTCCTGGACGGGACGAGGCAGGTTTGAGGACCATACCACCAGCGGTGGTGGCTACCATCACTTCCGCTAGAGCATCGTCCACGAGACATGCCTACGCGTTGAAGTGGAACCTCTTCGTCAACTGGTGCTCTTCTCACCGAGAAGACCCCAGGATATGCCCGATGATCTTCCTTCCTGCAAGACGGGTTGGAGCGAAGGCTGTCTCCCTCCACCCTGAAAGTGTATGTTGCCGCTATCGCCGCACATCACGACACAGTTGAAGGTAAGTCCATTGGAAAGCACGACCTGATCATCAGGTTCCTGAGAGGAGCGAGGAGACTAAATCCTCCTTGTCCTCCTCTCGTTCCCTCTTGGGACCTCTCAGTGGTTTTAACTGCCCTGCGGAGTGCTCCCTTTGAGCCCTTGCAGTCAGTGGAGCTTAAGTTCCTGTCGATGAAGACAGCGCTCCTGATTGCATTGGCCTCCATCAAGAGGGTAGGGGACCTGCAGGCATTTTCCGTTGACGAAGCGTGCCTGGAATTCGGGCCGACTAACTCTCACGTGATCCTGAGACCCCGGCCTGGATACATGCCCAAGGTTCCTACCACTCCCTTTCGGGACCAGGTGGTGAACCTGCAAGCGCTGTCCTCGGAGGAGGCAGACCCAGCCTTGGCACTGCTCTGTCCAGTATGTGCTCTCGTGCCTACGTAGACAGGACGCAGTGTTTCAGGACCTCAGACCAGCTTTTTTGTCTGTCATGGTGGGAAGCTGAAGGGAAAGGCTCTCTCCAAGCTAAGGTTGTCTCACTGGATAGTGGACGCCATTGCTTTGGCTTACCAGCAGCAAGGTCGACCGTGCCCCCTTGGTGTGAAGGCCCACTCCACTCGGAGTCTGGCCTCCTCTTGGGCTCTAGCGCATGGCGCCTCGCTAACAGACATCTGCAGAGCTGCAGGCTGGGCGACACCGAACACATTCGCGAGATTCTATAATCTCCGAGCCAGTGTCCTCTCGTGTACTCGCTTCAACTAGCCAGTAACTTGGACCCGCTCAGGTGTCTTAGCTTGCTCGCCATTCCACTCCTCGGACTGGATAAGTGCGATATATTCCTCAGGTGAGTTTCTCCGAGAAACCCTGGGTTCCTCCAGCACTGTTGACGTCAACGCCAAGGTTATGCCTCCGGCAGCTTTCGCAGTTGGCTAGGTGCCTCCATGTGCATGGTCCCCCCACTAGGCTACCCCACATGTGTATTTCCACTGTAAGCCTCCTTGAGCGTGTGTCTTTCCCTCGGCAAGCCACCTTGCCACCCCTGGAGTTGAAAGATTCCACCCTACGGGCTGGACACTCCAGTGTTTCTCCGTATGTTACCCGCTCTCGGGCCATACCTGTATTCCTAAGACCTCCCTTTGGACGGGCATGGTTTGCATATTTGCTCTGAGATATGCTCCCCAGTGTACCTTGGTATTCCTGTGTTAAGTTGGAGTCCTTCGTCCATGCCAGTCTTACGACAGGGAGCTCACACTTACGCAGGGCACTGGAAGACAGCCGAGAAGTGGCGTGATTAGACTGGTACCCCCATTCGTCGTCATACGACGTAACTCGGATTGACAACGAAAGGGAACGTCTCGGTAACGTATGTAACCCTTGTTCCCCGAGTAGGGAACGGAGACGTTACGTCTTCCTGCCACTTCTGCTGGAACGCCGGGTTCAGTCTTGGCTCCTCAGCAGGAAAACATATCTGCATGTTGCCAGCGTCCTTCCTTATATACCCACGAGGTGGGGCGGAGCTACGCTATGCAAATTCCGCAGAACCATGGCATTTCTTTGCCATTGGCTCGTTTTTTAATACTCGAAGGTGATAGGCTTCTAAGCGAAACCCCCATTCGTCGTCATCCGACGTAACGTCTCCGTTGCCTACTCAGGGAACGAGGGTTACAAAAGTAACCGAGACGTTCAGTGATCTCCACTGAGTAGGGTGACCAGACGTCCTGTTTTCCCCGGGACAGTCCTGTATTTCAGCTCTATTTTTATAATTTTAGTGTCCCGACCTATTATGAAATTATGTTTTGTCCAGTATTTCTTCTTTCCTAAACTGTCTTGGTTAGATGATCATTAAAGAGAGTAGCAGTCTTCTGTCACGCAAGAATAGCCTAATCAAAGGTAGCCAATCTCATCATGGTACATTTTGTAGAAACATCTGTTAACTTGCAGTTAGTGAAGAAGGGATATTAGAGAGTGCGGAGATTAATTCAGATGTGAAGATGTCAAAAAATCATGTATGTGTACATTTAACGAGGATATTAAAAAAGAGTTTATCAAGTTATTAAGCGACAAATGACGCTGAATGATGCGCACCAGAAGCGTTCTCTCAGACAGCGCCAATTCAGTTCTCTTTGGTCCTGAATGGTCAAATACAGATACAGTTGTCCAAATGTCCGTCATGTGGAGAATCTCATGTAAATACAGCCGGTGAAGGCTTACGTGAATGTAAACAGCTTGGTGAAAACCAGATATGTGTCAGTATGTTAGATCCTAGCATTCGGTCTTAAAGTGACAGTTGAATAAATGAATACATGTTAAATAAACCTACTGTGCCTGAAAAATTTAGTTTCTTTAGTTTTTATCTCAATCGTGTTTGTCCTATTGTTTGTAATTTGCTTCTTTTTTTAGATATATATAACAAATATGAGGTCAATAAACCATGCATATGGTTTAACATTCTCTTGATTTATGCTTATAGGTGAAAGTGCAATAATTCTGATGAAATGTAAAGATAAATTTCTCAAATGACAACAATCGTTGTAATTATAATTTTTATCAAAATAATCATCATAATCAATGTAACCATTTGTTACGTACTGCGCAGAGATAAATGCAGCTTCATTGAGTGTAAACCATAATCATAATCCATAAAACAGGCATAAGGTCAAAACCACGGAGTAAACCATCCAGATAATAACAAAAGTCCAAGGCACAGGCAAACAGGGAAATAGGCAGAAGATCAAAACCATGACACAGAAACCAAAAGTAGCACTCAGAAATGCAGTTACGCCAACAAGACTTCACAACGAGTGAATGAACAATAGGCAAACATAAACCAGATAATGACAAACAGTAGAGGTGTGACGAGATCTTGTGCCACGAGCTGTCTCACGATATTGCCATGACAGAGCGTGAGGGTGAAATTAGCTTAGAATATGCCACCACTACATTCACAGTAAACCACTGTTGTTTTGCTGTTTTTATAAAAATAAAAACCATTGTAAACGTCTGCTCTACTCATCCAGCACGAGTTGCAGCCGCACACAGATTGACAGTGCAGCAGGAATTCTGATTTCACTGATCGTGTGACGATGGCAGAGGATTCGTTGAGCAACAGAGCCTAAGCGTCTGATAAATGTCTTATATTGTAGAATGCGCTCAGCACCGCCGCTACCTATACACAGAGTCTGTGCGATCGCGAATTTAAAAGTGGGAGTAAAACACGAGCTCCCTGATGCAAATTAGGCTGCATACAATAGTCTGTCTCCCAATATCAAACCTGTCTCTGGACTGTTATGGCTCTGGTCTCTGTTTGCACTTGAATACTGAGAGAGAACTTTAATCATGGTTGCACTTACAATTATTGTTTGCACTTAGTAAGACTAAGAAAAAATTAAGACTAATAATAAATATATAATAAGACTAAGTTATTTATTTTTGTTATGTATACTGTTTTTATTTCTAGGTTCAATTTTTGGAAAACAGTTCCATTAGGAGGTCCCACAAAGCCTCAATTAGGGTGACCACCATCAAACAAACCAAATGTGGGACTATTATAAGTTTGTGTGGCACAATGTGGGACATGTTACCAACACTAAAACATAACCTGAAACTGTTATAATAATGTTTATCTAATTTAATAAAAACATTTGTTTCTGCCTTTCAGCTGATAAAAATTCTTTGTTCTTTAGTCCCTTCCAGAAAACACCATTACATCATAATGCAACATAACATGTCTTTATTTTACATGTCATTTAAATTCAACATCACTGAGCCCAAAGGCATCATGAAGAAAACTATTTTTGAAACAATTCTGACCAAGTCCAACTAAATAAATAATGAACAAATAAAATATAAACCAACATGAATTTAGATCATTGACAGTCTTATATATAAAGAATATATTACACCAAAAACTTTCATATTTTTTTTTTAGAAAGGATGTGAATTAAAACCACAGCAGGCAACAAGTTGATAAATTCTGTTAAATTTAAAATTTAATTTACCGAATTATCCATTTGTTTTCTGACAGGGAACACATGGAACGAATCACCGCTCCACATTTTGATCGACAGCGTCACAACCCACTAGTGTCCGTGTTTACTCCTGTCCTTTCAACCATTAGATAGGATTTTAAAAACGCCTGTTGTATTTGTACTTCTGACGAAGCGCTGTTAAAGACAGGTGAAAAACGTCTCTGGTTACGTATGTAACCCTAGTTCCCTGAAGGGAACGAGACGCTGCGTGACAACGCTTTGGGAACGCCCCTGCGTGAGTGCGTCATGAAGCACGTATGAAATCAGTCCAATGGCGAGACGGAACGTCATAGGCGGGTGACGTCATCGACCAGGAAACTATATAAGCACCCCAAAACACAAGCGCGGCATGCCGGGAGTATGGCAAAGACACGCAGCGTCTCGTTCCCTTCAGGGAACTAGGGTTACATACGTAACCACAGACGTTCCCTATCAGGGAACTCGAGCTGCATGACAACGCTTTGGGAACGCTAATACCAACGCCGCCATACAAGCAAGTGTCCGTCGTGTGAAGTCAGAGCGCACATTCGGACGAAAGCACCTGCGCCCCTGGAGTGGAGCTGAAGTCAAGATGATAAAACTTAACGAATGTATGCCGGGAGGACCATCCTGCCGCATCGCAAACGTCCTGAATTGATACTCCTGACAAAATAGCCTTAGAGGCAGCCATACTCCTGGTTGAATGAGCCGTACAGCCAAAGGAGAAGGCTGACCGGCGGACTTGTAGGCAAGTGAGATGGCCTCGACCACCCACTTGCTCAACCTCTGCTTAGATACTGGACAGCCCTTATTAGGGGGTCCAAAGCAAATGAATAGTTGTTCACTCTTTCTCCACAGGGCAGCTCTGTGGACATACGCATCTAGAGCCCTAACTGGGCAGAGCAGATTTAGTTTCTCTTGGTCCGACGTCAAAAATGGAGGAGGACAGAAAGCCTGCAGTACAATAGGCCTGACCACATTAGTTGGAACCTTGGGAACATACCCCGGTCTAGGGAGGAGGAAAGCCTTAATCGTGCCGGGTGAAAATTCCAAGCATGAGGGAGAGACCGACAAAGCTTGAATATCTCCTATTCTTTTTAATGAAGATATAGCAAGAAGAAATACAGTCTTTAGAGTGAGGAATTTCTCAGAAACTTCTTCAATAGACTCGAACGGTGCTAGAGAGAGACCTTCTAGAACAACCGCCAGGTTCAGGTCGGCACCCTCGTGCGAACTGCTGGCCTAAGCCTCAGAGTCCCACGAAGGAAACGGGTTACAAGTGGGTGTCTCCCGAGAGAAGCTCCACTCAAAGGGACGTGGTAAGCAGATAAGGCCGCCACATACACCTTCAGTGTGGAGTGGGATAACCCTGTGGAGAAACGCTCCTGAAGGAATTCCAGCACTGCACCCACTGGGCAGTTAACTGGGTCCAGCTGGTATTCTCCACACCAAGAGGTGAACATTTTCCACCTCAAGGCATATAATTTCCTAGTGGCCGGAGCTCTGGAGTGGAGGATGGTCTCCATGACCTCAGTCGAGAGACCAGATTCTATGAGCTGGGCCCCCTCAGGCCCCTCAGATCCGACTGGTCTACCAACAGTAGACTGACCCCGTCCCGGCGAACCCTCTCCAGAACTCCTGGGAGCAGAGCAATCGATGGAAATGCGTACAGGCGTGACCTCGGCCACTCCTGTACCATAGCGTCCAACCCCAGAGGGGCTGGAGGACTTAGGGAAAAACACAGTTGGCAGTGTGATGTTTCCCTGGATGCAAATAGGTCTACCTCGGCACGACCGAAATGTTTCCATAGGAGCTCCACCACCTCGGGGTGGAGTCTCCATTCCCCGGGCCTCGGCCCCTGCCTCGACAGGATGTCTGCCCCCTGATTTAAATACCCCGGGATATAAATCGCCCTCAATGAAAGAAGCTTCCCCTGAGACCATAGAAGGATCTGGCGAGCCAGCTTGTATAACGGGCGCGAACGCAGACCCCCCTGATGGTTTATATAAGAGACCACCGATGTGTTGTCTGACCGGACAAGAACATGATGACCTCTCAGGTCTGGGAGGAAGTGTTTCAGAGCCTGAAACACCGCCAGCATTTCTAGACAATTTATATGCCATTGAAGATGATGGTCCTGCCACAGACCCTGAGCTGAGCTACCACTCATGATCGCCCCCCAGCCTGTGAGAGAGGCATCCGTCGTTAGTGTTACGCGACGACACGGAGCCCCCAACACAGGCCCTTGGGACAGGAACCAAGGTTCTTTCCACATAGCCAGGGCGCGAAGACACCATCGTGTGACCCTGATCATGCGGAGTGGGTTTCCCCTCGGGGAGAGCCCCTTGGTCCTGAGCCACCACTGTAGCGGTCTCATGTACAGCAGGCCGCAAGGTATAACGTTGGACGCTGCTGCCATCAGACCCAGAATTCTCTGATATTCTTTTACAGTAAGTGACTGGCCTAGCTTTGCCTGTTTGACGGCTAAGAGAATCGAAGCTATACGAGCAGGAGACAGACGTGCCTGCATCGTCGTCGAATCCCAAACCACACCCAGAAAAGTGGTCCTCTGTAATGGAGAAAGCACACTCTTCTTGGCATTGAGCCTCAACCCCAACTTTTTTATATGGGCGAGAACGACATCTCGATGCCGAATCGCCTGATGCTCCGATTGAGCCAGAATCAACCAATCGTCGATGTAGTTTAAAATGCGAATGCCCTGGAGTCGCAGCGGAACCAGAGCTGCATCCATACATTTCGTGAAAGTTCGGGGAGACAGTGCTAGGCCGAACGGAAGAACCCGATATTGGTACGCTTCGCCCCCGAAAGCGAACCTCAGGAACTTCCTGTGTTGTGGAAGGATGGAAATATGGAAGTATGCGTCCTTTAGATCTATCGTGACAAACCAGTCCTCGGACCTGATCTGTGACACGATCTGCTTGAGAGTCAGCATTTTGAATTTGAGCTTCCCTACTGAGCGATTTAATAGGCGCAGATCTAAAATTGGACGTAACCCCCATCCTTCTTTGGAACGATGAAATATCGGCTGTAATAACTCAACTCGCTGCTGGGAGGAAGAACTCGTTCTATAGCCCCCTTCAGCAGAAGAGTTTTCACCTCTTGTTCCATAACCAGATTCTGCTCGGGGCCCACCACTGTGGGCAGAACCCCTCTGAAACGAGGCGGGCGTGATCTGAACTGAATCGCGTACCCATATTCGATAGTCTGCAGGACCCATTGAGATACATTTGGAAGGCTTTTCCACTCTGCCAAAAATTCTACTAAGGGTACCAGTCTCTCGAGACTGGCCTCTGGAATATTTTGAGTGGCCGACACAGTGCCCTGTAACAGCGCACCGGCAGGGAACAACTGGTCTGATCGCTCTAAACCGCTCCTCAGAACGGGCGAGCGTCCCTCGGGAAAACGCTCGCTGGGACCGTCTACGCCCCGGCACGCAGGCGGGGTTGGCAGACCGGGCCCCTGAGGGCACCGAGAGAGAACGGGCGCCGTGCACTGCGGCGAACACCTTCCCCTCTCGGTGGGGACCACCCTCATCATCCTGACGTTTGTGGCGTCAGGATTTCTTTTTGGACAAGGCCTTCCTGGCGACAATAACTGTCCTCAGATCAGCCTCGCCCCTGGAGGACCTCGTCTGAGAGCGCCGCGTCTCGTCCCAGTCTTGCTGAGGAGGGACACGAGACGCGACACTCCGTTTTTGTTTCGCCCTGTGTGAGGAGCTACTCGACGGCCGGGGCTGCTCTTTTCGCCCAGCAGCCCCGGAGACATGGACACGGAGGGGGAGAAATTTCTGGAGCGCCGCCGCCTGCTTCTTTTCTTCCTGAAACCTCTCGACGACCGAATTCACAGAGTCGCCGAAGAGGACAGCAGTCGAAAGCGGGGGCGTCCAGAAGAAAAGATTTTTCTTTGTCTTTCATGTCTGACAAATTTAACCATAGGTGCCTCTCCGTAGCCACCATAGCTGCCATAGAACGGTCCACTGATCTGGCCGTCTCTTTGGTGGCACGGAGAGAAAGATCAGCTGCCTGACGTAGTTCACGAATCACGTCTGCACCAATTTCATCCCCCTCACTAATGTCTTTTAACAGGTCTGTTTGATAGGCTTACAAAATAGACATAGTATGCAAGCATGTTGCCGCTTGACCTGCCGCCGAGTAAGCTTTGCCCACCAAAGCCGAGGTATTTCTTAATGGCTTGGTGGGCAACGCCGGTGTCTTGAAGGACGATGCCGTGTCTGGAGATAAATGACTAGCTAGTATTTCCTCAGCCTTAGGCATCGCCCCATAACCATAGCTCTTTGCCCCAGAAATATTAGAATAAACAGATGTCTGCTGGGAAAATATTCTGGAAGATACAGGTTTATTCCATGACCTCGACACCTCGATGTGGAGATCAGGAAAGAAAGGAAGACACCGGCGTGGAGGTGCAGCCCGAGAAGGGTGAAATCTCTCATCTAATTTGCTTTTCGAACGAGACTCTTGTTTATCAGCTGGCCACTCAATGCTTAGTTTTTCTACAGCGCGAGTGAGCACCTCCATAAGCTCCTCACTAGCAGGAGACTGAAGTGACGAGTCCCCAGTCTCTGCTGTAACCACACTTTCAACGTCCAATTCCTCAGAACTGGATAGTTGAAGTGATGGTGCCTCGCCCCGGGCGGAAGAAACCGCAGCGCGTGTTTCCAAACCCGGATCTGAGGCACTGGATCTACCAGGTAAGGGCTGAGATAAGGCAGAGCCCGTCTCAATCCCCGCTGATAGATCCATTTGCGATCCCCACGATTGAAGCCTTCGCTGTGCCTCGGCAGCAGCGGGACCGAACCGCGGGGAATGCGTACCGAACCACCCTCCTCGAAGAGGGCTCGGCGGGAGCGGAGCGTTTTCATCGACAAACACTCGCAATGCTCACAACCAGCTCCCTCGAGAGCTGACTGGGCATGCTGCACTCCCATACAAACAACACACAGATCGTGAGTGTCCCCACCCGTGATATAACGTGGGCAAGGATGAACACACTTTCTGAACTGGCGAGCGAACAGCAGTTCAGAAATATATATATATATATATATATATATATATATATATATATATATATATATATATATATATATATATGTGTATATTGTCTCTTTATAGTTTTTTTATATGTGAAAAACTCCTGCCTAGCAATTTCTAAGGACAGACAAAAACACTTGAGACACAGTGAAATATATATTTCACACACAGAACGCTAGCTGAAGACTCAGAAGCTGACGCGCTTGTGTTTTGGGGTGCTTATATAGTTTCCTGGTCGATGACGTCACCCGCCTATGATGTTCTGTCTCGCCATTGGACTGATTTCATACGTGCTTCATGATGCACTCACGCAGGGGCGTTCCCAAAGCGTTGTCACGCAGCTCGAGTTCCCTGATAGGGAACTACGCCGCAAAAAGAATAAATGAAATGCTTTCTTAAAAAGGCAAAAGAACGCACGAGCGTTTTCTTGATATGATATTCAAAAACCAACAGACTGATGAAAATACGGGACATTTTCTCAATATGCGACGTGCGGGACAAGGGGTGAAAATGCTGTGCGGTGCAACGCAAAGCGGGACGGGTGCTCACCCTATCCTCAATCAGAAGTTCTGGAAGCTCATAATTAAAGTACAGTAAGGTCTGAAGAGACTCATGTGAAATCATACTTGCGAGAAGCCAGTCAGTTCCAAGAAGCCAGTCTGATCCAAGATGGCGGCTGTCACAGCGAGCTGTGAAACGCTGCTGCAGATTAACACCAAATATCTGGCATTACAGATGTCTGCAGGTCTGTTTTTTACCAGATTTACTGCAGTTGTAATGCTATCGTTGTTTCATTTGCTCCAGTACCGTAAAGTGCGTGTCAACCGCTTTGTTTGGACAACTCACAAACGCCAATACGGACACTCTTTAACAACTAAAGATCAACAACTCAAACCCGGCGTGGAGCCTTTACTACACCAGCTGAACTGGGTCCTTTGCTGTGTTGTTGCTGTGTCGTGCCTGTTTGGCATAACAAACGCCTTTAATGTTGTTCAAGTCCCTAGCCATCTTACTTGTCTCGAGAGAGTGACTGAGCCTGAGTGGGGATGTCCGGCCTCGAGACGTGGACGCGGCGGAGAGACTGACGCGACCTTTTTTTAATTTACAATTATCGCCCTCCCGCCCAGCCCAATGGGTTGTGGTGTGCGCAGCGCCCAATGTCCAGCACGGAGGAGCCATATGTGGAGAGCAGGCCTGGTTCTCGTCTGGCCGGCTTCGTATTCCAAATTTGCAGTGCTCTACCCTATGTATGCAACCAGAGGATCATGCAGGTTGTGCCTCTTGTTTTGACATCATTCCTCAGTTCGAACGGACAATCATTTCGACCCGCGCTATCATCTTCCACTGGTGGGTAAATGACTTTAAGTTTAAACTCATGGGCACGAGAGATTCTGCTACTGTTGATAAGCGCCAAAAGTCCTCATTAAGACTCCTTCTCTCTGTTCTCTTATTTATCGGAAATATTGAACTAATCCCTGGTCCGGGCAAAAATGCCTTTATGTCCGCTTTTGGTCCCACTTTATATTAAGTGGCTTTAAGTACTATGTACTTACATCGAAAAATAAGTACAATGTACTTATTGTGTTCAGGTTGTATTGTAAAACACTTTACCTGCTATTGAGGTGTGATACGGGTAAGGTTAGGGACAGGTGTGGTGGTATGGGTCGGTTTAAGGGTGGGTTAAGGTGTAAGGGAAGGGTCAACTGTGTAATTACAAATGTAATTACATAAATTAATTACAGCTGTAATTACATGCAGGTATTTTCAAAATATAAGTACAATGTAAAAACATGCATGTACACAATAAGTCCATTGTATCAAATTATTAATTTCAATGTAAGTACATAGTACTTAAGGCCACTTAATATAAAGTGGGACCCCGCTTTTTTATATTTCCTGGGATTTTATACTCATGTTTTAAATAACAATTTGGGCATGGGTTTACATGCAGGTGTCCCACACATGGATTTATCACAATCACAGTGTTTTCAACAACCTTTAGGCACATTGATTAGACCACAGTTGCCATTTAATTCTCCTTCTGTTATCCCAGGCTTTAATTCTAAACCTGTCAGTGCACAAGAAAGACCATTGTGTCTAAGGAAAAATCCAGTTACTTTATGCCAACTTGGTAGAATCAGAGGTTTCAAAGTTTGCCATCTAAATATGAGAAACCTTGTTCCCAAACTGGATGAATTTAAAATCATGCTCACTCAAACAAAGGCTCATGTTATGGCAATATCTGAATCATGGCTGACTCCTGTTATACCAGACTAATTTCTTGCGATTGAAAACTATTCATTATATCGCAAAGACAGGATTGATAGAACTGGTGGTGGTGTTGCTCTTTATGTACATAAAAAATATGCACATTCTTTAGTAAAACTATCAACAGTATCAGAGTCACTTCAATTGGTTATTCATTTTACAAATCAATTTTCAGTTACTATTATTGTCACTTACAAGCCTCCAAATGTCAGTCCAACTGCATATTTATCGCAGTTTTCGGACTTAATAAAATTAGTTAAAACTAAGGAGCTTGTTATTCTTGGTGACATAAATTTAAATTGGATTGATAATTCCTCTAAACTTCTGAAAACAACTGCTATAAAATATGGTCTTCATCAATTAATTAAAGATCACACTAGATTTGGTAAAACACGAAATTCTATTTTGGACCTTATTTTCACTAATCAACCTTCCAAGTATGGCATATCAGGAGTGATAAACACAGCAGTTTCAGATCACTCACTCATATATGTCATTAGGAAATGTTTTAAACAGCCAAAATGTCATAAAAATAATTACATCAAAAAAGTACCAAATTCAAAATTGTCTCAGTTTAATGCTGAATTTGCTGATACTGATTGGAGTAACGAGATGTTTTTACAAAATCCTGATCATGTTCTGTCAAATTTCCATAGGTGAGTGGAGACAATACGTCAAAAATATACAACTACCTGTAAAATACATATTAGACAAAATACAGTACCTTGGTTAACTCCTGATATTTTAAAGCTCTTAAAAAAGAAGGCCTCTTCCTTGAAAGCCTTCAGATTATCTTCACACAGTTTAGAAATAGGTGTAATTTTGAATTATACAAAGCAAAACAGTCTTATTATGAAAATAAAATTAGTCGAACAGTTTCCAACCCAAGAACTTTATGGCGAACATTGAAATCTATAACTGGTGAAAATAAAATTAAAAATAATAATAGTTTACAATTATCCATAAATGGTACTCTTCTTACTGATCATGATAAAATTGCTAATTTTTTTAATGAGTATTTTATTGCATCTGTACAAGAATTATCTTCTAAATTTACTATTCCTCTGTTTCTCACATCAGTGCCAGCATTATCTCAGCAATTCTCTTTTTCTGAAATCGTACAAAATGATATAACTAATATTTTGTGTTCTCTGAATGCTTCTCATGCTTGTGATATATATCCTTTAAACATAACTTTTCTTAAAACTCATGCCAGTACTCTTATACCACTCCTTCATCATTTAGTTAACCTGTGTATTAGACAATCAGTATTTCCTGCCATGTGGAAAAAGGCCCAGATCACCCCGATGTTTAAATCTGATGATCCAACTAATATTTCCAATTATCGTCCAATTGCAATTCTTCCAACAATTTCCAAATTGCTTGAAAAAATATTATATAATCAACTTATTAACCACCTTGAAAATAATAACCTGCTCAGTGATTGCCAGCATGGCTTTCGACCCTTGCGGTCAACTATGTCGGCTTTGCTGCTTCTCACGGAGCAAATACGTGCGTCTCTAAACAAGGGTCAGATTACTGGAGCTATATACATAGATTTTCAGAAAGCTTTCGATACAGTCAATCATCAAATTCTGTTAAACAAACTTCTTTCTTTTCATTTGTCATCTTCCGCAATAGATATGTTTACATCATATTTAAGTGACAGATCTCAGACTGTAAGAATTGGCACAGTAACATCACAGCCACGAGTGTGTTCTATGGGAGTTCCACAGGGCAGTATTTTAGGTCCTTTACTTTTCCTTATGTATATTAATGATCTTCCCTGTGTTTTGAATTTTTCTAGTTCCCTTTCAAGGGAACTCGAGCTGCGTCAAGCTGTGGGAACGCCCCTGCGTTGTGCGTCCTGAAGCACGTATGGAATCAGCCCAATGGAGAGATGGAACGTCATAGGCGGGTGACGTCATCGACCAGGAAACTATAAAGCACCCCATAAACACAAGCGCAATAGCTTCTGTGCCTTCAGTCGCGCTATATGTGAATCTGTCCCTGTGTGAATATTGTCTGTCCTTACATACTCTGCACCACACAAACAATTTATATATATATATATATATATATATATATTAAGAGAGATATGGCGAACAAACAGCAGTTTAGGGAGTGTGTCCCTCCCTGCTCGCGTTATTTAACGAGTGGGGATACACACGTTCTTTGTGTTGTTTGTTTGGGAGTGTAGCATGCCCAGTCAGCTCTCGAGGGAGCTGATTGTGAGCATTGCGAGCGTCTGCCATTAAGGACGCTCCGCTCCCGCCGGGCGCTCTTTGAGGAGAGCGGTTCGGTGCGCGCTCCTTGCGGTTCGGGTCCCGCTCTTGCCGAGGCAGAGCGACGACGTGTATCGTGGGGATTGCATAGGGATCTCTCAGCGGGGTTAGAGACGGGCTCTGCCTTATCTCTCCCTTCACCTGTGAGATCCAGTGCCTCAGTCCCGTATTCGGAAGCACGCGCTGCGGTTTCTTCCGCTCGGGCTGAGGCACCAGTGTTGCTTCTATCCAGTTCTGAGGAGCTGGATGTTGCTAGTATATATGAGGGAGATGTGGAGGATTCGCCACCTTACACTCCCGAAAGCGATGAGCTAGTGGAGGTATTAACAAGAGCTGTAGAAAAACTCAGCATTGTATGGCCAGTGACTAGACAGCAGTCTGTTTCTAAATTAAAATTAGATGAGAGATTTTCGCCGTCACGAGTGCAACCTCCACGCCGGTGCGTGCCGTCTTTTTTCTTTCCCGATCTCCACACTGAGGTGTCGAAATCGTGGGAAAAACCGGTGTCATATAGAGAAAATGTTTAGTCCCCAGACTTCAACATATTCCAATATTGTGGGGGATAATTCATATGGTTGTTCGGCTATGCCTCGCGTGGTAGACGCTTGCGAGTTTTCTCTCCCTCGAGGCTGCGTCATCTGTTAAGGCACCGGCATTACCCACCAAGCCTAGAAAGCTTAGGAATATTTCGTTTTTTGTGGGTAAAGCGTATTCGGCAGCAGGTCATGTCTGCATACTATGTCTATTATGAAAAAAAAAAAAAAAAAACGGGCATACCAGGCTGACCTGCTGAGGGACGTGAGTGAGAGTGAGGAGGTCAGCCCCGGCCGTCTGCGAGCTCCTCACATAGGCGCTGAAGCTGAGTGACGCGTCTCGTGCTCCCCCTGCTGGACAGTGGGCTCAGCCGCGGCACTCTCAGCCGAAATCTCCCAGTAATAGAACTGATCTGAGGACAGTTATATTAGCTAAGAAGGCTTCGGCTAAGAAGAAGTCCTGGCGCCACGGCGCGCAAGGACACTGAGGGTGGTTCCCACCGAGGCGGAAAGGTGTTCACCTCTTTCTACGGTGCCCATTCCTCCTCGGTGCCCTCAGGGGCCCGTTCTGCCAACCCCGCCTTAATGCCGGGGCGCAGACGGTCCCAGCGAGCGATTTCCCGAGGGACGCTCGCTCCCTCTGAGGAGGGTTTCAGAGCGGTTAAACCAGTTGTTCCCTGCCGGTGTGCCGTTACAGGGCGCTGCGTTTGCTGCTCAAGTTACACCAGAGGCCAGTCTCGAGAGACTGGTACCCTTAGTAGAATTTCTGGCAGAGGGGAAAAGCCTTCCAAAAATATCTCATTGGGTCCTGCAGACAATAGAAAAGGATTATGCTATCCAATTCAGGTGTCGTCCACCAAGATTCAGAGGGGTTCTGCCTACAGTGGTGGGCCCCGAGCAGGCTCTGGTTATGGAACAAAAGGTGAAAGCACTCCTTCAAAAGGAGGCTATAGAACGGGTTCCTCCTCCCAGTATGGAGTCAGGCTATTACAGCCGATATTTCATCGTTCCAAAGTAGGATGGGGGGTTGCGTCCAATTTTAGACCTGCGCCTATTGAATCGCTCGGTAGGGAAGCCAAAATTCAAGTTGCTCTCTATCAAGCAGATCGTGTCACAAATCAGATCCGAGGACTGGTCTGTCACGATAGATCGAAGGGACGCGTACTTCCACATTTCCATCCTTCCACAACACAGGAAGTTCCTGAGGTTCGCCTTCGGGGGCGAGGTGTTCCAGCACAGGGTTCTTCCGTTTGGCCTAGCTTTATCTCCCCGCACTTTCACGATGGTGGTTCGGCATCGAGATGTCGTTCTCGTTCATATCAGGAAGTTGGGGTTGAGGCTGAACGCAAAGAAAAGTGTATTATCTCCTTCTCAGAAAACCACTTTTCTGGGTGTCGTTTGGGTTTCGGTTTCGATGCAGGCGCAACTCGCTCCGACCCGCATCGCTTCGATTCTCTCAGCTGTGAAACAAGTAAAGCTAGGCCAGCTACTAACTGTAAAAACGTTTTAGAGACTGTCGGGTCTGATGGCAGCAGCGTCCAACGTTATACCTTGCGGCCTGTTGTACATGAGACCGCTACAGTGGTGGTTCAGGACCAAGGGATTCTCCCCGAGGGGAAATCCGCTCCGCACGGTCAAAGTCACGCGGCGCTGCCTTCGTGCTCTGGTCATGTGGAAAGAAACTTGGTTCCTATTCAAAGGTCCTGTGCTGGGTCGCGTGGCGCTAATGGCGGATGCTTCCCTTACAGGCTGGGGGGCGGTCACGAGTGGTCGTCCAGCCCAAGGTCTGTCTCAGGACCATCATCTATCATGGCTTATAAATTGTCTAGAGATGTTGGCGGTGTTCCAGGCTCTGAAACACTTCCTAGCAGACCTGAGAGGTCATCATGTGTTAGTTCAGTCAGGCAACACGTCGGTGGTCTCTTATATAAATCATCAGGGGAGCCTGCGGTTTCCCCGGCTTTACAAGTTGGCCCGTCAGATCCTCCTGTGGTCCCAAGGGAGGTTACTATCTCTGAGAGCAATGTATCTTCCTGGGTATTTGAATGTGGTAGCAGACTCCCTGTCGAGGCAGGGGCCGAGGCCGGGGGGTTGGAGTCTCCACCCCGAGGTGGTGGAGCTCCTTTGGTGAGTTTCGGTCGCGCCGAGGTGGACCTATTCACTTCCAAGGTGACCACACACTGTCATCTGTGGTTTTCCATCAGCCATCCAGCCCCTCTGAGGTTGGACGCTATGGGGCAGCCGTGGCCGAGGTCACGTCTGTTCACCTTTCCCCCGATTGCTCTGCTACCTGGAGTTCTGGAGAGGGTTACTAGTAGCCCCGTTCTGGCCGGCCCGAGTATGGTTTGCGGACCTGATTTCTCTCCTGGACGGTTCTCCTTTGGAGCTCCCGGTCAGGAGGGATCTACTCTCTCAGGCGAGCAGCATGATATTTCACCCCCGCCCAGTACTGTGGGCTTGGCCTCCGAGGGGGCCCAGCTCATGAACTCTGGTCTCTCAACCGAGGTTGTTGAGACCATTCTTCACTCCAGAGCTCCATCCGCGAGGAAGCTTTATGCCTTGAAGTGAAAACTTTTCACTTCTTGGTGTGGAGAACACCTGCAGGACCCGGTTAACGGCCCAGTGGGTGCAGTGCTGGAATTCCTGCAGGAGCGCTTCTCCACAGGGCTATCCCCCTCCACACTAAAGGTGTATGTGGCGGCACTGGCTGCTCACCACGTCCCTTTCCGTGGAGTTTCTCTGGGGAGACACCCGCTTATAACTCGTTTCCTTCGTGGCACATTGAGGCTGAGGCCAGCAATTCGTACGAGGGTGCCGGCCTGGGATCTGGCCATCGTATTAGAAGGTCTTTCCCAAGCTCCTCTTGAACCTATCGAAGAAGTTCCTGAGAAGTTTCTCACGTTTAAGACTATCTTTCTTCTTGCTATCTCCTCACTAAAGAGAATCGGTGATTTGCAGGCTCTGTCGGTTTCACCCTTGTGCCTGGAATTTTCGCCTGGCATGGTCAAGGCTTTTTTGCGTCCTAGACCAGGTTACGTTCCCTAGGTCCCTACTAATGTTGTTAGACCTACAGTTCTGCAGGCCTTCTGTCCTCCTCCATTTCTGTCGTCTAACCAGGAGAAACTTAATTTACTCTGCCCTGTTAGGGCGTTAGACGCCTATATCCACAGAACTGCCCTGTGGAGGAAGTCAGAACAACTATTTGCGTGTTTTGGGCCACCCAAGAAGGGGTGTCCCGTGTCTAAACAGAGAATAAGCAAGTGTGTGGTCGAGGCTATCTCACTTGCCTATGAGTCGGCTGGTCAGCCTTCACCTTGGCTGTACGAGCCCACTCTATCAGGAGTATGGCGGCTTCTAAAGCCTTATTGTCAGGAGTTTCCCTCAGTGACGTTTGTGATGCGGCTGGATGGTCTTTACCGCATACTTTCATTAAGATCTATGACCTAGACTTAATTCCTTCCCCTGGGGCACAGGTGCTCTCGCCCTCTGTGCGCTAGTTCTCACATGGCGGTCACTTGGTCCTATGGCTACGTGGGTATTAGCGTTCCCACAGCTTGACGCAGCTCGAGTTCCCTTGAAAGGGAACGTCTCGGTTACGTATGTAACCTTAGTTCCCTGATAGGGAATGAGACGCTGCGTCATTCCACCATACTCCCGGCATTCCCGCTAGCGCTTCCTTCAGGCCTATCAGAAGCTATTGCGCTTGTGTTTATGGGGTGCTTTATAGTTTCCTGGTCGATGACGTCACCCGCCTATGACGTTCCATCTCTCCATTGGGCTGATTCCATACGTGCTTCAGGACGCACAACGCAGGGGCGTTCCCACAGCTTGACGCAGCGTCTCGTTCCCTATCAGGGAACTAAGGTTACATACGTAACCGAGACGTTCTTTGCTGTATGCTGATGACACAGTTATTTTTCTTTCTGGTTCTAATATTGACACAATCAATCACAAACTTAACACGGATCTGCAGCATTTACAGAACTGGTTGCAAGATAATCATTTAACACTTAATGTCAAGAAAACACAATGCATGTATTTTTATTCATCTAGAAGACGACTATCCATATCTAATCCTATCACTTTTTCTAATCAAACGCTTTCAATTGTATCAGCATATAAGTACTTGGGAGTCTACCTTGACTCACATCTTACTTATCAAGAACATGTTCAAACCCTAACCAGAAAGTTAAATCAAAAGTTATATGTTTATAGCAAAATTAGATCATATTTGTTGTTTTCTGTTTCAAAAACCTATCTTCATGCCATCATTCTGTCCACTTTGTCGTATTGTTTAACTGTTTGGTCACTAACAACAAATGAGATTATTGAACCAGTAATAAGACTTTATAATAGAGCTCATAAGATCCATGTCAGGCTCCCAGGCTGGACTCACCACTGTACTGCACTATCTTTGTGTAATGCCTTGACATTTCAGAACTATAAAATAAGCCATGGGATAAACCTGTTTCATCAAATCTCAAATGGACACACTGTAACTGCTCTAACCGAATTGGTTCCGAAACTTAGCTCAAGGTCTGAGCGCACTACGAGATCAATTATAAATGGACTTTTGCCTATACCGGCTTTTAGAAACTGTTATGGACAGAGATCTTTTTTTATGTGCTTACAAAAACCTGGAATGAGATCCCACATCAGAACTATCACATCAAGAAAACTGTTTAAAATAACATTTGCTCGCCATTTAATTCAATTCACTTCAAATTTATTTGTATAGCGCTTTTCACAATACATATTGTTTCAAAGCAGCTTTACAGAAAGTGCATTTCAGAAATGTACATAGAAAAAATACAGTTATTTAATCATGTATCAATTTAGGGCATAACATATCGCCGGCGTTGAGTCGTCTCTTCACAGACGTTTAGTCATCTCATCGCAGGTGTTGGGGACTCTGAAGTCTCCGTGAGAGGCTGGATACAAACTGGAGATGATGAACGCTAATTACCTAACAGCAGAATAGCAGATAACAGCAGAAAAGCAGATGGGAAATAATTAGCATAGCTGCTGTTCATAAAATTAATGCATTCGATCTGATTCAACAGTGGTATAAAAGGTAAGCATTATGTGAATGCTTGGCTAAAGAGATGCATCTTTAATCTAGTTTTAAACTGGGACAGCAAGTCTGAACCTCGAACAATATCAGGAAGGCTATTCCAGAGTTCAGGAGCTAAATGTGAGAACGCCCTCCCTCCTTTAGTGGACTTAGATATCCTAGGAATGACCAGAAGCCTCGATTTTAGTGATCTTAAAGAACGCGATGGATTGTAGGGCGACAGAAGGTCCATTAAATACACAGGAGCTAAACCATTTAGAGCTTTATAGGTCAGTAGTAGTACTTTGTAATCAGTGGCGGAACTAGAGTTTTATACATGGGGTGGCCAGGGGGTGGCCACTGCTACTTTCGGGGGTACACAGTACACACACACACACACAGTGGAAAAGCTTGTGGAAGGAATTGGGTCACTCTGTTTGTGTCTATAAGTGTTGAACATCCAAAATATTTGCAGAAAACAAAGCTGAAGCACCAAGTAGATAAGATACCCCATGTGTCTGTTATGAACTGCTGCATTTATTTACAAAAAAACTCACATTTACAAAAAAAAAATATATATATATATATTTTATCTTTCATTAGATATAGCAGGCATCAAGCAGACATGTCCTTGAAAAAGTTAAACAATTTTATTGCCCATCAATATAAAATCTTATCCTGGGAAGATTAAATACAACATATTATTTCTTTATAATAATTTATAATAATTCTAATTCTAATTATATAATTTATAATTATTTTTTTTGTGTTCATTTTTGGGTGAACTATCCTTTTAATCTGGCAAAATCATCTCAACTTAAATTCCTGAATTGGGTATGTGATTGACTGCCTGTGTCTGGTAGATGCTCTGACCTGTTGCTGGTTCTGAAGTCGGACCACACTGACTCTGACGAGCCAGTGGTGATGCAAGGGCTGGGGGGTCTGTTTGCACCTGATCTGCCTGTTAGTCCAGTCATTTTAAGCCAAAATGGGGGTCAACCTTGAACAAATTGCAACAAGCAAACTCAACTGATTTTATATCCTCAATATGTCCTGAGTAAGGAAAAAAAGTCCCAAAGAATCCCATTTGGGAAAGTTTAGAAAAAAAAAAAAAATATAGCCTATTCATTCTTTTTCTTACGAGAATAAGGTAAAAAGTTTAACCTTTAGATATCACCATGAAAATTACTGAGTTGATTACTTACATCAAGACAAACAAAAAATGTATTCCAAGTTTTTTTTTATTGTTTGTTAAGATGGACAAACGGTGCATAATCTAATTACGTATGTGCTAATTTGCATAAATACCACAACAGATCTAAACATTGGGTATAGCAGGTGAAAATGTCTTGTTGAATCTTGTTGACACATAACAGTAAAATACTTAATGTTAAGGTCTGAATGGAACCCATTTAGGCTACCCATGAGCATTAATACATAGGGGCAGGAAGAAGTACTTTAGAAACCAGCCTTTTTTAATTATTAATGCGACTGTTTCTGGGGGATGAGTCTAAGGGAAGAACAGGAGACAAGGGTAAGGAGAATGCAGAAGACAAAAGGTAAGTAAAATAAAAAGTGAATCCCCAGAAACAGATTTCGAAACATTCCCCTAATGGGATTCTTAGGGACTTTGTTTCCTTACTCAGGACATAATGAGGATACAAAATTATTTGAGTTTGCTTCTGTTGCAATTTGTTCAACCTTTTTTTTCATAAAATGACTGGACTATGTTTGTGCTTATTTTAAAATAACTCTGATATCTCTCCCTTTCTTTTCATGTTTAATTGACCCTGTTCAAAAATATGACAAATTTAAAATATCATTCCAATCATATTCATATTCTAATCATCATCCAATTATGAACATTTACCTCTTTCTCGCCAGTATAAAAAAAAACGTGGTTTTGCTAATTTTCACAATTTCATGGCACCCCAGAATATTTTGTTGTATGAATATCTGAACATACCAAAAGAAAGAACAAACCCTGTGCTTTTAAAACAAAAACAAAAAAATAATGTTATTCTAGCTTCGTGCGTCTTTTTTTTTAATCAACACTTAAATGTTGGCAAGTTTCATAAAAAGCAACATGAGCAAAAAGCTGAGAAAATCGCATTTTTATCAAAGACTACATCTAGATAAGATTCATAATGATGATCTAAACACAGTAGATCGAGTCCATCAACAACCTACACCCATAAAGCTTCATAGTCCTATAGTGATCGCATTATGATATCGCTTGTTTCTGCTCTTCTTTGCCTGCGTTTTGATCTCCTATCCTCACATTAGCTAGAACATTTGTACGTATACTGTAACGTACACACGGCAAGGTATGCGTGTATTAGGCCTAATGTAGGCTATTGGGAGCAAACCACCCTGATGCTAAACCTTAAAAGCTTACTTCAAATATGATGTTTTCTTATTCGGTGAAGTTCGGTATCTTTCAACCATCTCTCGTCCTCTGCTCATCCGTTTGAAAACTGCGCGCCGCGCTGCCGGCGAACGTAAATTTTTTTTTAAATCAGCATCAGCAACTGCCAGTAGCAAATAAAAATTTGGGTCCACCCCGGACCCCCCTCTGGCTCCACTGTTTGTAATTGATACGGAACTTAATAGGTTACCAGTGTAGAGATGATAAAATTGGTGTTATATGATCATATTTTCTTGACCTAGTAAGAACTCTAGCAGCTGCATTTTGCACTAACTGTAGCTTGTTTATTGAGGATGCAGGACAGCCAGCTAATAAAGCATTACAGTAATCTAGTCTCGAGGTCATGAATGCATGAACTAACTTTTCTGCATCAGAAACAGATAGCATGTTACGTAGCTTAGCAATATTTCTAAGGTGGAAAAAGGCTGTTCTTGTAACATATGATATATGATTTTCGAAAGACAAGTTGCGGTCTAGTATAACACCCAGGTCTTTTACTGTAGTGTATAAAGTAACAGGACATCCTTCTAAATTAAAGTTGTATTGTACGAGGTTTTGTGGGTAGTTTTTTGGACCAATAAGTAATACCTCCGTTTTATCTGAATTTAATAGCAGGAAATTACACGTCATCCAGCATTTTATATCTTTAAGACACTTTGTCAATTTAGATAAGTTAGTGTTTTCATCTGGTCGTGATGAAATATATAATTGAGTGTCATCAGCATAGCAGTGGAAATTAATTCCATGTTTTCTTATAGTATTACCAAGTGGCAGCATACATATTGAGAATAGCAGAGGGCCTAACACCGATCCTTGCGGCACTCCATAGTCTACTGACGTTATCTTCGATTTTTCCCCATTTAAACAGACAAAATGATAACGGTCTGATAAGTACGATCTAAATCAGCTTAATGCCTGTCCCTGAACACCAGTGTAGTTTTGTAGTCGATCCAAGAGTATTTTATGATCTATAGTGTCGAACGCAGCACTAAGATCGAGTAGAACTAGTATTGAGATACAGCCTTGGTCAGAAGCTAAAAGTAAATAATTTGTAATTTTAACTAGCGCAGTTTCAGTGCTATGATGCGGTCTGAATCCTGACTGAAAATTTTCATAGATATCATTTTCTTGCAAGAAAGAGCACAATTGAGCGGACACAATTTTTTCTAGTATTTTAGACATAAATGGAAGATTTGAAATGGTTCTGTAATTTGCTAGGTTATTTGGATCTAATTGCGGTTTCTTAATGAGAGGTTTTATTACTGCCAGCTTGAATATTTTTGGAACATGACCTAAAGATAAAGACGAGTTAATAATATTGAGAAGAGGCTCTTCCACTACAGGTAACACTTCTTTCAGTAGTTTAGTGGATATTGGATCTAATAAACATGTTGTTGATTTAGATGCAATGATACGTTTATTTAGCTCTTCCTGTCCTATAGTTGTAAAGCGGTGTAGTTGTTCTTGAGGGGCAATAATTGAGGCTGAATCATAAGACACCATAAAAGATTGTACATTTACAATTGTGTTCCTGATGCTTTCTATATTCTCAGTGAAGAAAAATCATTACTACTATACTGTAACGGAATATTTTGCTCTGGTGATGTCTGTTTATTTGTTAGTCTAGCCACGGTGTTAAATAAGAACAAGAAGATTATTTTGGCTATTTTCTATTAGTTTGCGGAGATGCTCAGCCCTGGCTGCTTTTAGAGCCTTTTTATAACGTGACATACTGTCTTTCCCCGCGATTCTAAAGACTTCTAAATTAGTTTGTTTCCATTTACGCTCTAAGTTACGAGTTTCTCTCTTGATAACATGCGTAGCACTGTTGTACCATGGTGCTTTAGTTTTCTCTCTGACCTTTTTTAATCTAATTGGTGCAACAATATCTAATGTACTAGCGAAAATGGTGCTCAAACTGCTAGTCATTTCCTCTATGTCATCTGTTTGTTTGGGTTCACTGAGTAGCTGAGATAGATCAGGTAAGCTATTTGAGAATCTATCTATAGTGGTTGGAAGGATTGTTCTGCCTGGTCGATAACATGGCGCAACATGACAAATTTCAGCAGTACGTATTATGCAAGTTACCATGTAATGATCAGTGACATCATCACTTTGCGGTACAATATCTATATCGGTTGGATTGGTTCCATATGATATAATTAAATCTAGTGTATGATTAAGATGATGAGTGGGACCACTGACGTTTTGCTTGACCCCAAAGGAGTTTAATAAATCTGTAAACGCAGCCCCTAACGCATCAATTGTGTTATCTACGTGTATGTTAAAATCTCCAACAATTATTGCTTTATTGACATTGACCAATAGATCTGAGATAAAGTCTGCAAATTCTTTTAGGAAATCAGCATAGGGCCCTGGAGGTCTATATACAGTAGCCAAGGCTAGAGATAATAGGGTTCCCTTTCGTAGTCACTCCGAGTTACGTCGGATGACGGAGAATGGGGGTTTCGCTTAGAAAGCCTATCGACTTCGAGTATTACAAAATGAGCCAATGGCAAAGAAATGACATGGGTCTGCGGAATTTGCATAGCGTATCTCCGGTTTGATTCTCCTGGAAGTGACGACTCGTCACAGCTGCCACCCTCTGGTGTGCATACGGCCGTGCCTGAGTCTGATCCGGAGATGACGGCCATGCTTTCCCGGGACGATTGGTTTTGGGTAAGGTCGCCGACTCCGTCCACGGCAAACCCCAATACCTTTCTTCCCGGACGTGCATGATGAGATCTCGAAGTCCTAGAAGACCCCATCGTCTTCTCGGGACCACTCGCTGATCTCATCCGCCTTTCCTTCCTTCGTTGGGGCCGCTGCCCATGGGTACACTGGGGTTCCCCCGGCTGAACGCTCTGTTGCGATGCTATGTGTCCTCAGAGTGCTTCTTCTCGGCGCAATCCTAAGCACCCGTCCGTGACCTGTAGTTTTTCGTCTACACTTGTGGCAAAATCCTGTAGCTCCCAGGACAGGCAGCCGCTACAAACACAAACACAAACCGCACGCGCATGCGCATTTAGTGGACAGGTATATCTGTGACCATTGAGACGGCTTTATAGCCCCTCCTGTTGCCCAATATCTTGGTTTGTGTGTCTGTTGTTGTCTCTAGCTGTCTAGTGTGTGAGCTTTGTTGTGTATGTGGTTTTATGTTCTGCAGAGCAGGAACCTGCTGAAAATCAGTTTATACTGAGCCAGGCCCGATTGTCCTTAATCTTTTCCTGTTTCAAAAATATAAATAAATAAATAAATAAGTTGAGTTTGTAGCAAAACCTTTTACAGTGCTTTTATATTGTTGTCTTTCAATGCATTTGATAATTCATACTTATAAAGTAGAACTGAAATGACATTCATTAGAAGATTATTAGTTAAAACATTTCAAAATGCACCTGCAGGCTATTTTTCCAGTCATGAATTTTGTCATTGAGGATTTCTGTAAAATATTGTGCACAAATCTCGTCTCGTTCTCATGAGATAAGTGTCTCGTCTCACCCCTAACAATCATGTGGCAGTAATCAGAACATGATGAGTCCAGGCAAATGTTTATGGGAATGTAGTTCATGAAGGGGTAAAGAAGAGTGCCCTGTGCTGGATATCATTGCGTTTGAGTTCTGCAGACAACATAAAGGACCTGTTTTGGTCCCTTTGTTATGTTTAGAGTGAAATAGTAAGCGCATAACTGAACTTAACGGAACACTTAAGCAATTAAGGATAAATCCTTAATGGCAAAACTGAAAATTGTGTCATCATTGACTCACCCTCATATAATTCCAAACCCTTAAGGTTGGTGGTGCTTTTTTAAGGTTTTTGTCCCTCCATTGAAATTCCACGTAACCAAAACTTAGAAGCTCAAAAAGGTCATTAAGGCATTGTAAAATTAATCAGGCGGTTTAATCCAAGTCTTGTGAAGAGATTGTAACGGCCTCGTTCTGTTTTGGTTTCTTTTCATTCTGTTCCCTGCGCTGCTTTTCCTGAGTTCTGTTTGCTAGTTAGTTTCTATGGTTTCTGATTGGATTTCGTTCACCTGTTGTTCATTTAGTCACCTTGTTATCTCTGTGTATTAATACCCATAGTTTCCTCTGTTCATTGATCCATGTCGTCTTTGTATTATTAGGTTGTGTCCTTTATTCTTGGTAATCTCCTGCTTGTTTCCTTTGTGAGTTGATTATTAATGACTGTTTCTATTTATTCTCCATCATTGTGAGATGATTACAGCCTCCAGCTGTGACAGTGATACGATCACATAGATTTAATTTAGGCTTTTATTCACATATGAGCACATTACATTTAGTAAACAAGGAAGCTAGAACGAACCATTGCTTTTCCTGCATCATGTGACCGCCAAATGTGAGCAGAAGTTGTGTTGAAATGCTTTGAATTTCAGTTTATCCTTGATTCTAACTTCTTTTGCCGTATAATAACTAACAGAAAAAGTTTCCATTAAATAAGATACTTAATCATGAATAACATAATAGGCATTTTTTATATGTAAATAACATTTAGAAACTGTATTTGAAAATAATAAGGATCAATAAATAAATACTGATACAAATAACATAAGAAATGGAATTTATTGATTATGACTGATTTTATTTGTCAAGCACAACAGAGGCACACTGTTTAGGCCGGGTTTGTGTCGAAGAGCACCTAAAAAAAAATATTCACTCACATAATGTTCTCTCTCTTTAAATGTCAGCATTATCATAAATGTCTAAATGATGGAAGTCTGTTGAGTAAAACTAAAGCTTCTTGATGCACGTTACTCCTGATCGGAATCTTCTGTAAATATTTAGTTTATGCTCAGAGTTACACTTCAACTAAGTTTAACACTCCTAATACATTAACATCTTTTGGATTCCGGGGTCAGCTTGAACCCGGTGGAACGAAAGCTTATAAAACAGTCATAACTTAATATTTTTTCAACTAATATAACTTATAATATTTAATCAGTAACTTTTCATTAATAAGTGAATGCACAAAAGTTTTTAAGTTTTCATCAATATTCATGAGAATTTATTTATTCAGTATATTAAATATATATGAACATACTAATGTATAATATGAGGATTACCAGTATGAACTCCTTGGTATGGACCTTTTCTTTTCCAAGCTCTCTTTCCTTTTTCAAATTTAGACTATTTGGTCTAATAACTTTTACTTTGCAAACACATTGTAACGGTGGTGACCGCCCTAACATAAATAATTTATTTTAAAGAACTCTTCAGGCGCCAGACAGGATTAATCCTGTCAAAATTTGATCTCCTTTGTAGAACAAATTTGGTGACTGGATAAACTTTGAGATGAACTTGTTCCTGATTCCTAAGTGCCTAAATCATCGTGTTTCTCACTGGATTCTGTGCCTAGCTGCTTGCTCTCCCTAACTCAACTGCAATACAAAAGTAAAATACAGAGTACAATGTGTTTGTATGTAAACATCTCATTTCTTTTTTGTGAACAATTGTTTTTATTGAGCAGACAATTCAATATAAGTGCCAATTCACATATTAAAGTGAAACCCATACCCCCCACCCACTCACCAACTAGGTAGACTTATTCTGTACTAAGGAAATTGTAAGACATTGCAATGTAAAAGGTAAACAATTAAATATCCAATCAATAAATAAATAGAACATTTATATAAACACAAAAATAAATTTTACATCAAAAAGAAGAAGCACAGGATTTAACAATGTCAAAAATTGCACTCCAATTCTTTATAGTCTTTGCCTTTGCTCCATGAATGCGAGCTGTTGATAGCTCCAAAGAAAGAATATCCAGCAGAGATAAGCCCCATAAAGCAGCTAAAAGTAAGTTTCTCTGTTGCGGAGACTATGCCAATTCAGAGAAGTTGTTTAGAAAGAAAAGTTCTGGAGTTAAAACCACATCCTTATCTAACAGGAATGATATGTCATTTGCAAGCTGAGACCAGAAAGGAAAAAGTGCAGGGCATTCCCAGAAAAAAATGTAAGTGTTCTCTGTGGACATAAATTACAATTCGGGGAAGGAGACAAATGCATATAGAAACGTTTTAAAGGGGATAGGTAGAGTCTGTGCAGAAGTTTCCAATGGATCATCTGATGATTTGTGTTTTTTGAGGATGAGATTGTCTCCAAAATTTGCTCAGTGAATAAAGTATGTATGTCCTCACTGATATTCTTAGTCCAAACAGTTGATATGGAAAGTAGTGTGTATGAGTTTTTGAGGAGAAAAGAGTAAATAGATGAGGCAGAAGTAACAGAATTATCAGTTGGAAGAATTGTCTTTTGCAAGGGATGTACAGGTAATTGTGAAGGAAACTCCAGATCTAATGCGAAGAAATACATGAAAAAGGAAGTTCCTGGTAAATTAAAGAGAGCCTTAATATCTTGAAATAATTTCAGCCCTTTGTCATCATAAATGTCACCAAAGCAATTTTCTTTAGATTTAGGCCATTGTGGACAATGAAATGTTTTTTTTTCCTGATAAAAAAATATTATTATGGAACAGAGGTGAATGACGATGCCAAATCAAATTTGGCTTTATTTTTCTGGTCACCGTGCTCCAAGTAGAAATAAAATGTGTTATAATAGGGCCAAAATGAAGATTACATTGTCTAAGTGAGACACCAGCAAAAACCAAATGCTTTAAATCGTGAGGGGAAACAAGAGATTCTTCAACAGGCCATCATGAAGTCGATACACTTGGTTTAAACCAGGCTGACAATGCACGGAGAGTAAAGGAGTCAGCGTATAACTTAAAATTTGGGAAGGACCAACCCCCATCTGTTCTGCTGCGCTGTAAAGTAGATAACTTAATTCGGGGACATTTACCATTCCAGATATAATGAGAAATTGCTGAATTAAGTTTTTTTCCAATAGCCAGCTGGTGGAGGTAAAAGAATCATAGAGGAGTAGAAATTAACATGAGGAAGGATGTTCATTTTAATTAAAGAAATTCTATTATGGAAAGAAAGGTGTGTCCACTTTGCAAGATCTGAGGTGACTCTGGCCAAGTTGTTATTTGAAATTTTTTGAAACAATATCCTGCAGAAAAGGATAGATGTCTATCCCTAAATATTTGAAGGAATGTACCACTGGTATAAAACCTGAGAACATCACGAATCCAACACAGAAATTGAGAGGGAGCCTCTTCCAATCAGAAAAGATTGTGAACATACCTGGCCAGTAAGAATTGTAGCTGAGGGATTAACGTACAAGATTAGAGCTAAAACCTAGTTGATCTAGCACTGCCCACAAATAATTCCACTCCAAATGGTCAAATGCTTTCATTGCATCTAAAGATAGTTTTGCAGAGGGAGAAGTAAATTTTTCTGAGGCAAAGCGAGATTTGATAAATCCTGTTTGATCATGATGAACAAGTTTGGTTAATAAAGCTTTTTAGACGGCAGGATAAAACTTTTGTATACATTTTAACATCTGTAGCAGTTAGAGAGAGTGGGCGATAACTAGAACATAATGTAGAGTCTTTATCTTTTTCCAGCAGAAGAGATACAATAGCTGTTCTGAAACATTATGAAATAATGTTCATATTTTGCGGAAAGGATCCTTGATCGATTGAATATAGCATCATGTCTAGCATAAGTGAACCCAACTCGGCCCAGAAGGTCAAATAGAATTCAACTGGTATGCCATAAGCCTGGTGATTTATCCTTGCTCATAAATACCTCAAACCTCTGACCGATGATTCTAATTCAACAAGTTATATAGGTCTAGCTAAGAGCTCAGAGTCTGATTCTGACAGATGCGGAAGAGTAAGAGTAGATAAAAAGGATAAAGTATAGGATTTAGGGTTGTATTTAGAGTTAGAGCTGTATAGTCCACAATGAAAGGAACGAAAAGTGTTGTTTATACTCTTTTAGTCAGTCAGAACCTCACCGGCTTGAGATTTCACTGCTGTAATATGACCATTTTTTTTTTTTGCTATTACGTAGTCTTAAAGCCAATAAATGGCTAGGTCTGCTACCATGAAAATAATAGTTTTGTCTGGATTTTTGTATAAGAAATTCAGCTATGTATCTATATAACAAATTAAGTTCTTTCATAACAGTTTCAATTTTAGATGTATTATTATCAGAAAAAGAATGTTGGTTTGCCTGTTCTAGATACCGAAGTTTGGATTCCAGGTCAGAAACTTTCTTACGATGAGTTTTTTGGCGAAAAGAAGCATATGAAATCGAAAAATTCCTGATAAAGCACTTTGTCGCCTCCCACAGTATTCGTGGGTCATCTACCGAGCCTTTATTGATGCCAATAAAGCCACATAGTTTAGTTCTAAATTGATCACAAAAAAACTCATCTTTTAATAAATTAGTATTAAAACGCCACCTAGGGGCTCGTGGAGGGCGCTCTGTTGACTTCAAGTATCAATGAGGTCAAGGTAGAGGAAGCGAAAATGTAGTCAATCCGTGAATATGATTTGTGTCTAGCTGAGAAAAATGTGTACAATTTTTGGGAAGGGTTAAATAACCCCCATGTATCTGCTCATGAAAAGGAGGCTATGCATTGATTGAGTTGCTCAGTAGAAACAGACTGGGAATAAGACAAATTGCCACCAGACCTATCAAGGTCATGGGACATTACAGCGTTCATATCTGTTCCCATTACTATCTCAAAGTCCGTTAGATCAGTGAGATAGGTAGATAATTCAGAGAAACAAAGTTGGATCTGGACTACATGGTGCGTAAACTGAGAGAAAAGCTCAGCCACAGTTTTTATACAAGTTACTCTGCCAGTATTATCACCATTACTGTCTAGCATGGAGATATTTTAATTTCTTCTAACAATTATTAATACACCTTTAGTTTTATTGTCAGTAGCGGCAAAAGAGACCACCTCAAAAAATGTATTATTTTTTAAATGTATACATTTACAGGTAACACTTTACGGTAAGGGTACATGAATTATCATGAATTCATGTATAAATTCATGAATGAATTAGGCATTAATTCATGCATTAATATCTCATGAATCATCAGGAACTAACACGAGTTCAATGTTTTTCATTCATGACTTCATGGATGAACAACACCTTAATTAAAACATTAACTAAGATGAGCACATCATCATGAATTATGATTTATTACGCATGATCATGATGTTTTCTTTGGTCACAAAAAAATTTGTCTTTACTATCCATTGTGGATAAAGCTACATATGGTACATGAATCATCAATGAATTCATGATTCATGAACTCAAGCATAAAAAAAGCATTAATTCATGCATGCAAGACTACTCTTCGAATTATTAATACAAAAATCCACATTACCTCATGCATGCATACAGGCTAGAACAGTATATCAATTAATGTGAGAACTGTTTTTCTGAATTATGATCTGAGTTTCCAAGCATGTTCATGTCTTCTTCATAGCCTGTAAATGGACAGACCCCAAAATTGGCCAATCACAGCAAATAGCACACAAATTCTGTTATTCAAATACAGTAATAATTAACTAAGCATAATCTTTTAATGACTTCATCATGTGTGTGGCCCCTCAACTAAAGTGATGACTTGGTATTTTGAAACACTGATGAACAATGTGTTTTCATTATGATTCGAGTTATCTAGCATGTTCATGTCTCTTCCCAAGTATTGCTGTTGAATTAACTGGTACTGTTTCAGAATAAACAGGTCTCATTGTTAATACGTAGGTATTAATACGTTATTTTCAAAGATAGAAAACGTACTTTTCTGTACGTTTGGATAGATGCTGAAACATATAATATGGACATATCTGCTACATTTAAACGTAACATTATTATGATTTTACAGCTACAAAACGTTATTTACGTATATTCCATATCATAAAGATATCTGTATAATTTCCCTTTTACCATTTTATAGATAAATGTAAGATCCCTTAACCCTATTCCCAAACCTAAACATACCCATTTTATACAGAATATAAAAAGGATAAAACGTAATGGACAGAGATGTGTAGAGAAATGGCAGTTTTATTAACAATATAGCATTAAAATATATTTTGAGCCACTAATCCTACCCATAACATTCCTTAAAACTACGTAGACTACAATTATGAAGAAAAACATAACAGACAGACAAGTATAATCACAATAATTTATTTATTGCGAAAATGTCAAAACCGGTACCAAAAGTCGTTAACATGATGATGTGTTGCAGTCGCAGTCCTCTCTGGCAGTATTATAATAGTTTTGTATGAGGTACAGAGCAGACTTAAGTTATTTAAATGAATAATCCATGAACATGTTAATCCGGCTTCGGGTTCGCTCTGTGAAGGCGCGCGCGCTTTTCCATTTCAAATGTACTACACCGTCACCGACTGAAACACGTCATGTCGCAATCTGTGACGAAGCAGGGAAGAGCCAATGAGCGTTTGATATCACTGCCGTAAAACATGACGTAACGTTTATTGAGGGGGCAATTTTTGAATTTGAATTCATCACCGGCGCGGTATTTGACGTTTACGGTCGCTGCTGAGAAATGGAGATGAAGATCACTGGATAAAAGACTGAATTTGGATCTGCTTCTTGCAAACAACGTATGGATTCTAAAGATTTGGATTACATCAAACAGTGGCGGATGCAGACCAGTTGGTTTTTGTCACATGACCTGCGGTGCAGTGCGGTGACCTGCACAAAACATTGCTTGTATAATGAAGAAAACAAACAGCTTTCCTTTCCGTGAACTTGCTTCTCAAAAGCGATCATTTTCACCATGAACCGAAATAAATTTCGTGTATAGATAGGCTATTTATTCCTTTTATATGATTTTATCCTGTTTTTTTCTTGTTCACAGAAGTGCTACTGGTGCATACGATGATGATTCTGTTCTTTATGCAGCTATTTGTGCATGCAGGCTAAAACTAAACCCCTGGAAAAAAATGTTTGTGTGTTTTTAATGGGTCACAGACACTTGTAAATTTTTATTTTTACGTTTTACGTTTAAATTTTACGTTTTATACACGTAGAAACGACTCTATTGCATTCAACTGTCTTATCAATTAAGTTTTCAGTCGCATTTATTAATCTAATACTCATAAATATTAACATTTTGCTCGTTTTGCCTGCATGGTGTTAAACAAGAATAGGCCTACACTTTAAAACCTTAAAAATACCTTCTTTACTCGTTTAACCATTTTGTAATATAGTTTATTTACCGTGAGACACAAAAAGCGTTTGCTCCTATAAAACACAACATAAATTCACAAAAGACATCAATTTTATTAGTTTGATGCAGGCGCGGATTTATGGGTGGGCCTGGGTGGGCACGTGCCAGGTTGACAGGTGGCCCAGCCAAACAGATTAATAAAAACAATTAAAATTTTCAATTTTAATAATAATAATAATAATAATGAATTAAGTTTGGCCATACGGCTGCCGAACACTTTATATGATATGACAAGCGCTGAGCACGTCCATCTCTGGCTCAGCGCCAGCAAACGCACGAACGCACAGTTTGAATCTGGCAGTGATGTCATGTCACTGTACATATTTTGTCCAGACTTCGACACCCTTGCAAGAAGAGCGGACGAGGCACATTGTTCACATGAACACCATGTCTTGGAAAGACAAAGCTAAGGGCCCGTTCACAGATCGCCTCTTTTGCGCGCTCCAGTTTGTCATTTCAAATGTAATCATAATGGAAGCGACGTTGTCACAACAGACGTGGTCAGGCGTCTGATTGACTCGTCAAACGCGTGCGTTTCCACAGCCAAGGGACGCGCGATTTGCCATAAAAGCTCGCGTTCTTAACGTGCGCTTTGTGGTCACGGAAAACGGTCATCTCGGTTTTTTTTGCGGTCATCTCGCAAATTTTCCAGTTGTAATTCTGGTAACACTTTACAATAAAGTATTATACATGATTTATTTAAAAAAAATGTATGCATAAACCACGAGTTTTTGACGCGCGTTTTCCGTGACCACAAAGTGCACGTTAAGAACACGCGCTTTTATGTCAAATCGCGCGTCCCGCATGCTTTTGAGGGTCAGTGTGAAATCAGACACCTGACCAGGCGTTTATGAATATTTTAGCTTGCCATACGCATGTGGTGCAGGCTGCAGCGCGCTCGATTTTCCAGGCGCGCATATATGCCGCGGCGAGATGAAAACATCTCAACTTTTCAGAGAGTGCCGCAAGCGCACCTCAGGTCATGTGACAAAAACCAACTGGTCAGCTTCGGCCTTTCCGTAACAACTTCGAAAGCTCGGCAGAACAGCTGATCATAGCTGTACAGTGCTGTTTTTATTTCTCATCTCCATAAATAGCCTATCTAGCAGTAAAGCTAATACAAAATCTAGAAACCCTAGATTCAGGCCCACCTCGACTTAATCCAGGCCCACCCATCTGTCACAGTCTGCATCCGCCACTGCCTGATCGTGGATCGGCAGGATCGTGGCATCTTACTTCGTTTAGAATAAGATTCCTGTCATTGTAGCGTAGCAGTTTGAAAAGAAACACTCGTGGTTTGGAATGATCAGTTGAAGCTCTGGAGTAAACTCTGTGCGCAATTTCGATTTCTTTGCCTGCTAGTGATGCGATCCAGGTCAGCAGTGACCGTTACAGAAAGCCAATTGGGTCATCTTTCTCTGCCCCTTCAGTCAAGTCAAGTCACGTTTATTTATATAGCGCTTTTTACAATACAGATTGTTTCAAAGCAGAAGAAAATAGCGTCACAGTCCATCTTAAGTAAGTTCAGTGATGTTTCATTTTTGTTTTAAAAACGTTATTAATTTAGTTAATTTACCTGTGTGTAAATAGTACTGTATAGCTGGTCTGGAAAGTGTAACCTTAACAGCCGGAGGTTACTGCATCTGCTGGGATCTTGTAGATCTGTCACTTGTTGCTCGAGTGCATCCAAACGGCTAGTGTGTTCGTTGAACACTCGTTTCTGCTCTCTCTGTTCTCCGGTTAAAAAGTCAACTTTAGAGCACATATTCTGGATTGTGGTCATGTGAGAGGCGAATTTCGGTGCGCATTTCTGTTAATGTCCTCAAATCGCTTTATAGTGGTCGCCATGTTGTCCTCCATGTCCGCTCGGCCCATCAAGGCTGCTGATTTAGTTTTCTTCTTTATTGGAGGAAATGAAGGGGAAAGATAAGTCAAGTCAAGTCACCTTTATTTATATAGCGCTTTTTACAATACAGATTGTTTCAAAGCAGTTTTACAGAGATAACAGGAAAATAATGTTATAATAATATTGTTAAATATAAAATTAAATGTCCCCAACTAAGCAAGCCAAAAGCCAATGGCGACAAAGGTGAAGAAAGGCGAAAAAGGCGACAGTGAAGGAACCAAAACTCCATCATTGACAGAATGGAGAAAAAAACCTTGGGAGAACCCAGGCTCAGTCGCTCAGTTGCTCAGTTCTCCTCTGGCCAACGAACGAACAGTGTATGATTATGATTCAGGCAGCATTATAGGTCAGAGGTCAGATTGGATGATCGGAACATTATATTATGCAGTTCATCTGTTTGAAGACCGGAGTCATCATGTGCGTATGGAGACGAGTTTGTAGAGGATCAGTGCCGATGGCTGTCGTGTCGATGAGGGAGAGTCTAGATGACACAATCTCTGCTGACACTTCAGGAATGCGTTGTAGTCGTGTCCAGGTGCAAGTCCACAATCTGATCTGGATACGGCCCGGGTCCGGCTGATTACAGTTAACCTCGGAATAAACAGAAAGACTAAAATTATCGTAGATGCCATTCTTTTTATGATGTAGCGAGTACATCAGGTGTTATAGGAAGTGTTCCCGGTTCCGGCTGACTTAATTTATGTAGCCTAATAATAATTTAACTGATTTGAATAATAGGAATGTATAGTGTTCTATGTGTATGCCAGGTTGAAGAGATGTGTTTTTAATCTAGATATAAACTGACAGAGTGTGTCTGTTTCCCAGACAATGGTATTATCTAGGTATTATCAACTGGCCGGAATTTTGAGATCGCAATAGACGTGAAGGACTATAATGCGTTAAGAGCTCGCTCAAGTACTGGGGAGCTAAACCATTTAGTGCTTTGTAAGTAATCAGCAATATTTTAAAATGTATACGATGTTTAATAGGGAGCCAATGCAGTTTTGACAGAACCGGGCTAATATGGTCATACTTCCCGGTTCTCGTAAGAACTCTAGCGGCTGCGTTTTGGATCAGCTGTAGTTTGTTTATTAAGCGTGCAGGGCAACCACCCAGTAGAGCATTACTATAATCTAGCCTTGATGTCATGAACGCATGAACTAATTGTTCTGCATTTGTCATTGAGAGCACATGACGTAATTTAAATATATTTTTAAGATGGAAAAATGTGGTTTTACAGATATTAGACACGTGACTTTCAAATGAAAGATTGGTATCAAAGAGCACACCCAGGTTCCTAACTGACGACGAGGACTTGACAGAGCAGCCATCAAGTGTTAGACAGTAGAGCCCAACCGATATATCGGTCTGCTGATATTATCGGCCGATATGAGGCTGTCACAGATATATCGGTATCGGCGTATATGACGCAGATATGCCGCCGATATGAAGTATTTTTTTACAGAACATATAACGCGGACAAAATGCTTGTAAATTGTGTAACTACGTAGTTTGTCCAACAGAGCGCGCTCCATTGTTTGCTACTGGTGACCCAGGTCACTGTGGTGACACCACCCAACCCTCTAACACAAAGCAGCCATCAAGTGTTAGACAGTATTCTAGGTTATTACGTGTGGAAGTTTAATCTCTGTTTTTTCAGAATTAAGTAGTAGGAAATTACTAGTCATCCAGTTTTTTATATCAGCTATGCATTCCGTTAATTTTGTGAATTGGTAAGTTTCGTCAGGGCGTGAAGAAATATAGAGCTGAGTATCGTCAGCATAACAGTGAAAACTAATGCCATGCTTCCTAATGCACATAGTTGTGAGGATACTGCCTTTTCTAGTATCTTTGACAGAAAAGGTTGATTTGAGATCGGCCTGTAATTGACTAATTCTGCAGGATCAAGTTGGGTTTTTTTAATAAGCAGTTTAATCATAGCCAGCTTAAAAGTTTTTGGTACGTATCCTAATGGCAAAGATGAATTGATGATATATAGAAGAGGATCTATGACCTCTGGAAGCATCTCTTTCAATAGTTTAGTTGGTATAGGGTCTAACACACATGTTGTCGATTTAGATGATTTAACGATTCTTCCTCTCCTATAGCAATGAATAAATCGAATTTTTCCTCAAGGAGACTACAATGCACTGCCTGATGCAATACTGTAGTAGACAGTTGCATAGTTATAATTTTCTCCCTGATATTATCAATCTTGTAAGTAAAGAAGTTCATAGTTATTACTGCTGTGCTGCTTGGAAACATCTGGGCTTGAAGCTTTATTTTTAGTTAATTTAGCCACTGTTTCAAATAAATACCTAGGGTTTTGTTTATTTTCTTCTAATAGGGTTGAAAAATAAGCAGATCTAGCAGCTTTTAATGCCTCTGTATGCAATCGTGCTCTCTTTCCATGAAATGCAAAAAAACTCTAATTTTGTTTTCTTCCAGTTGCACTCCATTTTTCTGGCTGCTCTCTTAAGGGCCTGAGTGTGCTCGTTGTACCATGGACTATTTTATTTAATCTTCTTTAAGGAGTAACTGTGTCTAAAGTGCTGGAAAAGAGACAGTCAAAAGTTTCTGTCACAATATCGAGTTCTTCTAAGCTATCTGGGATGCTGAGGAGATGAAACTGATCAGGAATATTATGGGTGGTGATGGCGCAGTGGATAAGACACATGCCTTTGGTGTGAGAGACCCGGGTTCGAATCCACTGTGAGACACCAATGTGTCCCTGAGCAAGACACTTAACCCCTAGTTGCTCCAGAGGAGTGCGACCTCTGAAATATAGCAATTGTAAGTCGCTTTGGATAAAAGCGTCAGCTAAATGTAAATATTATTAATAAAGCAATTTTTAGTGGCAGAAGTGATAGGTCTAACATACTTGTAACACGGAGTCGGCTTTGCAGCCTTGGCTAAATGAAGTTTACACGAGACTAGATAATGATCTGAGATGTCGTCGCTCTGCTGTAGAATTTCAACAGCATCAACATTGATTCCATGTGATAATATTAGATCTAGAGTATGATTACGACAGTGAGTAGGTCCCGACACGTGTTGTCCAACTCCAGTAGAGTTCATATTGTCTTTAAATGCCAATCCTAATGCATCTTTTTCATTATCTACATGTATATTAAAATCACCAACAATTAGGACTTTATCTGCAGCCAGTACTAACTCTGATAGAAAATCAGCAAATTATTTGATAAAATCTGTGTGGTGGCCTGTATACAGTAGCCAGCTCAAATCTCAAACGTAACTTATCATTTACACTAGATAGTGTTACATTAAGCACCAATAGTTCAAAATAAATTTAAAACAAGACTTCTCAGTAATTCTGAAGATCTTACTATAAATTACAGCAACACCTCTCCCCCTTTGCCTTTCAGACGAGGCTCATGTTTATAACAGTAATCTTGCAGGGTGCACTCATTTAAAGTAATGTAATCGTCTGGTTTTAGCCAGGTTTCTGTCAAACACAGCACATCTAGGTTATAGTCTGTAATCATATCATTAACAATAAGGGCTTTTGAAGTAAGGGATTGAATATTCAGCAACCCAAGCTTTATCATTTGTTCATCTGTATTAAATCTGTTTTTTATTTGTTGAACATCAATTAAATTTTTACCCCTTAAATGGGTTTAGGAGTGTTTTGTATTTCCTAATTCGGGGAACAGACACAGTCTCTATATGATATCTAGGTGAAAGAGTCTCTATGTGATGGGATTTATCTGACCTCAGTGACGTGAGACAGCTGGCAGACGGTCGGTTTAGCCAGTCTGTCTACTTCCTGACCTGAGCCCCAGATTGTCATGTTTGAGCTCTAAGACTATGTGCCATATTACTAGAGAGAAGAGCAGCACCATCCCAGGAGGGATGCATACCATCTCTTTTCAACAGGTCAGGTCTGCCCCAAAAACTTTTACAATTGTCTATGAATTCTATATTATTTTGCCGACACCACTTAGACACCCAGCCATTGAGTGATGACAATCTGCTAACTATCTCATCACTCCGGCGAACAGGAAGGGGGCCAGAGCAAATTATAGTGCTTGACATCATACTTGCGAGTTCACACACCTCTTTAACATTAATTTTGGTGATCTTTGGTGATTTTGGTTCGAAGTCGAACACCATTAGTGCCAGCACGCACCCACACACTCAAATCCTGGTGCAGGTCATCTACTACCATCTGGAAAACTTAATCAAAACTTAAAACAATACTCTTCCTATTACTAATGAAAACGTCTCGGTTACGTATGTAACCCTCGTTCCCTGAGTAGGGAACGGAGACGTTACGTCGGATGACGACGAAATGGGGTTTCGCTTAGAAAGCCTATCAACTTCGAGTATTACAAAACGAGCCAATGGCAAAGAAATGCCATGGGTCTGCGGAATTTGCATGACATAACTCCACCCCACCTCGTGGGTATAAAAGGAGGAAGTCCGCAACAGCAGTTTATGTTTCTTCGCTGAGGAGCCAAGACTGAGCTCAGGCGATCCCCGCGGTACAGCGGAAAGTGGCAGGCAGACGTAACGTCTCCGTTCCCTACTCAGGGAACGAGGGTTACATACGTAACCGAGACGTTCCCTTTCGTTGTCACTCCGAGTTACGTCGGATGACGACGAAATGGGGTTACCAGTCTAATCACGCCACCTTCTCAGCTGTCTTCCAGTGCCCTGCGTAAATCGAGATCCCTGTCATAGACTGGACGAAGGACTCCAATTAACACAGGAATACCAAGGTACACTGGGAAGCATATCCCAAGCTAGGGGAAGTATGCAATTAATGCCAACCCAGAGGGGGGGGGGACTTAGAGAATACACATATGACCCGAAGGAAACATATGGAGAACACTGGGGTGTCCAGCCGCAGGTGGAATATTTCAACCCCAGGGGTGGCAAGGTGGCTTGCCAAGGGAAAGACACATGCTCAGAGAGGCTTACAGTGGAAATACACATGTGGGGGTCGCTCAGGGGAGGGACCATGCACACGGGAGGCACCTAGCCGACGCGCAGGCAATAGACACTGGCGTCGACGTCAGGAGTGCTGGAGGAACTCAGGGCTTTCGGGGAAGCTCACCTGAGAATATCGCACATATCCAGTCCGTGGAGTGGAATGGCGAGCAAGCGAAGACACCTGAGCGGGTCCGGTACTAGCTAGTTGAAGCGAGTACATGAGAGGACACTGGCTCCACTCGGAGATTATAGAATCTGGCGAATGTGTTAGGTGTCGCCCAGCCTGCAGCTCTGCAGATGTCTGTTAGCGAGGCGCCATGCGCTAGAGCCCAAGAGGATGCCACACTCCGGGTGGAGTGGGCCGTCACACCAAGGGGGCACGGTCGACCTTGCTGCTGGTAAGCCAAGGCAATGGCGTCCACTATCCAGTGAGACAATCTTTGCTTGGAGAGAGCCTTTCCCTTCAGCTTCCCACCATAACAGACAAAGAGCTGGTCTGAGGTCCTGAAACACCGCGTCCTGTCTACATAGGCGCGAAGAGCGCGTACTGGACAGAGCAGTGCCAAGGCTGGGTCTGCCTCCTCCGGGGGCAGCGCTTGCAGGTTCACCACCTGGTCCCGAAAGGGAGTGGTAGGAACCTTGGGCACATATCCGGGCCGGGGTCTCAGGATCACGTGAGAGAAAGCCGGTCCGAATTCCAGGCACGCTTCGTCGACGGAGAATGCGTGCAGGTCCCCTACCCTCTTGATGGAGGCCAGTGCAACCAGGAGCGCTGTCTTCAATGAAAGGAACTTAAGCTCAACTGATTGCAGGGGCTCAAAGGGAGCACTCTTCAGGGCAGTTAGAACCACTGAGAGGTCCCAAGAGGGAACGAGAGGAGGACGAGGAGGATTTAGTCTCCTCGCTCCTCTCAGGAACCTGATGACCAGGTCGTGCTTCCCTACCGACTTACCTTCGACTAGGTCATGGTGTGCGGCAATGGCGGCAACATAGACCTTAAGGGTGGAGGGAGACAGCCTTCGCTCCAACCCTTGCTGAAGGAAGGAAAGCACAACGCTGATCGAGCATCTCCGGGGGTCTTCTCGGTGAGAAGAGCACCAGTCGACGAAGAGGTTCCACTTCAACGCGTAGACGTGTCTCGTGGACGACGCTCTAGCGGAAGTGATGGTAGCCGCCACCGCTGGTGGAAGGGTACTCAAACCTACCTCTAGCCGTCCAGGAGCCACACGTGGAGACTCCAGAGATCGGGGCGAGGGTGCCACACGGTGCCCCGTCCCTGAGAAAGAAGGTCCTTCCTCAGAGGAATGGGCCAGGGAGGTGCTGTCGCGAGGAGTGCAAGTTCGGGGAACCAGGTCCGGCCGGGCCAATACGGCGCGACCAAAATGACCTGCTCCTCGTCCTCCCTGACCTTGCGCAAGGTCTGCGCAAGAAGGCTCACTGGGGAAAACGCATATTTGCGGCCCAGCGGCCAGCTGTGCGCCAGTGCATCCGTGCCGAGCGTGCCCTCGGTCAGGGAAAAATACAGGGCGCAATGGGTCGAGTCGTGAGAGGCAAACAGATCTATCTGTGCGTCCCCGAACTGGTCCCAAATCAGCTGAACCGACTGGGGATGGAGTCGCCATTCTCCAGGGAGGGGCTGAAGCCGTGAGAGCTCGTCGGCTGCACAGTTCAGGGCTCCGGGAATGAAAATGGCTCGAAGCGACCTCAGATGCTTCTGACTCCATAGAAGGAGGTGGCGGGCGAGTTGTGACATACGGCGGGAGCGTAGACCACCTTGATGGTTGATGTACGCTACAGTAGCGGTATTGTGTGAGCGGACTAGTACGTGTTGACCCCTGAGCAACGCCCGGAAGCGGTGCAGGGCAAGTTGTACTGCCAACAACTCGAGGCAATTGACATGCCATAGCCGCTGGGGTCCTGTCCAGGAGCCCGCAGCAGCATGTCCATTGCACATGGCGCCCCAGCCCGTGGTGGAGGCATCCGTGGAGACCACAACATGCCGGGAAGCTCGTTCCAGGGGGACACCCGCCCTGAGAAAACCGAGGTTCGACCACGGGGTGAGGAACTGACGGCAGGTCGGAGTAACTGGTACCCGGAGCGTGCCTTGATGCCATGCCCACCTCGGGACTCGGTCGCGAAGCCAAAGCTGAAGCGGTCTCATATGAAGCAATCCGAGCGGCGTGACCGCGGCTGCAGATGCCATATGCCCCAGGAGCCTCTGAAAATGTTTCAGTGGAACCGCATTCTTGCTCCTGAGATGTCTCAGGCAAGTCAGCAGTGACTGCTCGCGCTCGCTCGTAAGCTGCGCGGACATGGCGACCGAGTCGATGTCCATACCGAGAAAAAGAGATCCTCTGCACGGGGCAAAGTTTGCTCTTCTCCCAGTTGACCCGAAGGCCCAGACGAGCTAGGTGCCGGAGCACTAGGTCCCTGTGTTCGCAAACCTGATCTCGAGAGTGGGCTAGGATCAGCCAGTCGTCGATATAACTCAGGATGCGAACCCCGTGTTCCCGAAGGGGAACAAGGGCAGCCTCGACGACCTTCGTGAAGGTGCGAGGAGACAGGGCTAGCCCGAAAGGGAGAACCGCGTACTGGTATGCCTGCCCCTCGAAAGCAAACCGTAGGAACGGTCTGTATCGAGGAAGAATGGAGACATGAAAGTAGGCGTCCTTCAGGTCGATCGCTGCAACCCAATCCTGGGGCCGCACGCATTCGAGAACGCGTTTGGCAGAGAGCATCTTGAACGGCAGCCTGTGAAGGGAGCGGTTCAGCACGCGCAAGTCCAGGATTGGCCGTAACCCACCGGTTTTCTTGGGGACAATGAAGTAGGGGCTGTAGAACCCGGACCTCATCTCGGCTGGAGGGACAGTCTCGATTGCACCCTTCGCCAGCAGGGTGGCAATCTCTGCTCTCATGATAGGGGCATTGCCACCGACCAAAGTGGAGCGGACTCCCCTGAAGCGGGGAGGAGACCGTGCGAACTGAATCGCAAGCCGAGCCTGATGGTGCGCGCGATCCAGCGGGACAGACGGGGAAGCTCTAACCAGGCTCCCAGGAACTGAACCAGCGGGATCAAGCGGACGACAGGCGTCCCCCCGGAGGGGCAGCGAAGCGGAGTAATTGGCCCAGACGTGGACGGCATAGCGGCCCGGTGTGGGGGCACAGTTAGCAACCGCGCCCTGACAGAGGGGGCCAGGGGAGGACCATGCTGGTCGTCCTGCGGGGGCCTGCTCTGGCAGGGGTCTGGCGACTGCTACCAACTCCTGGAAGAACTGAGTCCCATCTCTGTGGAGCCCGTCTCAGGAGCGCCGCTTAACCCGGCACGTAGCGGGGGGCGGGGCTGGAGAGGGCTGTGGCGTCCGCCCGCGGCTTCCAGAGCCGGCCCGTCTCTTTAAACGGGCGGGGTGGGAGCCGCGGGGGGGGCGCCTTCGGCAGTGGGCAGACCGAGGGATCTGAGCGGACGGCGGGCCATCGGGACAGAATCACGTCAGTCTGCACATGGGCGGTTGAGAGCTTTTGGGCGAAGTTCTCAACCGCACCGCCGAAGAGGCCGACCTGGGATATGGGAACGTCGGACAGACGGGGCCGCGCGACATTCAGCACATCAGACAGGTTCAGCCACAGAATGGTAGGCATCACCTGACCCAGGGAGCGTACGGCCACTTTCGTCGCTCGGAGAGCAAGGTCAGTGGCGGCGCGCGACTCAGTGAAGAGCCCTGGGTCAGTCCCGCCCTCGTGCAAGTCCATGAGCATCTGGGTCGAGGACCAGCAGAATGGCCATGGCCTGCAGAGAGGCGGCTGCCAGTCCCGTGGTGCTATAGGATCTCGCCACAAATGTAGACGAAAACCATAGACCACGGGCGGGTGCTTAGGATTGCACCGAGAAGAAGCACTCTGAGGACACATAGCATCGCAACAGAGCGTTCAGCCGGGGGAACCCCAGTGTACCCGTGACAGCGGCCCCATCGAGGGGGGAAAGGCGGATGAGATCAGCGAGCGGTCCCGAGAAAACCAGGGGGTCTTCTGGGACTTCGAGATCTCATCATGCACGTCCGGGAGGGAAGGTATTGGGGTTTGCCGTGGACGAGGGTCGGCGGCCTTACCCAAAAACCAATCGTCCCAGGAAAGCATGGCCGTCATCTCTGGATCAGACTCAGGCACAGCCGTATGCACACCAGAGGGTGGCAGCTGTGACGATTCGTCACTTCGCAGAGAATCAAACCCACCTTGTGAAGCTGCTACAAACATAGTATCATCCTCTGTAGCTTTAAATGAAACACACGGGCCACCAGAGGGTAGACTCGTGGGAATCACCTATTCACTAGCGGGCACCGCCGTTGAGGGGAGGCTGGGGTCACGGACACGGAGTCGGCGCCTTGTTCCAGACCAACACCCTCAGGTCACCCTGGCCACCAGCCGAAGATCGGGGGGTGGATGAGGGGACTCTCACTCTTGCGAGTTCACAGAGTCTCGACCTATATGACGCGATGATCATGTTCCCACAGAGAGAACATGAGTCATCCACGAGCGCTGCTCTAGTATGATCAAGCCCAAACATACCAGACAACGCTCGTGCCCATCAGAGTCCGATACCAAGCTGCCGCAACCATTCGTTTTTTTTTTTTTTTTTAAATGCACGGGCGAGCCGTCTTTAAAAAGACGTGCCGCGTGCGCTCTTTTAGAGAGAGAACTCACGTGTTGAAGCGCCCGGGGAAGCACGCGCTCTCTGATGAACCACTGCAGAGATAAGCAGGAAGCACGCACTCGCCGGAGATCGCCGTCACACCAACACTCGAGGCACTCGTTCGTGAAGCTGATAATTCAGAGTTGGCTTGTGGAGAGAAGAATACACTTGGCTCCGAAGCGAAAACATAAACTGCTGTTGCGGACTTCCTCCTTTTATACCCACGAGGTGGGGTGGAGTTACGTCATGCAAATTCCGCAGACCCATGGCATTTCTTTGCCATTGGCTCGTTTTGTAATACTCGAAGTTGATAGGCTTTCTAAGCGAAACCCCATTTCGTCGTCATCCGACGTAACTCGGAGTGACAACGAAAGGGAACTACATGACTCTGCGGCTGATGTCTTGAGATTTATATGTTTGTTAATGCTTACGACTGTTACATCTATTAGTGGTTGAATATTTACATAACATTTGATTTCCACCAAATATCACTAGTATTCCTAAATACTGTTTTTTTATAAAACAGAAAGTCATATGCTTGTTATGCCTTAGTGCTTTAACTTATTTTTAGAGCTGGGCGATATCTTGTAGTTAGGGCGTGTGTATGATTTCAGGCTTTGCTTTATGTATTTTCCCAGCGTTGAAATCAGGCAAATATAAATGTCAGAAAACCTGATTCCTGGCCATTTAAAAGTCATTAAATGTCAATGGACCACTGCATCATTTCATTTAAGCAAGTAAAAGTTGGTTTTCCTCCCGTAGTGTTTACTTAAAGGAGCACTGTGTGATTTTTAGCGGCATCTAGTGCTGAGATTGTGAATTAAAACCAACAGAAGTTATGGTGGCCGACAGGAAGTGATGTCGTCGTCTGAGACAGTAGAGAGTAGCCAGGTCAGCAATTAGGTTTCTTTTCAAAGATAAATTAAGAAATAAGGTTTACTTGATTATTCAGTTTGACGATATGTTATTGCGAATATTATTGTTACTTGTTCATCATTATAAGTAAGGGGACCTGAGGTGTATGTAGATAGAAATGGCTCATTCTAAGGTAATACAAACATAATGGTTCATTATATAATGTATTTTTACACCACTGAAAGCATAGTTATGTATATGATATTGCATTTCTGTCTACCGATCCGGTAACACTTTATAATAACTGCACACTAAAAAATATTAGTTAAGCATTAGTAAACAGTCAATTCATCATTTCATTTCAAGCAGTTTATAAATACAGCTATACATGTTTTAATCTTGATTTATAAGCATATCTACACTAAAAATATATATTCTTTAAACTAACTTAATTCAATTATGGACAGTGGTTCCACACAAGCAAATTATTTTTTATTAACATGAATGGAATTTTTTGAATCTATGTAAGCTCCCTGTGTTGTGACAACACAACTGAATGAGAAAGAATTTATGTGAAATAGTAATGTCCAACCAAATCAATGGAATTGCTTCCCTGTAACTTAAACTGGTTAAGTTTAGTTAACATGCTTAAGTTTATTTTAAACTGAACAAAAAGTGTGTTGGATTTACATGATTTGATAGTGTAGTGATCATCTGTAGTGATCTTTTTCTTTGTAGAAAAATTAGAAGCTCAGACCAGGAGACGGTGGAAGTTTTCCAAGCAGAAGTTCTTTATTGCTTGTCGGGTAGCTGCAGTCATTCCAACATCGTCTAAATTAAAGTATCTTTACATGGTATATTATAGGCATTTTAAGAGGAGGGACTTCTTAGTAGGTGGAGACAAATTCAAAACACACCCTACTCTGAGGGCCTTACCAATCCAATGGAATCAGCATAACTATTCAAATGCTGATAGTGGCCAGGAACTCTGGTTCCAAGAGCCATCCCAGAGCCATTAAAGAAAGTCTCAGTGATCAGACTCATTTAACTTACAATGGAGAAAACAGGATTTGCCAGATTCTCTTGCTGGAAACTGTTTCACAGCTGATATCATTTACCATCCTAACCTGAAATGCTAACTTCAACAAACAGAACTTTCTCTGTTTATATATGATAGTATTAGAAACTTAAATAAAACATTTAATTAAATTTGTATTCCTTCAATTCCCCCTTTGGGAGTTCTAAATAACTCCCACATAATATACAAATTTAAACACTTAAAAGTTCATTCTTATAACTTGCGTAAGTTACAGGCACATAGCTTGCTCTGTGTTGATGTTTCTGCAATTGCATGTTGACACAGAAACAAACATGCAATTCCGTGAGTCTTTTCTGGTTGGAACTGTGAATTTCTCGTGATCAATAAAGTTTCTGAACCATGAAGAATTATCTTCAGTCATCTTGGGTGATTTTGCTGAAAGATCAAGAATGTCTCATGTTTGTGCACAAGTGAGTCCTGGAATGCAACCATCTTTGGATGTGACATGCACACTTTCTTTCCAGCAAACAAGGCATTTGTGACATATTCATCAGCTCTAAGAATATGTTGTTTCTGGAGTCCGGACTCTGTGCGATCTTCATGATGTGTAGTAGTATGACAATCTTGATCATGTCGATGGATGACTGAAGGTTTCGTCGTCTCTGCGTTGTGTATTTTTTTTCTTTTCTTTATCCTTTTGTGATAGTTGGCTCGGAAGTAGGTCTAGTTGTTTCTTGAGGTTGTGTCTTCATACGCAGACGAGGAGGTCGGTGCATATGGGTCTCGGGTCAGCCATCAAGTGTTATCTGCACAGAGGAAGAGAGAAAACAAAAGACAGGAGAGCAGTATTTGTTCAAACACTAGGGTTGTAAACTTTTCTGAGTCTGCTAAACAGTAGAGCAGTATTGGTTCAAACACTAGGGTGTTAAACTTTTCCGAGTCTGCTATTGTTGTTCCTTCTTTCCCTATTTCTTAATTATGACACCTAAAGAACGCAGTGAGGTGAGGATGGATTAATGGATGGGAAGGCCTATGAGGGATTCTTCACCGAAGGGTTGGCCCCCGACGCCTGTTGCAATCGGTTCTTCCCTCGGCTCCCCACTGGTTCGTGTCCTATCCTATCCCTGTTGGAGCAGGAACAACCTTACAGTGTGACATTAGTCCAGGTTTTTTTCTTCCCTGACACAATTCTGCAGCTGCTGTAATCAACATCACTTAATGTGGTCCATGCCACTCTAATGGCTTGTTTCTGAGTTATTTTCAATTACTTGAGCTGAACCGTCAACAAACAACTCAAATTCTGAATTCTCTATGGGAATCCCTTCCACTTCCCTCGAAGGTGTGTATGTAAGCGCAACACAATCATGAGTCATCTCTCCTTCAGCCTCCAACACAAATTCAGTCATTGCAGACATCATACATGAGGATGGGTGAGTGACAGGTGCACGTTGTCATTCATCAGTGTGGACACTGCATGAAGGCATTTTACATTTACAGTCTGACCTAACACCATTACTGATGAAGGGCCTGTGCTGTAGCATAACATTTAAGGCTGTGAGTCTACTTAACCAGTGTTCCCCAAAGGAAGGGTGAGATTGTCACTTTCCTTTTGTTCTATTAAACAAAAATAAGTCTTTCATCTTTGTTGTAAGTTAGTGGGGAAATTAAGCACTCACAGCCCAAATGGTTAACAACTAAAACAGCTGCCCAACGAGCTTAATGACGAGGGGACAGGCTGTTTCAAAGCAGCCAGCAGGCTGAGCAGAAGCTGAGTTACATTGTTAGTTTCTCTAACATTCTTTTTGTTTTTTCTACATTCTTTTCCCCAATGTCCATGTTTGCCACAATAATAACAACTGCTGCCCTCTCTCTTAGGACATTTGCGTTTCTGTTGCTTCTCTGCGTTGACCTTAAAGGATGCTGCTGCAATGTTTACTCTCTCTTTAACATCAGAATCTCTTTCCCAAGTAGCTAACCTGTCTAGGTTACTTTGCAGGGTACTGGTAGCCCATGTGACGTCTAAGAAAGGCAATGCATTTCTATGCTCTGACAAAAGACAATCATACCATGTGCGAACTAATGGCCCATTGTCATTTAACACCTTCTCTGAAGTGTCTGCTATGCCACTGTAAGTTACAGCTGACTGACAAAATCTTTCTGTGTACTGACTAACAGTTTCATGCTTCTTCTGTACACAACTAGTGATTTTTGACCAGTCCACTTTTGGTCCAACAATGTTCTTTAACACTCTCATAACTCCCTCTCTCAAGTCATCTTTTCTGGCATTTTGAAACTCAAAATAGTTTACAGCATTTTCAAAATCACTGAATTCTGACTCAGTCAAGATCTGTGATATTAGCTGGGTGACTTCAGCTAGAGACATATCGTAGAGCCGCATCTTTCTGGACAATTCTCTCCTAAACTCAGAAAAATTTCTTTGCACTGATGGCAAATTTTCAGCGATTCTCTCGATTTCTTTAGGACCTAAAGATAATTTGACTGCTTGTAGCTGCAGTATGGGGGTTACAGATTGAACAGAGTCAATGCCTTTTGCCCTAGTCTGAACCTTTTGTCTTGCTCCACACACTTCAAATGCATTTACATCTTTATCTATCAAACCAGAATTTCTAGTGTTTTCTAGTCTACAGAAAGACTGTAAATCAGGATAGCTTTCATCTGACTGTTGGTCTTCAGAGTCACATTTGGTTGAGGCCTGATTATGGCTCACCTTTGTCTTGAAACAGGACACTTGAGTCTGTAATTGTTTGTTTTGTTCATTTAACTTATCAATACACCTAGTTTGTTCTTGTGCAATGGATAAGCTATATTCTCTATGGCAACAGATTATGCCTTTCATGTTTTTCTTTCTGATACATGCACCTAACACCTTCTTGCATTCTTCAATAGACCAAACTTTGTCTGGATCAATACCAAATTTCTTTGTCAAATCCAATCTAACTGACTCAGTCACTATGGAGTCCATTTTCTCTCCTAACAATGACTTGAACTCAGTGTCTGTCCATAAAGGGCTTGCTAATCCACGTTTCTCAGTAGTTGGAATCAGTCTAGCATTCTTCCTAACCATTTTGTGGATTTCTTTGTTATTTAAACAATCAAAAAATAAACTTCTCTGATCAACAGAGGGTATACTTGTTAACACAGATCAAATCTTGTTAAACTTCCTTGTTACCAACACATCACAAACTATTAGCATGTTACGCTAATCTTCCCTAAAAGAAAAATGCAAAAGGATCTTTCACCTTCTTAACTTTTAGAGGATAAAACAAACAAAAACACTAAATCTTCTCTGATCAAAAGAGGCTACACTCGATAACACAGTTAACCTTCCTTGCCCAGAGCAAAGGGTAACACACAAAATATTAGCACGTTACGCTAATCTTCTCTAAAAAGGAAAATGCAAAGGATCTTTCACCTTCCTAACTTTTAGAGGATAAACACATCCCTGTTTGAACAGAGGTTCACCAATATTAACACGTAATGTTAACCTTCCCTAACTTTAGAGGATACCTTCTCTAGCAACGTAGAGGCTATACTTTCATCTTTAAAATAAACTTTTAAAGGGTAACTTTGTTAGCCAGACACTGCAGCTGTCTGATAACTGTTCTCTGACGGCACAGAGATTTGTACTGGTCTTCAGCGGTTCTTTGAATGGAGTGAAACTCACCGAATCGTTGTTTGAATGAAAAGATTCAGTCTGGAAAACTCAGTCAGCTTTGTTGAGGTCCAGTTGAGATTCAGTTCTGGAACTCAGTCAGAAAGTTCATTCTTTGTTGAGATCTTTGTGGCTTGAAGTTCTGGAACTCAGTCTTTGTTGAGATCTTTGTTTCAAATCTGGAGGAAGCTGGAAAGATTCAGTCTGGCAATCTTTGTTTAGCTGGATGTTTCAAAATTCAGTCTGGAGACTTAGTCAGCTTTGTTGAGATCTTTGAGCTTTGAAGTTTCAAAAGTTCATTCTTTGTTGAGTTTCAGTTTCTCCATCCGGGTCACGGCACCATCTGTAGTGATCATCTGTAGTGATCTTTTTCTTTGTAGAAAAATTAGAAGCTCAGACCAGGAGACGGTGGAAGTTTTCCAAGCAGAAGTTCTTTATTGCTTGTCGGGTAGCTGCAGTCATTCCAACATCGTCTAAATTAAAGTATCTTTACATGGTATATTATAGGCATTTTAAGAGGAGGGACTTCTTAGTAGGTGGAGACAAATTCAAAACACACCCTACTCTGAGGGCCTTACCAATCCAATGGAATCAGCATAACTATTCAAATGCTGATAGTGGCCAGGAACTCTGGTTCCAAGAGCCATCCCAGAGCCATTAAAGAAAGTCTCAGTGATCAGACTCATTTAACTTACAATGGAGAAAACAGGATTTGCCAGATTCTCTTGCTGGAAACTGTTTCACAGCTGATATCATTTACCATCCTAACCTGAAATGCTAACTTCAACAAACAGAACTTTCTCTGTTTATATATGATAGTATTAGAAACTTAAATAAAACATTTAATTAAATTTGTATTCCTTCAATAGTGTACATCAGTCATTTTAGATCACTCAATTGAATTTCTTGACTATAGCTATTAGCTAATATTAGCACTTATTAACATCTTAAATGCTAAGATTTATTTGTTCCTTCAGACATAGGAGTTTAACTTATTTGAATCAGTCCACAGACTAACCAAATGCTCCACTCTTCTCCACAATGGTAACCCACTGTAATTTAAATGGTTCTAATAATTCTAATGTAATTGAACATTAAACACAATTACACACTATCAAGTCTTCCCCTTTTCAAATTTTCTCAAAAACACATAAAATAACACTTAATTTCAACGTTTATTCTCTCTTAATTCAGCTATATGCAAAGCATGCTGGGAACTAACAAGCACCGCCCAGTTCAAGGTTAATGCAAAACAAATCATTCATGTAATCCAACACAAACGGATTAAGTACATTTAAATTATACATATATTTAAGCAGATTGAACACAATCAAATTAAGTTTGGACAAAATGTATAGCAATTGTTTTGCTTAAGCTAATTTTAATGAAGCAATTTGAACAAGCAGCCAAAAATAAAAATGTTTCAGTGCAATATCTTAAAAGCATCCCAGAACAGATTTTTCGAAATACGAACAGAAATTAAAGACTTTGCCTTTAGATTAACTGGTTTCACTTTATTTTGATGGTCCCTTTAACACATTCTGTTGACTATAAGTAACGCTGCACCTTCATGTCTACTAACTCTCATTAGAGTATTAGTAGAGTATTAGTAGACTGGTCGGGTTAGGGCTAGAATAAGTTGACATGTACTTGCAAAGTTACTTATAGTCAGAAGAGTGTCTGTTGGAGGACCAACACAATAAATAGTTAGCAGATATTAAGCAGACACTCCACTAATACTCTAATGAGAGTTAGTTGACATGTAGTTGCAAAGTTACTTATAGTTAGTAGAATGTTCAAAAGTGACCATCAAAATAAAGTGTTACCGGTTAACTTTATATTTTCTTACCTGGCTGCTACTTCTAGCTCTGACCTTACAACCTTCTTCGTCACATCCGGGGGTTTTTTATCGCGAAATGACCCTTTACATTATTTTAACGAATGATAATTAAGTATAGTGGAAAATTACACAGGTTAAGTTAATGAAAAGCAATACAATAGTGTTTTGGTGGTAAAATAAATATATGCCGATTATTATATATATAATTATTTTAACAAAAAATATTTGTGTAAAAAGAACAGTGATAATTAATAAACGTCTTTATTAATTATCAATTTATCATTTCTAAATTAAGTATTTCATTATTTACAAATCAGTTATTTAGGAGTTGTCACACTGTAAAACCCAACAAGTTAAGCTAACTCATTTCATTTGAGGACACTGATTGCCTTAATTCTTTTAATTTTCGAAGATCTCAGCAGAGGAGGATTAAACAGCTCCACAAACAGCATTACCAGCTTCACTTATTACTAGCCAGACTGACTTTTTTCTGTCAGACGTCTACAGAAGTTGTTATTGAGAATTAACAGAGGCTTAGATGTTGATGATTTGTTTCATTTAAAGACACCATGATAGTGGTCAGTGTTTGCTTTAGTTGGGCTCTTGACCCTTGACTTTATAACACCAGATGTTCTCTGGCTGTTGAAACTGAGTGTTTATAAAACACATCTGTTATGGCACACAAGCCAAAAGGAAATATGATCATGTGGTGATGGTTGTGTTTTGATGATGAAAGTCATCAATTGGTGACTTGATACACTGATCTTTTCAGAGCCTAATCTCTGAATAAACAGGTGATGTATTATACATTAAAATATAACTGTGATTCTACTGTAAGGTCCATTGTTGTGGCAATCAGATTTTAAAAATCTCTATGGTATCATGCTGACTTACACAGACATCAAGAATCAGCATATGAATCTCAACAATGGTAACTATTAAAAAATGAATCATGCTGGGAGCCATGGATAATTTTTGTATAATGCTAGTACCCAGCATGCATTGCAGCATGAGTCGTTTTTTTAATGGTCACCATTGTTGAGATTCATATGCTGATTCTTGATGTCTGTGTAAGTCTTAGAAATTCAATATATTTTCTGTGAAACTTTTTCTGCACAAACTGTTTGTAAAGTCTTTCATAATATCTGATGGTCACAACATTACTGGCACTTCCTTGTAGAATCACAGTTCCCTTACGAAGGGAACTCAACGATGCGTCGATCGACGCCATGGGAACGCCCCCAGCGTGACTGCGTCTGAAGCATCTATGTCAACTAGTCCAATGGAAAGAATGAGCGTCACGGGCGGGTGACGTCATGACCAGGAAATGATAAAAGCACATCCGGTGCAAACCGGCATTAGCTTCTGTTGCCTCAGCAAGCGATCTGTGTTATACTGTCTCTGTCTATTTATTGTTGTCTGTTGCAATTTATTCGGAAACGTTATGGCGAAACAAGTGTACAAGCAGTGTGTTCCTCCCTGCCCGCGTTATTTAACGGGTGGGGACACACACGAGCTTTGTGTCATTTGTTTGGGAGTGGAGCATGCGGTCTCAGCCTTCGAGGAGGCTGAGTGTCAACACTGTGAAATGCGAATACCGCTCCGCATGCTCCGCTCTCGCCTGTCACTCTTTGATGTAAAGAGTGGGCAGGCTCGCGATCCTCAGGGATCAGGACCCGCGTCTGCCGATGCGGCGCGGAGAATGCATTCCTGGGGATCGCGGAAGGATCTTTCGGAGGGGTTGGAGACGGGTCTCTTGGCCTTTTCTCCTTCCTTACCCGGAAGATCCAGCGCTCTCCCCCCGGTGTCGGAAGCACGCTCTGCGGTTTCTTCCGCCCGGGGAGAGAGCCCTCCATTACTTCAATGCTCTTCCTCCGAGGAGGTCGATGTTATGAGTATGGAGAGTGAAAGCACACACAGGGGGGAAAAAGATTCACAATTTATTTCCCCAGCATATGATGAGCTGGTGGATGTTATGTCACGGGCTGTAAAAAAAAAAAAAAATATTGTATGGCCATCTGAGAATAAAGGCGCTCGTCCTAAAAGTAAATTAGATGAGCGCTTTTTATCATCCACTACATTATCTCCACCACGAAAGCTTCCCTTTTTTCCTGATCTTCACAATGAAATATCGAAATCGTGGAATAAACATTACTCTTCACGACTTTTTAGCCCTCAAGTTAACACTGATTCGAGAATAAGAGGGCTAAAAGAGTATGGTTATGAGGCGATGCCCCAGGCGGAACAGAATTTAGCATAAAAAACAGCTATCTTTCGCCTGGTCCCGCATCGTCCCTGAAAGCCTCGGCTTTGCCCACTAGACCGCTTAAAGCCACCTCGGTTTTAGTGGGCAAAGCTTATACGGCAGCAGGTCAAGCTGGAGCATGTCTGCATACAATGAAAAAAAAAAGTGCTACAGGCGTATCAAGCTGACCTGCTGGGGGATCTGGATAGTAGTGAGGGAATTACTCATGACGATATTCGAGAACTTCGTCGTGCTACCGATCTTTCTCTCAGGGCTACTAAGGAGACCGCCAGAGCAATTGGGCGGTCTATGGCAGCCTTGGTAGCTACTGAGAGACACTTATGGTTAAATCTGTCAGAGATTAAAGAAAAAGATCGAGCTTTTTTATTAGATGCTCCGCTTGAACCTTCTGGTCTCTTTGGCGACGCAGTCCATGCGGTCGTACAGCGATTTCAGGAGTCTAAGAAGCAAGCTGATGCTTTTAAAAAGTTTATCCCTCGCCGTGTCCAGCCCCCTGGGGCTGCTGGGCGTGAGCAGACCCAGCCGTCGAGCTCATCATATCATGTGCAACAGAAAGAGAGTGTTTCGTCTCGTGCACCTCCACATAAACAATGGAAACAGGCGCAACACTCTCAGTCGAAGTCTTCTAAGTCGAAGCCGGATCTGAGGACCGTTCTTCAGGCGAAGAAGACTTCGGCTCAAAAAAAAAAAAAAAAAAAGAGGTCCTGACGTCACTGGCGTCAGACCTGTGAGGACAGCCCCGACCGAAGTGGAGCGGTGTACACCTCAGAATACGGTGCCCGTTCCACTTCGGGGTCCTCACGGGACCGTTCTGCCAACCCCGTCACCCTTGGTGCTTCGGGGCGCAGCGGTCTCCAGCGAGTCGCTGATGCTATGCTGCGGCACTGCATCGGTTTCGCGCCCTCCGAGGGGGGTTTTAGAGCAGCCAGTTCAGGTAGTTCCTGCCATTATGTTTCAGGCTCCGGGACTGGCTGTCTCGTTAACACCAGAGACCAGCCTCGAGAGGCTGGTTCCCTTAGTAAATTTTCTGGCAGCGTGGAAGCTTCTGCCGAATATTTCTCGTTGGGTCCTGCAGATTGTAGAGAAAGGATACAGAATCCTGTTTGGTTCACGTCCTCCTCGTTACAGCGGGGTGTTGCCCACAGTGGTGCATCCCGAGCAGGCTCTGGTAATGGAGCAAGAGGTAAAGGCCCTGTTAGCGAAAGAAGCTATAGAACAGGTGTACTCACCCGACCGAGGTCGGGTTTTTACAGCCGTTATTTCATTGTTCCAAAAAAGGATGGAGAGTTGCACCCATTTTAGATCTTCGTCTGTTAAATCGTTCAGTACAGGAACTCAAGTTCTAGATGCTGACACTCAAACAGATCGTGACTCAAATCAGATCCGAGGACTGGTTTGTCACGATAGATCTGAAGGACGCTTACTTCCATGTCTCCATCTTCCCTCAGCACAGGAGGTTCCTAAGGTTTTCTTTCGGGGGCAAAGAATACCAGTATTGGGTACTTCCTTTCGGTCTAGCTCTATCACCCCGCACGTTCACGAAATGCGTAGATGCAGCTCTAGCCCCGCTCAGGCTGCAGGGCATACGTATTCTGAACTACATCGACGACTGGCTGATTCTAGCGGAATCAGAGCAGTTGGCGGTTCGGCACCGAGGTGTCGTTCTCGCTCATATGCAGATGTTGGGGTTGAGGCTCAATACCAAGAAGAGTGTGCTTTCTCCAGTACAGAGAACCACTTTCCTTGGTGTAGTATGGGATTCAGTGACGATGCGGGCCACCCTATCGCCCGTTCGTGTAGCTGCTATCCTTTCAGCCACAAAAGAGCTGAAGCTAGGCCAGTCACACACTGTAAAACAGTTCGGGAGACTGTTGGGTCTTTTGGCAGCAGCGTCCAACGGGATACCTTTTGGCCTGCTGTACATGAGGCCTTTACAGTGGTGGCTCAGGACCAGAGGGTTCTCCCCGAGGGGAAACCCACTTCGTATGATCAAGGTCACGCGGCGTTGCTTTCGTGCCTTAGTTATATGGAGGAAGCACTGGTTCTTAACCCAGGGTCCGGTGTTTGGAGCTCTTTGCCATCGAGTTACTATCTCGACAGATGCTTCCCTCACCGGCTGGGGAGCGGTAATGGAAGGCCGCTCGGTTCAGGGTCTGTGGAAGAGTCATCATCTCTCGTGGCACATAAATTGCCTGGAGATGATGGCTGTCTTCAATGCGTTGAAGCAATTCCTCCCAGACCTGAGGGGTCATCATGTGCTCGTCCGTACAGACAACACATCGGTGGTCTCTTATCTGAACCGTCAGGGGGGTCTGAGGATCCTCCTGTGGTCTCTGGGGAAGGTACCCTCCCTGAGGGCAGTGTATATTCTTGGGGACCAAAATATTGGAGCAGACATCCTGTCGAGGCAGGAGCTGAGGCCAGGGGATTATTTGGGAGTTTTACGGCCAAGCAGAGGTGGATCTGTTTGCGTCTCAGCATACGACGCACTGTCCACTTTGGTTCTCCCTTACTCACCCAGCCCCCTGGGCTGGATGCTATGGTGCAGACGTGGCCGAGGCTACGTCTGTACGCATTTCCCCCTGTTGCTCTGCACCCAGGAGTTCTGGAGCGAGTTCGCCAGTACGGAATAAGCCTACTGCTAGTAGCACCACGCTGGCCGAGTCGGATCTGGTTTGCGGACCTGATCCATCTCTTAGACGGTCCTCCCTTGGAGAAATCCCGATCAGGAGAGACCTTCTGTCTCAGGCCGGCACAATATTTCAAAACCCCCGACCGGAGATTTGGAACCTGTGGGTTTGGCCTCTGAGGGGGCCCAACTCATAGAGAGTGGTCTCTCAACTGAGGTTGTTGAGACCATTGTAAGCTCCAGAGCTCCAGCTACTAGGAAACTATATGCGCTTAAATGGAAAGTTTTTTCTGTATGGTGTCACCGACATCAGTGGGATCCGGTTAACTGTTCTGTGAACACAGTACTCGAGTTCCTGCAGGAGCGCTTTACGTCAGGTTAGGTCTACGTGGCGGCCATTGCGGCTTACCACGCCCTGTGGGGGGTACATCGTTGGGTTGAGACCCCCTGATTTCACGTTTCCTTCGTGGCACACTGCGGACCAGGAAAGGCTGAACCTCTTGTGTCCAGTGCGATCACTGGATACTTATGTTTATCGGACATCTTCAATGAGGAAGTCCGACCAGTTATTTATTTGCTTGGATCACCTGAGAAGGGTCTTCCTGCTTCTAAACAGACGGTTAGTAAGTGGATAGTTGAGGCTATTTCACTTGCATACGAGTACTCTGACCAGCCGTGTCCTTTGGCGGTCAGAGCTCACTCTACGAGGGGTATGGCGGCCTCTAAAGCCTTATTACTTGGAGTTTCTCTTCAAGACGTGTGTGATGCGGCAGGCTGGTCCTCACCGCTCACATTCATTAGGTTTTACTGCCTGGACCTGGATGCTGCCCCAGGTTCTCAGGTGCTTAGTGCTTAGTTACAACAGACTAACACTCAGGTACTTGGAATTCTGGCGCTTTGGGTATTCTCGTTCCCATGGCGTCGATCGACGCATCGTTGAGTTCCCTTCGTAAGGGAACGTCTCAGGTTACTATTGTAACCATAGTTCCCTGAGAACAGGGAACGAGACGATGCGTCACCCTGCCATACTTCCTGCATCCCTGTGATCGGCTTGCTTCGGCAATTTTCGAAGCTAATGCCGGTTTGCACCGGATGTACTTTTATCATTTCCTGGTCATGACGTCACTCGCCCGTGACGCTCATTCTTTCCATTGGACTAGTTGACATAGATGCTTCAGACGCAGTCACGCTGGGGGCGTTCCCATGGCGTCGATCGACGCATCGTCTCGTTCCCTGTTCTCAGGGAACTATGGTTACAATAGTAACCTGAGACGTTTTGAATAAAACAAATGACAGAGATTAGACTCTGAATGAGATCAGTAAATCAAGTCACTAAATGACAATTGTCATTATAAATCTTTAACAATCAACACCCATTCATATTTTTCTTTGACTTTTGCGCCATAACATATTTGTTTTATAAACACTCAATTACATTTATTTATTCAATTTATTCAATTTCTGTATACGTCCTACCTGTTAGACAGGTAAATATGACATTTATTATAGGTTTATGTAAGGATTGTTTGAAGTTCACTTAAATTAAAAGTTGTTATATTTTTTTGAAGCCTAATAAATATGGAAAAATTTGATAGCTTTCAATTACATTGTAATGTGGCTATAATTAATGTTTAAAATTAGGGGGGAAAAATCATTTTTATCCAGACATCAATAGCTGTATTAGTATCAGTGATACTGGCCTTCATTCATAAAAAGATGCCATTAAACAAGTATTTAAAATATACTGTCTTTAAGTTGTCTCTACAATCATTTTTAGATTAACTGTGAAATTATTACATTGTAAAATATATAAACTAATATAAACCTATAAACATGTAAGTGTTTTTAATTGCGATTAATCTCAGAAAAAATAGGATTAATTGAGTTTTTTTTTTTTATCGGTTGACACTAATATATATATATATATATATATATATATATATATATATATAAAATATCTGTGGTTAGTCATAGGTCATGTATGGCATTAAAAAAGGCATTAAAAAGCATTCAATTTAATGTGAAGATACCTGCAGAAACCCTGTGTTAAAATACTGATATTCTGGTCTATAACTCCTCATTGGCTGCAGGTCATCGCCGATGTAGTTTCCAGTCAGAACACTTTCACACAGCAGGATTTTTAATCGCCGACAGGTCCAGATATAGCATGCCAAATATCTCACAGGTGTCGCGACTCGTCTTGTTCTCTCAGATCGCGTCTTTGATCATTCTCACTGCGTGATTGTCACTCACGTGAACGAGCACTGATTTGTCTATGATTTCGGGCATTTGTCGGCGATCTCCCAAAACCTGTCGGCGAGCAAATATCGGGCCTAAAATCGTTCAGTGTGAACTCGGCATAAGTATGCTTTCAGGTTCCCATCAAGAAGCTGCCAATCGCCAAGCTTTAAATTATGTATTCTATATTAAACCGACCCCTTTGACAACAGTATAATATAATAATGTATATATTTTAATGTATTATTTGCAGATATATCCATTATCTCCAAAGTCATCTCAATAGTAACATATTCAGAGGCTCATGGGTACTGCAGTATTTGATGCCATTAGACAGAGAATCAACAGAAAAATGTGAAAAAATGTTGTTGTTTTTTTCCAGAAATTAAACTAAAATATTTAGAAGTGACGGTCAAAACATACGGGCACCAGTTTCCACCACTTAATTTACATAATTGCATAACAATTACACAGTTTTCTCATAGATATGAATTTCAACAGCCACACAATGACTGAACAAAATCATAAGTCATTATTATTAAAACTTAATTATAGGAAATGTTCTCATTATTATGAAGTCAGTATTATGATATAATGAATCTTAATTATGACATTGTATCTTTTACTTATGAGATACAAAGACATAATTATGAGATATGTTCTCATTATTCTGAGACAAAGGGGCAGAGCTGTGGTAAGGACCAAAACATCATTTTAAGCAATTTAACTTATTCACACAATCATTTATTACTTATTCATTTACCTATTCATTATTTTATCATCTATTTTATAGACTTATTTAAGTATACAATATAAACACAATATAAAATGTCCTGATATTTAAGTTTATCCCCTAAAATATAGATTGTTTTTGTTGTTGTGCCAATGTAAATCATGCACTTTTCTGTAAAAGCAGCAGTTCTTTGACTACCAGCAGAGGGCATTGTGGAATAATCATACAATACATATTCTCTCTCTTTCTCTGTGTAGGTGATTCCTCTGTTTGCTGTAGAGTGTCTCCGCAGGCATAATGCCCCAAATAATGTAGAGATGAAGCAATCACCCCCACACACGGAAACCAATGACTAGACACACCTCAATCACAACAGCACAGACTTCAACATCCCTCTGTTGGATTTCTGCAAATAATGATAACATTCATATTTCTGTAACTAACTGCAGTAGAATGAAATGTGTTCACTTTTTTCTCTCATTATGAAGCTTTATATCTTTAGTCTAATCTTTATTTTTACTTATAAATCATAATTGCATCAGTATCATGATTATCTTTTTGTAAAATTATGTGTGGAAAATTAAATACAAATAAAGAGTTTGTTTAATCTTCTGTATCATTTGGTTATTTCAGAAGGAAAATGTGAGAGCTTGTAGTGAAGAGATTGTATGTCACATTACATATGGGCAATGTTTAGCAGTCTGACCCTGAAACCCTTCAGAAAAGAGCTCAGAGGAAGAGACAGCAAAATATAAAAGTTAAGAATCTTTATTTTACCCTTTCAATGAGATTTTCTTTTTAAAATTTGAAGTGCCCCTATTATGCTTTTTCAGATATTCCCTTTCATTCAGTGTGGGATTTAGCTGTTTGTGTATGTAAAATGTCTGCAAAGTTTTAAAGATCAAAGTGCACAACAAATTAAGTTTTTGTTTCCAAAAAGAAAGGATTGATTCTGAACTGCCGAAACGAGTCGTCAGCAATTCCAGTTTCACTTCCTGTTCAAACAGTAACAGTGTAACAAATGTGCAAAATGCAAGCCTATGATCTTCATTGGCTGCCGGCAAACGACGTCTACTTTCGCCCTCGAACACTGTAGTTGTAGCTGAGACTGGAGTTTCATGTCGTTGTTCATGTCGAGAAGATGCTGTTTTCTGCACTGCAGATCCACTTTGGATGTGCTACGAAAGGATGAGGACTTGCGCTGGAATTGATACGGGGAAACCGGCGCCATTGTTACCGTTTGTATCACTGTGTATCAATCGCTGAGGAAGAGCTGAAATGTTTCCAATACACGCTGTAAGCAGTCGACCAATCATAACACAGTAGGCCATCTGACCAATCAGAGCAGAGCAGACTTGCGGAAAGAAGGGGTTTACAGAGACTGTGGCTGCGTCTGAAATCCCATACTCTCTTGAGGAGGTACTTATTTTGAATAAGACATATCATATATTTTGAGCAGATTACATTTGAAGGTGTGAAATTAATGGATTACAGCGATTTATTCTTCAAAAACAAATTCAGGTATTGCTTTTCACTGTGGCCTGATTTCTGCTCCAAGCCAGAGTTTTGCGTTTAACATTTTAATTTTTTAATTAGCTTGAGATGTTACCAGACATAGAGTAGCATTTATACGTATGTATGATGCTTCTGAAGGTTTTGACTTTCTGACCTCATGAAACCATAATTTAGAATATTCCGTCGATGGTATTGTTTTCTTTTGTTGTTTCATTGCGATGCTAAAAATGGAATTAGATCCTTTCGATATAAATCTAGAAAGCCGTTCTTTTATTTCTAGCCAACATTGTATTACAGTCTCACAACTTTAAAAATATACAATTTTAGAGCATTTAGAACATTTATAAAGAAAAAAATCTAACAGCAAATATTATTTGAGAAACCACAACAACAAAAAATAAATCAGAGAAAAATAAAGTGATAGAGTGTGCTTAATCAAGAGTAGATATACCCGTATCTGAGTTCAAAACACTAGATTTCTGTCATTTTCCCCCACAAATCCCCTCAGGACTTTTCTGATGTGTCATTAGCACCATCGCTCTTTAAAAACACCAGGCCCAGGGTCGTGTGTGAGTTTGGTTTCAGTCCATCATTAGTGTCTCTTCCCTGGGTAAGAACATGCTGGACTGTGTAATGCTAAAGTGAACTAGCATATTGACCCCACACTGAAAGCTTGGCTGAAGGCTGCTTTACATTCAGCTTGCCTGCTGGACTGAAGGTACAAACGCAGTTCATAAGCATGAAACAAGACTGCATTACCAAAATAACAGTAGACTATTTCGTTTAGCATATTCACAGAACACTTGTAATGATATATTCTCATATAATTGTGTACTTTGTCTTTTTTTCCATCCCGTAGCATTGGTTTGTTATAATACTGATTGAAACGACATACCCTGCAGAAAGAGGCTTGAGATTAGCATAACTAAAAGGTGCGTGGCATCACAAGTAAGTGATTTTTTGATTGTCTCATTGTGCATTTTGGGATTCGCTAGCATGTGTTGTTCTACATTCTGAAATCACGTTTATTGGGAGAGGACCGATTTACTAGCTGTTCCGCTGTATCTATGAGGTTACCAATAATCATTTGCTAAAACCTTCCCGAGGAGTGAGGTCAACTGGAAACATCACTGCCGTCTCTCGAGCTTCGACCCTTGAGGTAAATGGGTGCTAGTCTTGCTTCCGGGCGGTAGCTCGGGGGCGGACCAGCGTCTCTTGCGTGTGCGCGGTGGCTCTGAAGGCTGCGGCGCTGGGATGGGTGCACGGGGGGGGGGCATCTCCACCGGCCCGCTCGGAGCAAGTGTGGGAGTCAGAGCCAGACACACGTCCCCGGCGCTGAGCTGCCTACACTGCAGCCCGTACAGCTGCGCGCTCCGCTGGGGACTGCAGGAAGACCAGCCACGGTCCCGCACGAAGAACGGATACTCCGCTAACACTGTGAGAAGCTCCTGCCGGAACAAGAAAGCACACTTCGGTAAGATGACAACACTTCACAGACAAAGACACTTGAGAGAATAACTGCCAAGAAAAGGATCCGCATTAAAGCCACGATTTCGCAGAGAGAGAAATACAAATCATAACTCGTTGTTAGAAAACATAATTTGATGTTGTTATCAAGTAACACCGTGTCCTAACTACAAGCAACGCGCGATAAAAGGTATCTTTTCCATGTTAATCAGAGTTTTTGTCCTAACCAGCCGCGACGGCGACACGCGACGATTCTATTTTAGAAATTTCTATTTTTCTGCGACGTCGTGCTGGAACAACAAACACAAAGTGTGGCAATGATAATCTCAGGTACTGTGTATGTGCTTTATTTAATGTTAAAAGTGTGTAATGTATCTTTGAATGTCATTTAGTGCTGCCAGCTTTGTAGCTGTAAAAGCAACAATGGATAATTCACCTCAGATCTTGAAATTAAACAAATGGAAACAAGAACATTCAAACTGTGAACAAACAAGTGTATTCTTTGACAAAGATTGTTTTAGTAACTCAGTAGCCTATCTATTTTTAATAATGTTTAAATGGTGTAATATTTGTGAATTTGATTATGTAGCCTACTTATCCATTTTCTTGCGAGTGCCATCAAGATTACTTGCTGTGAGAGCCCGCCCACACACTGTTCTGATTGGCTGTGGGTTTTGATTGATTTTGACGCATTGACGCATTGAGTCACGTCGTGTCTAGTGTGGACAGACAAATTATTTGTCGCTGGAATCTTATCGCATCCCGTCTGGTTAGGACACGGTGTAAAGCAGCATACGTCATCACATAAAAGTCTCCTTTCCTAATCAGCATTTCCTCTTTCTATGAAGTTTCAGTTAAAACTAATGAAAACCATGTTGGACCAACACTAGTGGAATGAGTAAACTTCTGTTTTGTCAATTGAAGTTGACTCCACACAATGGAATGCTTTTTCTCACAAAAAGCCTAAGAATTGTTCTTCGTAAAGTAAACTGGTAGAAGAGTTAGGTACCTTCCATTGAATCACACCGACTTTCAAACAAACTCAAGCAGTATGGTTGCTTGGCAACCAAAGACAACAGAATTTGGTTTGGCACCAAAACCTCTTGCAGGAGCTCAAGTGCTCAAATGCTCTTTGAGAAAGAACGTCTTGGTTACGTATGTAACCCTCACCTTCAAGTTTTAGAAAACGAGCCAATGGCATGAAAATGCCTTGGGTCTGCGGAATTTGCATGCCGCGACTCCGACCCACCGCGTGGGTATAAAAGCGCTGACAATCTCGCATTATTCGCATTAGAGGAGATTTGTCATAATCTCCTCTAAGGGGGCAGTCATGGCCTAATGGTAACAGAGTTGAACTGGTGACCCAAAGGTTGCTGGTTCGATTCCAGTACCGGCAGGAATATGACTGAGGTGTCCTTGAGCAAGGCACCTAACCCCCAATCGCTCCCCGGGCGCCACTCAAGGCTGCCCGCTGCTCCGGGTGTGTGTATCCAAGTTTGCTGTGTGTGTGTGTGTTCACTACTCTGCTCCTAATGTGTGTGCACTTACTTGGATGGGTTAAATGCAGAGGTCAAATTCCAAGTATGGGTTACCATACTTGGCCATCACGTGTCACTTTCACTTTTTCACTTTTTTTTCACTTTCATTATGTTTTCCTGCTGAGGAGCCGAGACTGAACTCCAGGCCGTTCCAGCAGTACAGCGGTTGTGGCAGAGGGTCAGGGAACGAGGGTTACATACAGTACGTAACTGAGGCATTCCCTTTCATTCAGTCGCTGCGAGTTAAGTCAGTGATTGACGAAATGGGGGTCCCAATCTAATCAGGCCACATCGGCTGTCTTCCAGTGCCCTGCGTAAGTCTGAGCTCCCTGTCGTGAAACTAGCATGGACGAAGGACTCCTACTTAACACAGGAATACCAAGGTACACTGGGAAGCATATCTCAGTGGAAATATGCAACACAATGCCTACCCGAAGGGAGGTCTTACAGAATACACATATGACTCGAGTACGGGATGCATATGGAAACTCAGAGGTATCCAGCCCGCAGGGTGGAATGTCTAAATCTCGATCGAGAGAGAGAGTACAAGAGGGTACAAGAGGAGAGTGAGGAGGGTTTAGTCTCCTCTCTCCTCTAAGGAACCTGATGACTAGGTCATGCTTCCCCACAGACCTACCTTCAACTGCATCGTGATGTGCGGCGATAGCGACAACATGCACTTTGAGGGTGGAGGGAGACAGCCTTCGCTCCAACCCATCTTGCAGGAAGGAAAGCACGACACTGATCGGGCATTTTCTGGGGTCTTCTCGGCGAGAAGAGCACCAGGTGACGAAGAGGTTCCACTTCAGAGCATAGGCATGTCTCGTGGACAAGGCTCTAGCTGAAGTGATGGTAGCCCCCACCGGAGGTGGTACCAGAGGGTCCTTCCTCAGAAGAATTGGCCAGGGAGGGGCTGTCGCGAGGAGCACTAGTTCGGAGAACCAAGTCTGGGTGGGCCAATGCGGCACAACCAAAAGGACCTGCTTCTCGTCCTCCCTGATCTTGCACAGTGTCTTGTCTCAACGAGTTGTGACATATGGCGAGAACGAAAATCACCTAGTCGGTTGGTGTATGCTATTGAGGCCGTGTTGTCTGAATGGATTAGTACATGTTGGTCCTAGAGCAACGCCCAGAGGTGGTGCAGAGCCAAGCGTACTGCCAGCAACTCGAGGCAATTAACATGCTAAAGGCGCTGGGGTCCTGTCCAGGAGCCCGCGAAAGCATGTCGCTTGCACATTGCACCCCAGCCCGTGGTGGAAGGATCTGTTGAGACAACAACGTGCCTGGAAACTCCTTCTAAGGGTACTCAGGCCCGTAGAAAGGAGAGGTTCGACCACGGGGTGAAGGTCTGACGGCAGGCCCGAGTGACTGGTATCTCGGAGGGGATAGAATGAGGTGTGGCAGAGGGAACTCTACCTCCACGGAGGTCATTAACTCTTGACCGAAGCACCGCGATGGTCATGTTCCCGCAATGAGAACATGAGTCATCCACAAATGCTGCCTTAGCGTGATCTAAGCCCAAGCACGCAAGGCAGCGATTGTGCCCTTCAGATGACAAAACAAATCGACCGCACCCAGAAGTGCACGGGCGAGACATCTTTAAAAAGACGTGCCATGCGCAAGCTCTTTTTGTGAGAGGAAAAGGCTCAACAGAGTGATGAAGCGCCCAGGGAGAAGCACACAGACTGTTGGCAGATATCTGCACAGACCAGCAACAGGCAATGTGATCTCGCTGGAACATTGCACCAACACAATGGAGAGCCGCTCATCTTGTAGTATCGAAGATCTCAGATACAGGCTTGCAGAGGAGTGAAGAGATGCTCTTGGCTCCGAAGCAAAAACATAATGCGAGATTGCCAGCGCTCCTCCTTTTGTACCCACATGGTGGGGCGGAGTCGCAGGATGCAAATTCCACAGACCCAAGGCATTTTCATGCCATTGGCTCGTTTTCTAAAACTCAAAGGTGGTTTCTGAGCGAAACCCCCATTTCATCATTCACGGACGTAACTCGCAGTGACTGAACGAAGGGGAACTCTGATCCGGAACTGTGGAACTGTGTACCCATAGGGGCTAAAGGTGCATTAAACCACTAGATGGCACTCAAATTCAGCTCAGCACTTTTCTAAACAACCGCTTTCAATGATACAAATGGAGTTTGGGTGATCTTTGACACAATCTCGGAAGTTGATTGTGCGCTAATTTAATCTAATAAATTGATCTTTTTTATGTTGTAGATTTATGTACATAAGAATCTATACAATTATTGTCTATGTTTTGAGACAAAGGTCTGCTTAATGTTTTTCCGTTTTGTTCAAGGTAAATAAAGCAACAGTTTTTCAATAAGAGAAGAATATGTAAAGTATGGTTTTTGGGGTGAAAGACAATAATTAACATGATAAGAAACAGCTGTCTGACTTTTTCATTTGTTGACATGACATGGTTAGATTCAAATGATAATTAACATATATTAAGTTGGGTGTCCACCTTAAGCCTGGTTCACACGGCAGGATAATTAGGCCGATTTTAGCCCCGATTTACCCCTTCCGACAATCTTAAGGATGCTCCGATTATCGTAAAATAATCTGATCAGATATTCCTACCGTGTGTGGTGTGTTAAGACTGCTCTCGTCTGCTCGGAATGACGTCGGGACCGCTCCGATCTCAAATCGGGGATATCCAACATGTTGGATTTTTTTGGCCGGATTTCTCCTCGTGTGTGGTGTCCCCCGGGGACAAACGAGCACGCAGACTGTGGACTGTGGCGTGTTGCCAATCAGAAAGCGAGGTGACGAGGCGCAGAGGAAGCACTGGAAACAAAATCAAAACAGCCGCCGGCATGGCGCACCAGAAAGTCCGGTGGACGTCGGAGATGGAGGACCAACTCGTCGACCTGTGGCAACAGCGTGAATGTTTGTAACCCTCTTCGCCCTCCATGATTGTTTACTCTGAAGTCACGTTTGATTTTGAGGGACTTTGCGAGATTTTCCGTCTGACCTGGGAATGTTTGGGAGTCAAATCGGTTCGTGTGTGATGTGTTGATTTTGCCGTGTGGCTGCGCACCATACACTGTACGACCAAAACTGTTAGACCCGTGATTTTTTATCGCCATGTGTGAGGTCTCTCAGGTTTGGAAAATCGGCCGACAATTTTAAAATTGTCCCGTGTGAACCAGGCTTTAGAGATAATCACCATTTATAATGAAACTATCATATTTAAAAAAGATTATATTAATTATATAATATAATAAAAGAAAATAACTTCTACTAGCCAAAACGAAAAACATCTGAAATAAGCCAGGTTATCTAAATCAAAGATTAGACTGAAATATGTTTATTGTAAAATATAATTCTCAATGACTGAATCGCTTTTTTTCGACAGTCAATCATTGTTTTGCAGGTGCCAGAAAAAAGGAAAGAGTGGAGCCACAAACTGAATCTTGCCTGTTGCAAAACAACATTCTTGTGTCTTCTCGAATAAAACAACATATATTTTGTTGTAAACTCCAAATATAGCTCGCTCCATAATGAATGTTTAACATTAACAGACAGGCTGTCAGTGCATAAAATGAGCTTACTTTATTTTCTTCAATTGACATCCATTTAAAAAGGCCAAACTGTTCTCACTCCAAAGGTGGTTGATAATGATATTGAAAATCATGATCCGAAATATCATGATATCAAAATTATACCCCAGCATACACTGTAAACTCTAATGCTCAAAGTATTCAATTGCATTGAGCAGGGGGAAATTTAAGTATTCAAATTAGTTGAACCTATTTAACCTTGGTGAGTATTTTGGTGAGTAACTTTTTTTTGAGCTTATGAAACTGACACATTTTATGTAACCAGAATTGTTACTGTTTTGAGTTTCTTCACTGTCTTAGCTGGGGTTTAAAATACACTTAATATTCAGCAATTTTATCGATTTGACTGCACTGACACCATTGGATGAGAAAAATCGAACTGGATGTTGACATCACTGCTTTCTGTCAAACTGCTTTATAGATGAATCAAATTAATTTTACCTCTGAACTGACTCAATCTCAAAAATGACACTATTGTCTTCTGTAGTGCTGTTTAACAGTTTAATAACTTTGCAATGTTAATACTGCAGTTTTTTTGTTTATTCTTGTACATTTCTGGCTTCTTCTGGGAATATTTTAACATCCATATTTGCTGTCCTTCTGAACCTCTCATGAAAGACTTTTTTTTCACTGATCGTGAGCCTTGGCTGAATGTGACCAATGAGCAATGGCTTAGCAAGAGTAGAACGCAGTTGGAAAAAAGACAAACACAAGGTTTCTTATGAAATTATTTGGTGTTATCAACATTATGTTTAAGGGATTATCATTAAGAAAGAAAAATCTAAATATATTCTCTTCAGCAATCCTATTGCTAGTGTTTATCCTCTTCCCACCCTTGAGACCTGTGAACAATGTTTGAAGTCCTGATTAAAGAGTTTTATACAGTTTTTTTTTTGGCTCTTAGTATGAATATGTTAGCCTTAAGGTTATCTATAAGATAGTGTGCTCCAAAACAATGACAAAATCATTATATTTAATATATTTGATTATAAAGCACAATAATAACATAAAGCAATGTTTATTTTACTCTGATATATTTATTTTAATCTCATCTCACACATCATGGATCTTCACTTAAAAGGCTTTTTTTTGCAAAGGGACCTTTTTATATAATGTATTTCTAATAAAAATACAAATGTGATACATTTCATCTTACAAGAAATGTGGACGAAAAATGGCTAATCAAAAAAACCTATTTATACAGCCATATTATATATTAAAGCACAGACTGTTTTTTTTTTTTTTTAATCGATGATTCTTCAATGTAATTAGCATCAAATAAACAATATAATTATTGTTCACAGTAATAAAAAGACTGATTATAGATTATTAAATAAGATTAAATAATGATTGCACAGTAGGTGGCGGTATGCACTAAGAATGTAAATCGGCATTAAACAAAAGAAGAAGAAAGAAGAGGTATGGCGTACTTCTTTTTAGCATCTGTTTCCATGGTGACTCTATGGTGAATGTCTTTGTGTGGTCACTGCTAACTCTGAGTTTTATACTCTGGGCTGACCGAACTTACAGTACTCCAGAATGCAGTTTTGGAAACTGCATACCATGAGTAAGCAAGGTTTGGGTAAATCACTTGAGAGTTCAGGGTATATGTGATGGTAAGCTAACCTTTTTTTCTGGAATACCACCCAGATTCTCATCACATTTTCAGTCCAATCAAATGCTCTGTAGAATCTGAAGTATCCCGCTCCCTACATTATTAGAGATGCAGAGGCTGTGGCTCGATATGTCCTGCTCTGAACTCGTATTTCAGTGGAAATCCCATCAACACATTAAATAACTCGTAACTGTGTGCCTTTCAAGGGACTTCATTAGGATTCTAAGTTACCTTTTCAGTTACCTGGAAGAAATCAAGTATTGGAAGGCATGTTGCTACTTCAACATGCACAAAAATTTTTAAAAGATCTTGGTGTTATGTTTTTCATCCATCAACGAATTTCTACGACGCAAACAAACTTTGTCATAAAGGATCTGAAGAAAGTGGCCAATGCTTTAATTTAGTTTGTGAAATATAGTGATACAGTTTTAGTTTTAATTTAGTTTTATTTTTCAAAATTCCCTTCCTTTTTATCATTTTGCGCTCTACAGCATAACATCACTTGACTTGACATCATAGTTTAATTTCTGTATACATGTTTGTTGTGCTAGACTCACCTGAGTGTTGCGGTCTGTGAGTAAGACCTGCAAGTGGTTGAAGCCATAAGTGGGTCCTGGCGAGATTAACAGAATAGTGCAGGTGCTCAGGTGAAACTCAGGCAAGGTGTCAGCACTGCGTAAGAAATCCTCCGTCTTCAGCTCCTCCACCCTCTTCAGATGGCCACCGGCCAGCTCGATCAGGGAACCTTTGGCAAAATGAGGTAGGACTGCAGAAGGGGGCAGGTCAGGGCCAGTGAGCACAGCGACGGGAGGGCGGTAAGACCCTGCAGAGGGATCCCAATCTGTCTCAAATCCATGGCTGTTCGGTTGGGTTTGCAGAGAGTACTGGGAATTCCTCGGGGAACAGGACACAGAAGGACTAAGTTGTGGATATGCTTGAGGGTTCTGGTGAGCAGAAGGGCAAAGCGACCCCAGAGCATAGTAGATCTGAGCTCCAGCCTGAGAGGCACTAACACCATAATGGTCCTGAGAAGTGATGGCCTTTCCTGTCTTTGTGTCTGACGAGGGGGGCATTGGAGCTTTGGGTGTTCCCCGGCGGTCCCTGTCCCATGAGGAATGTGCACTTGTGTTCTCTCGTGGCAGAAGGCCTCTCCCGAGGGTCTGTCTTGTTGTATTCTCCTGTCTTCTCCTGCCATTGGCATGTGGACCATCCAACCTGCTCACATTGTCGTTCCCACAGTCATCGCAAGAGGGCACTCTTCTGCTAGGCCTGCTGTCTGGGCTATCAACACCATTGGGCCGTCTGCCTTGGTACCTGAGTCTGCTGTCAGGGAGGGTGTCGTGGGGATAAGCCGTAGGCTGTGGAAATAGATTGGGGGAGAAGAGAGACGAGCTATAGTCTCGCCGACTGGGGCCGTAGGACCACATTTCCCTGGACTCGGCTGTGTAGACACTCTTGAAGGTGGGCACAGAGATGAGCGGTTGTACACTAATGGGGGGGGTGTCACTGCTCAGCCAGCGAGAGTGGTGGGGAATGGTATGCTCCAGTCCTCCATCCATACCTCGTCCACACAATGTTCCTCTCCAGGATGCTGAAGATGACCCTCGCCGCTCTCCCACCTGGACCGGCAAGTACGAGTGATGCATGCCGGGGGTATAGGACACCTGCCAAGGCAACGACAGAGAATAAGGGGGCAGCATGGGGGGAGCGGGTGGTAGAAGATCCCCACTCTCTCTGTGACCCTCGGTGGACTGATGCTGCCGTCGGCTTCGGAAAGGGGCAGGGGGTTTGAAGTCATCCTCTGGAGCTGGTTGATCTGATGAGCCCTGTCGGGACTCCCGCTTTTTTGGGGGGAGACACTCCTTGCTGCGGTCTGGGCTTGGATTCATGGGACAATCCCCCGGGCCTTCTGGGCCACACTAAGTTACATGGGCTGGGGAAAACAAGGGGCTAGGAGAGATAAATTTTCTTCTGCTGATCAGCATCACGCACACAACGTGTCACTCACGGCCACGTTCAGAACTCCCACTCACCTGAGAGGAGAAAGTGCAAGGAAAAAAAAAAAACGTTACTGACCTCTTGTTTGGCCCTCAACGGACAACAACAAAAACATCAGTGCAGGCCATAAATACTGTATTTTGTAAGTATAAAATCTATATCCTAGCAGATTAACCACAGATTTAGTTCATCACATTTAAGATACATTTTAAAGTGTTGTCCATACACTTGCCTTTATATATGATTATCTTCTATTCTGTAGAACTTTGGCTTTGTGGGCTTTTTAGTGGGAGCAATAAATTGGACACTGAGACCTAAATAAAACATCCATATGATTATCACCATATTGCTGTTGTGGTACAAACAAACAAACAAACAAAACATATACTGATACACAAACACTCAAGAAACATTTTCTCACCCACACACATACAGATGTGGCAATAGACTACATGCCAGTTCTTAAATAGGTTGCCTCTGCTCATTAATCTGTGATGGGAATCTCCAGACTTATTCCAGAATTTTTCAATAACTGCTACTGTAGTGATAGGAAAAGCTACCTCATGATTGAAATTCACTTTGGGATATACGGCATTTGAAAAAACAACAAGAACACACACACACACACACACACACACACACACAAAACAAGGCTCCTTAAAGCAGTAAAATAAGCTTGTTTCATTCACACCTTCCTGTGGGGCAATGTCTCTAATGTCAATCCAGCACTCCTTAGACACTTATATTTTACTGCGCATCGCAGTAGCTGCCAGCACATCTGGTCTCTTTCTCAACGCCTCTGTCTACCACACTGTCTGCATGCACTGAACCCGATACCCTGCTGCTGTTTCCATGGAAACTGAGTCCATACATCTACAGTGACCAAAGAAGTCTAAGAGGACTATATAGGGATTCTATCGGAAAATGTAGGCCGTCAACCTGTTCAGAACTCATCACATATGAGCAAGCTGCTAAAACAAGTTTAAGAAAAGTTTGTTTGTGCAGTCTGGGCTTTCACATTGGATGGAGACCATTTCTAATTATTGTCACAAGTTCCTTTTTTATATGAACTCTCAAGTTCTAGTGCAATTTGTGGAGAAAATATTTACTTGAATAATAAATAGAGAGCTGAGTTTTAGTAGGTTTCTCATAAGACAAAATGTGGAGCTGTGAAGTGCTTACAAATCCTTTATGTTTTTTATAGTGTTTACACATTGTTTTGTGCATCATCGGTCATATACTGTAAACCGCACATAATGTTTGTTATATTAATAAATAATAATGTTTGCTGCACGTATGAACACATTTTCATGATGAAGTAGATAAATCCTGGATTAAACATAATCATGTTACTCCAGCAGAAATTTAAATATAAAAATAATAATAATAATAAAAGTTGAGAAGCATTTTTGTGGTAATTTTTTTATTCAAAACAGAACTGGAAAGGTTGGAAAATAGAAGAGTTAGACATAGAACACAACATAAATTCTGTGAACTGATATTTCTGCGAGCTTGTACTTTATTATCTCTAGGTGGAGTGTTGAAAAATAAAATAATACATAAATGTAATATACATAAATGTTGACAGCTGTAACATGCCTGAAACATGCCATGATTATTACCCTAAACATTCAGTTTTTGAAAGTCGGGTACAAATACATTTTACACCTTATATCCCTGCAAATCGTTTTTACAGACCTGCTTGTTGTGTTAGGTTAAATCTCTCTAACATTATGTTTTTGGATCATGTAAATGCTCTGCAAATTGATACATTTAGAAAGTTTTGTAGAAAGCTTTAAAAAAATCACAGAGTAGAAAACAGGACAAGCACTGACAGAGTCAAATTGACAAACACAAATAGTCTTTAAGAGGAGCATTCTAACAGCATTTAATGAATTACCTGCCAGCGTAATACACTATCCTTACAGACAGCACAGCAAAGCCATTTTTGTCATTTATCAGACTGGATTTCATGGCGACTGACATTTACTACACTTCACTGTCACAAATAACATTGAGGCTTTATTTTTGAAGTGTCACAGTATATTAATTTTCACTAGTTTAAGTCTCACTACTTTTTATGTTAACTCATGTTCTACTATTCTAGTGCAAGTCATTTGTGCAGTACGAACTAGTGGAAAAACTGAGAACGAGTGATCTTCGATGACTTACTAAAAACAACCTAAAAAGGGGGTTCCAGGGGAACCTAAAAAACAATGAATACTAAATAATTACAAAGACCTTTAAGTAAAAACCAAAAAAACAAACAAACAAAAAAAACAGTATGAAAACCACAGATTACAGAAAAAACAACTTCTAAGCATGTCACGAGCACACATAAATGGTGTTAATGACTTAGATCGAGATCAAAATGAAAAGCACTGCTGACCTGATGCGACTGACCTTGATGGGGTGAGCGGAGCAGATATCCGTGTGACGCCACTTACTCCTGCAGTCCATCACACCTGCATCTCTTCCACACACACACACACACACACACACACACACACACACACACACACACACACACACACACACACACAGACACACCACTAAGGCAATGGTGTGTATAAATCTACAGGCAAATTGTGGTGTCACACCATGTTGAAAGGGCTGCTAGGCTGACTGTGAAAAAGTGTGAGAGTTTGTGCGAGTGTGTGTGTGTGTGTGTGTGTGCATGTACACAAGGCTGAGGAAATGAGTAATATCGTGCAGTGTGAGGCATGTCTGCTGTGCAACAACACACAGGCAGACCAGTTGCTGCTGTCGCCCACTCGCCTTACTCACTGTGAAAGGGATAAACACACACACATGCAGTAACAGACGGGTAATTACACACACTCCTACTCATCCTATCACTCTCAAACACACACTCTCAGCTCTGAGCATATGCATTTACATACGTGATAAGAATGTAGATAGATAGTGATATATGCTCTGGTTTCAAGCACATCTGTAAACAATTACCAGGATTTTAGAAGACTTTCTGACCATAAATAAATTGCATTATACAGTGAAATCACTAGCTGTATCATAAAGTCACCATTGTGGTCATTAGTTCCTTTTGGCTGAGAATTTGGATATATTTACTGTTAATTTCTTTATATGTGTGTTCCGACCATAGAACACATCTGGTTGGATTGTCTCAATACTACATAACTGAAGTTTAATAACCAAGTGTGAAAAATAACCAGGTAACTGAAGTGTTCTAGGTGTGCCACAGAAACATACGATTTCTTGCATGTTAATATGAGTTTCTGTCAAACAGTGAGAGACATTTGGTTGTGTTAGTTGCTTGGATTTCTGTTTGTGTGGCATTATACTGGATAGCCTCACACACTGAAAACCTACTGAATTAAAATCCTGTATTGGATTGTGGAAGCTGAGAAATGTCTATAATCCTAGTTCCCTGAGTGTTAATGAGAGATATGCGTGATGGAAACACATCAGTGTTCACATGGTCGGAAGCCTTATAGAATTACACCAATTCATTGGAAGCTGAGGTGCTTCTTCTTATCAATTTCTGCTTGGCATCATCACCTCAGATTTTCTTCAAACAGACATGAGCCCATGCAATAACAGGGAGTATGGCCAGATAAACAGTGTCTCATTCTCATTCAGGGAACATTCCCTTTAGTAGCAATTCAAAGCTGTGTGAACAATTTAACATTAAGGGATATGAACTGTTGCTGCCAAATTACTAAACCTGTGTGGCAAGCAAACATTGACGCAACAAACATGCCAAACAAAAAAATATATACACTGTATACATATGAATTACTTCCATCCCACAGAAAGAACATCATACAAATTTGACAAAAGTATTTGGAGAGGACCAGCCTCAAGCCAATGTCTTCCAAGCAAGGACCTTTAACCAATGCCAGTGAAGAAGCCACATTATTTGAAGAATAAGAGTAAATACCGAAGACAACCCAAACGCCTCGTAGGCAAGCCGATGAGACATCCTCTGCTTGAAGACCGCATAACCTCTGTTTTGACCACCAAAGCATACACTACAGTAATCTACCGTAAAACTATGCATTCTGGGTTATATTTGTTGTTTTCGAGAAAATAGCCTACAGGAATACACTGTGAATTAACAGCGCTCAAAGTCGACATTCAGAGGCTGTGTTCAAAATCACACTCTATACCCTCATTCACTATTCCCTACATTAGTTCACTAATATAGCCCACTTGAATGAAAAGAAGTGAGTGAATTCAGACACTGATGAACACCTGATAAGCAGAATCACTGAAGGACAGAGAAACAAGAACAGAAAAAAGAGAAACACCAGAACTACAACTGACTTTCAGCTATACTGAGTGTGAAACCAGTTTACAAAACAGTTTAACATTATTTCTTTCATACATGTACAAAAGTTCTTGTTGAGAATTAACAGATATTTAGCTGTTAATGTTTTATTGAAAATAATTAAGTTTGTAGTCACCATGATGGAGATCAGTATTTGCTTTAGTTGGGCTCTTGACTCTTTAATATTAGTTTTCTCTTTGGATGCTGTAACTGTGAGTTTATAAAGCACATTTGTTATGACAAGAAAAAGTCAAGAGGAAGTTGATCAGGTGTTTTTGGCTGTTGTGATGATGCCATAATCACCTTGGACGGGTCAGATTGTTTACTGTAAGATTTAGTTTTTTGAGTCACTATTGTGCTAGAGTCTGTGCTTCAGTCCAGGAGAAGATCTAGAAACATTGATGATACGCTGCATGTTGCGGTGACTGTTTAGTTGCTGGTCCAGTGGAAATCATTTTTTGTACAATATTTTTTAGTGGTCTCAAATGAAATAAGTTCACAGTAATATTTTTCTCACATTATTTGTCCATTATAAATTTGATGACAGTAAATTTAAGGCAGTTGGTTTCTGCAAGTGAAATTAGTTAACTCGAGTTTTAATTTTGTGCATTTTTACAGTAACATATTGTAGATTAACAGTGTTGCCAGTATTTTACTGTAAAAAAGCCTGGTAAGGTCTAATAGTGTACAAAAAGCTCATCTGACTTACGCCCAATTCTCCTTCTAAGCTACACACTTCTAATGTCGTACCTGCACAGAAAAAAATGCTGTTGCGGTGGGCAGATGCAAATATAAAAAGTATTATAGTAAATATAGTACAGTATTATAGTATAGTATTATAGTAAATATAGTATAGTATTATAGTAAAGTAATTGCAGTGTTCGGGTCACCAAGCTATAGGGTGAATATGTTTTAAAGATTTCATTCAAATATGCAGTCCAAAAGTGCTCACGAGAGGCATGGCTAAAGGCAACAAAGTTTATAGAAGAGTGCCTTAATCAAGAGGTGGAAATAACGGATGATAGGCAGAGACGTAGCTACAGGGCAGGCAAAGCAGGTTAATGCAATGCATTTTGGGATATAATGATGAATTTATGTGTTAACAGTTATTAATGTGGGCTGAAATGCAAGAGGTGGTACCGGGAATAATGCGCAAAACACTGGGGTCACCCCTTGTAAAGTATCGGTACTGTGTCTTGCTTCCACGAATCAGTACTTTGCATTAGTTAATACTAAAATACTTTTACTGAATTTGTTAATGATGGATAATGTTTTTTTCAAGCGGCAACCTCCCTGTCTCTCTCTTGAAACCAACACGGAAGTGAATTAAACTGCAATTCATTGACTGGCCACTTGAGGCTGGCAGCAAAAGTGAGTCAAATTTGTATCTCCCCCATGTTAAAATGCCCAACTTTACAGCAGAAAAAAAATATGTTTACAGCCTGGTGTCTAAAGTTGTTTTGGTCTATACAGCTAAGTTTGCACTTCATGACAACTGTGAGGGAGGTGAATTTTTGTATAACTCATCCGTTTAAATTATATTAAGCCTTAAAATGCTGCATAATCAAGGGCGTGGCCACTTGAGTGACAGGTGGTTTGCCGCTGATGTCATTGCTAGCCGTTTGTCTGCTGTCAGTTAGCGTCACTTCACCTTAGCTAATTCCAGCTGCTGAACTTGCCATCTCTGCCGTGTTTATACTTTTTTGGGGATTATTTCATTAAATTTAATACACGCCTTATACCTTCGCCCACGCCGTTCGATTCCATTGCTGTCGTGTGTCGAGAGAACAACCAGCGCTGTTTTTCAGTTGTTTTCCTCTGCATGCACTCATGGATGTCTGACAATTTCGTTGCTTTTCGGAGTTCCGATTTAAAAACGTCTAAGATATAGAGGCCACACTCGTTCTGCGGTACCTTTGATCTTACGGAACAGATAGACTATAATATGCTTATTTAACTTTTTAGTGTTCAATAAAAAGTACCGTCAGATGAAATCCTGCAGGTGTCAGTGCTTTCTCTTCGTCCCTTAAATGAGCGCGGATTTCTAGTGCATTACTTGAACTTCTTAGGTAATATCTGTCAGAATTTAAAATGGACTGAATAAAGCTCTCTATGAACTTGACGTGCGATGCCGCGCTGACTGACATGTATGCGCATGAATCACTGTCACACACACGCTCAGAGCAAATATTGTAAGTTACTGCATGAGAATAATAATGCATCACAATACACATAGTCTCACGGTTAGTTATGTCTTTTAACTATTATAGTATTTCGAAGGGCAAAAACATTAACTTTAACTATTGGCTTTAGGCCCACTTTTTCAAGTTAGCTGTCACTTTAGCGCGAGGCCAGTAGCACATTAGCTCCTTAGCCTGAGCAAACTCGATCACGTCGAGCTAGGCGGGCGTAGTTTCAGCCTCCAGGCACCTCAACTCCACCCAAAACCCATTTGCCCATTTTCGTTTATCCGGGAGTGACGCGCTGCCAAGATGGCGATGGCTGACTCCGCCCACTTTAGGCTCCAAAAACGCTCTTCAGAAACCTACGGGTGACGTCATGGACACTACGTCCATATTTTTTTACAGTCTATGTTTTTTTTCAGCAAAAACAAGTGCATTTCTATATTAAAACTTCACATTAATTAGTTGAGGATGCCTAATGGACTAAGAACAAACAACAGTATTTTAAGAAATAAATATTAACTAAGATTAATAAATGTTTTAAATAACTATTGATCCCCATCTGTCAGTCACTAAAATGTCTGACAAATGGGGTCTCACTTGGCAGCACCAATCATCTCTGAGTTTTAGAAAAACGGCCAGTGGAACTGGCGAATGGAATTCGCATGCCAAGCCACTCCCCCATACCTGCTTTAACTTACTAAATGCTTTTAGAGTGCAGACCTCTATTGCAATTTCTGGCTTTGTCCCAATTCAAAGGCCACACCTTTGAAAGCCGCAAAGGTTGGACTGAGAGTTGTTAAAGTCCCCCTGTGTTGAAAATCAAGTTTTTAATGTTGTTTATGTCTATGTAATGTTTTTAATATGCTTCAAGGCAAACCATGTGTAAACATATTCTCTTTAAAACTGCAGTGACCCAAAGACAGTCTCAAAAACGCAGTTTGAAATCGCTGGTGTTTCTGATGTCACAAACTACCTTGCAACTAATCAGGTAAATGTGCCAGCGGGCTTTAGCACACCAGCTCTGAAGCAGGGGAGTCTCGAGAGATGCCAGGTTATCCTGGTATTTTTTCTGATAATATAAAAAATTGGGTAGATTTACCAATATAGTGGGTGAATGATGTATATTACGATGTTATGATGAACTATATGCCTTTCTCCACTGATGTCTGAGTTGTTCAAAGCGTTTCTGATGATTGTTAGAAGGCAGCTGACTGACTCTGAGATGGTGGACGGAAACATGGTTTGTGTAACATTAGCAACACATTATTAGCTGTTTGATAACATAGTCAAGCAAAAGGCTAATCATATGAATTACCGTTATGTATCCAACGTTGTAAAGAGCGATACCTTTGTGCATCGTTTACCTCACCAAGTTTGAGTGGATCTCTGAGCTGGTGTGAGTGAGTGGAGGAGGGGCTAATTAGCATATTAATGGTAATGCATATACTAAAACAACCAATAAAACACAGACCTGCAACACACTTATTATACAGACACGAATATTAAAATATGACCTCGGAGAGAAAAAAAAAACAGAGTTGAGCCAAACTGCCAAAACGAGGGAGAAACGCGGAAAAGCATTTTAAAGGTCTAATACTAATATTTTCATTACATTTATGAGCACTACAGTCTCTTAACAAATGATGCTTCAGTTTAAATGAAAGAATAAATGCATTCTCACTTTTTTGCCTCAACTTTGCTTTTCAAACCGTAAATAACGAAATTGCTCAGTAAAACACAAAAATAACGCAAAGGATTATGGGGAATGGAGTCTGTGAAGATGTGGTAATAGTCCGGGTTGGTGTGCCCTCTGATGGTAATCCCGGGCACTCTCACTGGTGATTGTTACATGATTGAAAGTAATGTTTGTACTAGACTTTTTTGAAAATTGTGATAAACTGTTTGAAAACAAAACAGGGTTCACAATCAGTCTAAATATGTTCACCATGGTCCATTTCTGTATATGATAAAAAAAAAAAACTAGAATATAAACTATATATAATCAAATCTAAAATATATAAGTCAATATTTGAACTGTTTTAAAGTTTATATACATATATATATATATATATATATATATATATATATTTTTTTTTTTTTTTTTTTTTTTTTTAAATGAGGACGCATTTGTAGGCCACATTTGAAGGGGCCTTTGAATTGAGACAGCCTTCGTCACACAGCGGTGACACAATAGGCCTTCGAATGCGGTCTCCAAAGGATGAAGCCTCTGAATGTGACACAGCATTCGATTATAGATATATAGGTCTTGGCACCTCATTAGCTGGAAAAGTGCGGTGAGTGCATTGATTGGAGTAATCCTGATGACCTTGATTAGCTGATTCAGGTGTGTTTGATTAGTGTTGGAGTTAAATCCACCAGCAGCTGGGTTGGTTATCCTCAGGGCTTAAAGTGATAGTTCACCCAAAAATGAAAATTACCCCATGATTTACTCACCCTCAAGCCATCCTAGGTGTATATGACATTCTTCCTTCAGACAAACACAATCGGAGTTATATAAAAAAAATGTCCTGGCTCTTCCAAGCTTTATAATGGCAGTGAATGGTTGTTTCTGTTTTGAAGTCCATAAAAGTGCATCTATCCATGATAAAAGTGATCTATGCGGCTCTGGGGGGTTAATAAAGGCCTTCTGAAGCAATTGTAACTCCGATTGTGTTTGTCAGAAAGAAGAATGTCAAATACACCTAGGATGACTTGATGGTGAGTAAATCATGATAAAGTAATTTTCTTTTTTGGGTGAACTAACCCTTTAAGGACTTTGAAAAATTTAGATACTAGAAAAGTTTAATGTTTGAAAATGGTACAAATATGAAAATGATTAATGTTGTAATTAATTTATATAAATGACTGCATTTATTATTACAACAGGAATATAGTTCTTATATTATTTAATATTTAATGATAATAAAAATCATTATCATAATAGTTTATATTTTATAGTCATATTGATCTATAATCACAATAAAGAGAATTTTTTTTTTTTTTTTTTTTGACAAATTGGACAGTTCTAAAAACAAGCACAGCATTGCCAGGAGTTTTTGACCAAACTTTAAAGGCCTGTTTAAATTATTAAAACTAGGGGTATAACTTTAACTTTAAGATTACTTTTATCTTGAAAAATACATATGGCAAATTTTCAATTTGCCATGTTATCTGCATATGTGTGGGAAAGTAGGAGGGGAACACTGTCGCATCACAACAGAGTATGCTGACCAATCAAAGCAGCGTACAACTGTCTCGTCTGTTGCACACTCCAGCATTTTAGCTCAGAAGCGAAGCGTACACAAATTACATCGGCGCGCTTCCCTAGTGGTCCGCAAGGGAAAGGCGATTGTCAGAGCATGAGATGGGTTTCATCGCTACACTCTTGTCTCCTGCCCTTCCAGCTTATAGGCTTGGAAGTGTTGCTATTCTCCTCTGAGGAGGTTTGAGGGTTAGAACGTGATAGAGCAGATGGATCGAGCGTTAAAAATGGCGGCCCTCACTCTCTTCTGTAGCCTAAAAGTTATTTCAGACTGTGTGCTGAAATACATGCTCCTATTGGTAGGGATTGCTTTTCAATTTGCCGAGGCCTGGGGACTCTTATTGTGTCAGAACAGTACTCTCTCTACCCTCTTCCAGAGTGAAATTTTGTTGGCGGACGTAGCTGTAGCTTATTAGCTTTGCTCCTAGGGGCTCAATCTAGCAAGAGATTTCTTACTTTGAGAGATTACCAACAGATTTTTGGTCCTAGGACAGGTAGCTGGAGCTGGAGTGTCCCTACCAGGTAAGTATTAAAAGGGGCATCCGGGCTGCGCTATGTTTCCATCCCTCTGTGCGATTAAGCCCTTGGTCGCTTGGTATGCATCTTGTATGTCAACCCAAGGGTTGGGCTATGCTTGGTTCGCTGCAGTTTACTTTAACAGCTGGCGAGAAGGCATTTATTCAGTATGGCAGAGTGGGTATGAATGTTCTTATAGTGTTAACATCATGACGTAGTGTTGAGTTCCCTCTAAAGGGAACGCCTTTAGGTTAAATATGTTGCATCATGTTGCCATTCTTCAGGCATGCCTGCATTTCTTCTTTCAGACAAATCAAAGTTGATGATTGCAGCCTTTTTATAGTCATAACGACGCACCAGTGATGTCATATGATTCCCGTGGCCAATGACTTCACATGCGCTAAAGGCGTTCCCATAGCGTCAACGCCATGACAAACCTTCTCAGGGAACCGGTTACATACGTAACCCTAAGATGTTACTTTGAATTAAATCTTGTGTGGCAAAATGGATACTTTGTGATGTAATTTTGTGTATTATACTAACATAATTTAAAAAATGACGGAAAGATAAGTGCATTGCAAGTGTATTGACTAGTTGGATGTCAGGATTTTTAAATGATACACTGTACAAAATGTAATTTTTATTTTTTAAAAATTGCACAACTACTATGACAAAAATATGTTAATTGATTAACTCACTCAATAACTACAGTATACTGTAGTTACTAATTATTATTACTTGGTACTTAAACGTATAAATACACTGTAACACAGACACTTTAAAATAAAGTGTAACCAAAATTGCATAAGATGTAGCATATGGTCATTTTGCATAAACCTGCATTTAACGAAATGAAAAAATATGAGCTACATGATTGTTGCATGTTATATATATATATATATATATATATATATATATATATATATATATATATATATATATATATATATATATTAGCCTATATATATATATATATATATATTCTTTTCTATATTTAATTTTTTTTAAATATTATATATATATATATATATATATATATATATATATATATATATATATATATATATATATATATATATATCACAGACAGATATGCAATGATATAGAAAAGAATACAGTAGCCTATTGTAATGCAGTCACAGCTAATCATTGTGATTCTACAACATTACTATAATATTGTCATTTCATGTCCTTGTTTACTGTAATATCATAGCATATAGTTGCCATTTAATTGTAATGAACTACATCTGTGGGAATTAATGAGTAATTGTAAAGAATAACTAATAACCAAATAAACTGTAAATTCACACTAACGCTTTTACAGTGATAGCACATGAGTGGGAGAAACAGAGATATGAATCTGTTGAGAAAGAGTAGAAGAGATTGAAGATAGAAAAAAATATGTCATGTCAAAAGGGCAGGGCAGAAAAAGAAAGAGACAGCAGTAGGAGAGAAAATATTATAGAAGACTCATCCTACACAAAACCTCTATCTCTGAGAGTCCATGGTGTCATAGAAACCTCTGAGTCAAACCAAAACTGTACACTACATCTCTCTTTCACTCTACACACACACACACACACACACACACACACACACACACACACACACACACACACACGTACACACGCACACACACACACACACACACACACACACACACACGTACACACGCACACACACACACACACACACACACACACACGTACACACGCACACACACACACACACACACACACACACACACACGTACACACGCACACACACACACACACACACACACACACACACACACACACACACGCACACACACACACACACACACACACACACACGTACACGCACACACACACACACACACACGCAGCGTCAGCGTTCTCTCTGAAGACATGTATCTGAAGGAGAATACTGGCACACTCTTTATATAGACACTTGTTTGGATGGGACAATATTGAATTGCAAATCACTGAAACAGATCTGCTGTGTTTCTTCTGATTACATGTATTACATTCATTTGTAAAATTTTAGATGTTACAAAAAAGTAGTAGTATAAAAAGGTAGTAGAAACCAGTGTTCATCTTTAATGTCTCTCTCCATTGTCCGTCCTCAAATAAAACTAATGATGTTGAAATACAGTCACTTTTTAATGTCAATATTTAACACCGTTTCGTATCACGTTTAGGTTTGTTAGGTTTATGTCTTTTATTTTGTATGCTGACAGTTATGTTTCCTGTTTGTCATGTGATTCTCTTACTCCTCATGTGATCTTGCCGTGTGTTTACCTTGTCTGTGTGTCCTGTTCTGATTGGTTGTTTTAGATGTGTTTCTCAGGTCTGTTTTCTCATTGGTTCATTGTGTTCAGGTGTTTCTCGTTTGCTCATTAGTCCTTATATAGCCCTCATGTTACCATTGTCTGTTGTCTAGCTTTTTTTTTTCTCTCTTTCACTGCTGTTTGTGAGTTCAATTTCATGTTTATTTCCAAGCTATGTGCAAGTTTAATGAACCCAAAAAAAAAAAAAGAAAAGATTATCATGGATCCATGAAATGGATCGACGACTGTAGATTTCGTTCTTCTGTTGATGTATTTCTTTCTGAAACAGGACAGGTTTAATGCACTAAATCTGCTATTTGAAGAATTTCAGGAGGCTTTTGGAAGACACAGTTGCCAAACATAAGTGCAAGATTACCATTTTTGCCAAAAGACAAAGATATTTTATTTAATTTGTTTATGTGTTCATTACATTTAGTGCAAGGCTTCTGTGTGATTTTATTTTAAAATGAACTGAACATAAGTTTTGAATAACTCTTGTACACACTCACACCCAAAATGAATGAAAATTAATATTCACTGTAAACATGCACATGAAATACAATTAAACAAATAGCGCATTAAAGGAAAGATGTGTTTTATGAATTCAAATGTTTGGTGGTCCAGCTACATTTCTTTGCTGTGAATCATTTTTCCTGTGTGCTGCACTTCTTTGAGCTGATCGTGTTTCTGGTCTCTGAAATCTCTCTGACGCAGCAGAACTCTCCGGAAGACCAGAGGAGGTGAAGGTGAGGAGGAGGAGAGAGCGGGATCTCAGATGAGGGGAGAGGTGAGTATGGAACAGTTACATGTGTGTGTGTTTAATCTTTATCATAGTGAGAGAGAACTAAGAGATTATGTTTTTTTGTTGCTTCAATCTTGCACTCTCTAATGCAGTGGTTCCCAAACCTGTCCTGGCGTACCCCCAACACTGCACGTTTTCTTTGTCTCCCTAATCAAACACACCTGATTCAACTCATCAGCTCATAATCACATGGGTTAATGAGCTAATGAGTTGAATCAGGTGTGTTTGATTAGGGAGACAAAGAAAATGTGCAGTGTTGGGGGTACGCCAGGACAGGTTTGGGAACCACTGCTCTAATGTATCACCGGCAGAATCTGATGTATCTTCATGATATCACTGAAAGGAACCTGTGTCAAACCTGTGCCCGACCGATGCTGACTGACCTGGCCGTCATGCTGTTGGACTAGTAAATATATTGCTTGCATACTATCTCTATTTTTTTTTAATTTGTTGTCTGCCTGGCCATGTTACGGAATCTATCTGGTCCTCCATTTATCTTCATGATAGTCATGTTTGTTTATTTATTTTTCTGGTGAAAGTGTCTTGCCTCAGGCTATAATGCAAATCGATTTTTCAAATTTGCAGATTCATCTATGGTAGCTTGATATTATGATATTGATGATATATGGCTATTACCTACTACACAAACATTGAATTGAATCCATTATGTAAAACAGTAGCCAATAGGCTGCTATAATGACGCTGGCTTGTAAACTTGAGCTTTTGGCGTTTGAAAAAAAATAAAACCCATGAAATTATATTCATATTACATGCTGAAATATATGCCAATGTACCTGGGATGAAGACATTTCACGCGCAACGCTGGCAGTCTGCCCAAGACGTGAGAACTCGTGAGAACTCAAGACGGTATCGGCTTGTCAACAAATGCACACGTGTATCGCCTGGTGTAACCATGACAGATTTTACGACCGTAGTAGAAGACAATACTGTTTCCCAACTGTAGGGGGATCCGAGAGCAAAAACTACATAGTGCTGGACAATTTAGTTCACTCAAAAAAACAAAATAATCAACATGCAATATACTTGGAAGATAATATATGCAAGTATATTATATGGATTCAATTAAATGCACACTACTGCTACAGATATTTTGTATTATGTACTATATTATATGTAAGTAATAGGGCATGATTATTGACTAATGACTAATTAACTTTTAAACTGCTTAGGGGTGGGCAGTGTTACCAAAATCTAAAACCCTGTCAATACGCTTATTTCACGCAGCCGTTATTTTGAAATCGAAAGCGAGGCTCCGGTGGGAAGAAAACCGGAAGTGTCGCCTTTAATCATAGGAGAGTCGCGAATGCGATGCCGTATTGTTTTGTTTAATGTAGAAATTAGTTATTCTAAAAATGTACATACATTTCTTTCATACTTTAGACTATATACAGTGAAATTCATTTATAATTTTTTTTTTTTCAGAAAGTAAAAAAAGAAGCAGGAACGAACTATATCTACATATCCTATATTGGATATTAACATCCAATAGTGTAAATCGCGGGAGCAGCTTCAGGTTGGTAGTCCAAGGCATTGTTGTTTATCTTTACTTCCGGTTTTCTTCCCACCGCAGCCTCGCTTTCGAATTTAAAATAACGGCTGCGTGAAATAAGCGTATTGTGTGTCATTTAACAGTTGCAGTGACACACATCACCAAATATAGTGGATATATAAATATATCATATCATGTGTAGACTTTTCATATGAAATTGTTCTACCTTTAATGCAATATTAAAACATTTGGTATGGTTGTAAATGATAATTCATTTCCAAAATGTTGATATTAGCCAAGTCTGGGTAAAATATATCATATTACCATTATAGAAATCATAACTAAATTATAGTCTTTAATAGTGAGAAATAGCCCTCATTATTGGTTTGCATGTAAACTGGGACAACATGTTATTTCAATGAGCTGATTTTTGTGAGTTATCAGCGCACTGGTGTGCATGTAAACATGCTCTGTCTAATTGGTAAGAACACCTCTAGGGGTTGGTCAACCAGCAGAGTTTAAAAACTCATGTCATGAAAAAAAAATTAGGTTGGGTTAAATTGGGTTCAAGCTGCTAACCTGCTAATACCCCGTCATGAAGAAACAAGCCATCTAATCTAATCTCACTTCTTTTCTTTTTCCATTTCCGTTGAGAGTCTCTTTAAATTAAATTAAGTTTTGCCTCAATGCCAAACTATTTATATTTCCAAAACTATTTATATTTCCAAAACTTCATACTACAAGACTCTGCTTTTATTCATTAACCAATGCACCACTGTGTTTGGCTTCCCAAGACGTCACTCCAGACGCTACCAGACCATCGAATCAACAAACCTGGGAAACCTTTCACCGAACAATGCCACAGAAGGGAATCCCCATTTAAGACACAACACAAGTAATGCCTCCAGATTATAGCTGAACTGGTGCATTAAGAAAGTTTCACAGCCTCATTGAATACGCAATGCAAGGGGTGAAATGAATGAAGGATGGTTTGTCAGAGGCTTAATGTATAAATGTTGTGTACACACAAAATGGGCATTGAAATATGCAAACGCAATTTACCACACACATATCAGGATTTCAAAAAAAAAAAAGAAACTTGCCATATATATGTGCACACTGTCCGCACACTCTAGACCATTCATATGCACTCGTTCACTGGTTTGAGCGAAGTAAAGAAGTAAACTGAATTACTCTAAAAGGTTTTCCATTTGATATACTCCTTTATATTAAATATGACACTCTCATTAATGGAGTCAAGCACTTAAATTACATTAAATCATTATCCAGAAGTTAAAAAAATATTTAAGAACTATTTATGAGTTTAAATATTTGTTGTGGATGCACTGCTTTTTAACACATTTGCCCATGGATATGTTTTAATGTTTAAACAACAGCAAGACAATTGCTTACTGCGATAGTAGAACAGTAAATATTTTCAGGCGAATAATGATCAATGATGCGCAGTTGACTCTGACTAAGATGGCTTAGCAACATAGGTGGTATAATGACAGACACTCACAGACTCTTAGTGTGGTAGAACGATGACAGATCTGTACAGCTGCTGCCGCACTACACACAGGTTTACTGTGCAGTAGCCTAATGATAACACAGTCTTCCAAGCAATATGAAAATGCCTTTTGTTTAGAATGTTCTGTGTTAGGAGTTGATGTTAGAGAATTGTTACACTGGAAAATAAGTACCTGTTCAGTTTCCAGTAAAAATATCCAAACATTCTAACATAGATTTGTATTTAAAGGCAAAACTCCATAAATTAGATTTAAAACCATTACAAATATTTTGCTTATAGGAGAGTGCATGACTCCTTGGCCTGTAGACCCATCAGCTCCACCTTGAACTCCACCAATGAACTCTCGTCCCTCTGGCTTTGCCTTGATCAGTCCTCCGGCTATGCCTTAGCCCTCCACCCCTCCGGCTCCACTACCACCCCCCCCCCCCCCCGGCTCCACTCCCCCGGCTCCACCCCCGGCTCCACTCCCCCGGCTCCACCCCCCGGCTGCACCCCCTGGCTCCACCCCCCTCCACCCCTCCGGCTCCACCCCCCTCCACCCCTCCGGCTCCACCCCCCCTCCACCCCTCCGGCTCCACCCCCCCGGCTCCACCCCTCCGGCTCCACCTTTGTCCTCTGTCTCTCCAGCTGCACCGCGAGTGAACGGGGCGACCGAGTCCAACAAGCAGTCAGCTTTGCCTTGGCCCTCCAGTCTTGGAGCCCTTAGAGCTGGAGAATCAGGCAGAGCAGAGGGACCATCGGAGATTGAGATCCCTCCATCAGTTCCATCGTGGACTCTCGCTCTTGTTTGTTTGATTAATCCTTGTTTGTTGCCATGGTTACTGAATATGTTTGCCACCTGCTTTGTGCTTGCTTTCTTGTGTATATATAGCCCTGTGTTTTCTTCTTGTGTCGGTCAGTTATTGTCTATATTTTGATGCACTAAGTCTAGAGTTTTTCCTCAGTCGTTGCCTTTGTTTTATTGAAAAGTTTAGTTTTGTTCAATAAAAGTAATATTGCTGCTCTGGATCCAAGCCTTTGCTCTCTATGTGCCAACTGCCAGCACACCGTAACAGTAGACTATGGATTTAAATATGCATATGGAAATGGTATGCAGATGAAGATATGCTTAGTAAAATTAGGCATTGTAAACTCCATATAGTTTGGGGAACAAACTTATCTTTTCTCACTTTCTTTCTTTTTTCTTTCTTTCGTTCTTCCTGCTGCTCGTGTGAATGAGTGTGTGTTTGTGTTAGATTAGTTTTTGTGTATTAGAATAGTTCAATAAAGTCTCATTTGTATTTAAAGAGAAGTGTCTTGTGTTATGTGCTCACAAGTTAATGTCTTTAATCTTGTTACCGTGTTAATACATTTTGTTTTCACTATACTTTGGATATTAATATCCATCACCGAGTTAATAGTTACAGCCCCTTCAATTGAGCGCTGGATGATTCATTTGACCAAACTGTAAAAAAGTGATTGTCAAAAATCCTTTAAATAATAATTACCTTTGAGCTAAATTTACCTGTTTCACTTACACGACTCATGTTTGTACTCTATGCATACAATTAGACTTATAATTAAATACTGCATAGGTAAAACTTTATATATACACTGTTCAAACTGTGAACTTGACTATGCAAATAAGTTCTGCACCAGATCCCAACAGCCAATTGCATGGCTGAAACAGGAAGGTATTAGATATAGATTATATTATATATAAACAGTCTACACACCCCTGTTTTATGATACAAAAAATTAAAGAAAGATAAATCATATCATAACATTTTAGATTTACCATGGAACACAGTGAAGGCAGTCATCAACAAGTACAGAAAGTATGGCACAATAGTGACTATCAAGATCGGGGCATCCCTCCAAAACTGTTGGAAAATATATATTGTGCATTTATATATAGGTTATTTATTTGTTTTAAACAGCAGACTTAATATTTATCCATTTCTGGTCATAATTTGGATGAGCATATGAACCGTTGTGCTGTGCTGCTCATTTATCACGCAGTAAAACGTACTCGGTTACTAACGTAACCTCGGTTCTCTCTAGAGAGGGAACGAGTACTGCGTAATATGTTACGCTATGGGGGAAAACCTCTTTTCCACGAGATATTGAAGCAAAAAATTATCCTTAATTTTGAATTAATGTAAAACGCTGTGCAGCAGCATGCAGATATAGGCAGGACGGCTCGCGCCTATTGGCTGCCCTGCGGCAAACAGCAGCAGCCTATCGAGAGAGGTGCTGCGTGACATAATCCTATGGGGGCATTTCGCGCCCATTTCGTCACGTCCCGCCAGAAAAGGGCGCAATTTCACCCTATAAATATAGCTCGATAAGGCTGGTACACTGGTTTTCATCGCCGAAGCGAACCAGAGCTGTGTATGCACGGCAAGATACGCAGTACTCGTTCCCTCTCTAGAGAGAACCGAGGTTACGTTAGTAACCGAGTACGTTCTCTTACGAGAGTATCTCTCGTACTGCGTAATATCTTACGCTATGGGGAACACAATGCAAAACGCCGTGCGTACTGGGATCCGACACCAAAGTCCCAAGGGCAGTAGCCCGGGGCTCATGTAGGGCATAATCACCATAGACTCACAGAGAGTCGGAGAAGAGAGGCTGCAAGCATCATTCCCTATGAAATAGCATCCTATAGGGGCTAGTTATGTTAATAGTGTTTCACACAGACAGGGTGAACGTGTTCAGCCTGAACTGGTTAAGATTACGGGTTATTCAACACCCATCGAGCCGTGTTATCGCTCAGTGAGCGATGCACAAGCAAAACTCAGCATCCGGGCCGGCACAGCGGGGCAGATAACACTGAATTCTATACCGACAGAAGCTTGGCTTGTAAGTCGGGAACCTCTAGGTTATAAAACCTTATAAATGTAGACGGCGAGGCCCAGCCCGCAGCCGTACAGATATCTTGCAAGGTAACGCCACTATACCATGCCCACGACGAGGCCACGTCTCTCGTGGAGTGCGCTCTGACACCCAAAGGACACTGCAGGCCCTTAGAAGTGTAAGCCAGTGCTATGGCATCGACTATCCATCTGGATAGGCTCTGTTTTGATGCGGCCAGTCCCTTGGAACGTCCGCCAAACAAAACGAAGAGCTGCTCGGTCTGCCTGAAGACAGACGAGCGGGACACATAAGCTCTCAGTGCCCTGACAGGGCAAAGGAGACTCGCATCCTCCTCCTCATCTTGAACCGAGAGAGCGCACAGGGAAATCACCTGGGCTCTGAACGGTGTGTTGAGGGATTTGGGCACGTACCCGTGCCTCGGTTTGAGTATGACTTTTGAGTCATTAGGCCTTTAGATTAGATATACGCTTACTGAAAGCGCTTGTAAGTCCCCTATGCGCTTCACTGAAGCGAGAGCCAAAAGAAACACCGTTTTGAAAGACAGATGCTTCATGTCTGACAAATGGATTGGCTCGAACGGGGCACCTTTCATGGCTTCCAAAACCGTAGAAAGGTCCCACACCGGGACTGAAGGAGGTCTAGGAGGGTTCAACCTCCGAGCTCCCTTGAGGAATCGCACGACTATGTCGTTCTTCCCCAGTGACTGCCAGACACAGGTTTTGTAAACGCTGCTATAGCCGCCACGTACACTTTGAGCGTGGATCGGGTTCTGCCCTTATCCAGCAGCTCTTGAAGGAAGGAAAGCACTTCCGTGACCCCGCAGTCTACGGGTGAAAAGCCCTGAGCTTGACACCAGGCAGAGAACACAGACCAATTCTAGGAGTAGAGCCGTCTTGTAGACGGGGCCCTTGCCTGCATGATCGTGTTTAGCACTCCCTCCGGGAGGATAGCGGGTACCCGTTGATGGCCCATGCGTGCAGGGACCATAGCTGGGGGCGAGGATGCCAAATCGAGCCCTTGGCCTGGGAGAGGAGGTCTCTCCTCAATTGTATTGGCCACGGGGCAGTGCTGGTCAGCTGCATCAGGACTGGAAACCAAGCCTGGTTTGTCCAGAGCGGAGCCACAAGCAGCACTGGGCATCCATTTTCCCTGATCCGTTCCAGCACTTGAGGCAGGAGCGAGATGGGGGGGAAAGCATAGAGGGGACAGCGGGGCCAAACGTAGGCCAGCGCGTCCTTGCTATTGGAGAAATATTTCGGACAGTGAGCGTTCTCGTTGGACGTGAACAGGTCCACCTGCGCTCTGCCGAATGTCTCCCACAGCAGTTGGATCGTCTGCGGGTGCAGCAACCATTCCCCTGCTGGGACATTGTCTCTGGACAGCCTGTCTGGTCCCAGATTCAGGTGACCAGGCACGTGCGCTGCTCTCAGTGAAAGCAGGTTGTGCTGAGCCCAGACCAGGAGGCACTCCGTCAGCCTGTAAAGGTTTCGGGACTTGATGCCGCCCTGACGATTTATGTACGCCACCACTGACATGTTGTCCGACCGGACCAAGACGTGGTGACCCCTTATCTGGGGACAGAAGCGCCGCAGCGCGTTGTCGACTGCCATCATTTCCAGACAGTTTATATGTAGGAGCTTTTCCCGTTCTGACCACTGGCCAAAGAACGGTCTGCCCTCGAGCAGCGCTCCCCATCCCGAGGTGGAGGCGTCCGTGGACACCACCTTCACGCTCGAGGGAGTCCCCAGACTCACACCTGACTGGTACCAGTCGGTTTTCTTCCAAGGCTCCAAAGCTGAGACGCATTTCAGACCGACCCGGAGGCGAAACCGACCAGCGGTCCATGCCCTGGGCGGAACCCGCGCTTTCAGCCATAGCTGCAGTGGGCGCATGCGAAGCAGCCCCAACTGGATCACTGAAGCTGCTGAGGCCATGAGACCCAGCATTTTCGGAAACCTTTTGAGCTGGACAGTTGAGCCGCGGCGAAAAGATTTCGCGGCGCGCTGAATGTCCTGTGCGCGCTCTGGCGACAGATGCGCTGTCATAGATAGCGAGTTCAGCACTGTTCCCAGAAAAGATATTTTCTGGCTGGGAGACAGCGAGCTCTTCGCCCCATATTGACTGTGAGACCCAGATTCTCGAGATGTTCGAGTAATGTGGCCCTGTGTTCTATGAGCTCTGATTGTGATCGAGCTAGAATCAGCCAATCGTCCAAGTAGTTCAAAATTCGCATGCCCTGAAGTCTCAGGGGTGCGAGAGCCGCGTCCATGCACTTCGTAAAAGTACGGGGTGCCAGGGACAGGCCGAACGGCAGGACTTTGTATTGGTATGCCTGGCCCTCGAAGGCGAATCTCAAGAATTGCTTGTGACGTAACGCTATTTGTATTTGAAAATAAGCGTCCTTTAGATCTATCGACATGAACCAGTCTCCTTGGCGCACTTGCGCGAGGATTTTCCTGGTTGTAATCATTCTGAACTGACGCTTCGTGAGCGTTCTGTTCAGCCGTCGCAGATCTAGAATGGGTCTGAGACCCCCGTCTTTTTTCGGTACCAGAAAATACCTGCTGGATAGACCCCCTTCGCTCTGAGCCTGAGATAAAGGTTCTATAGCCCCTTTGCTCAGTAGTTTCGCTATCTCGGCTCGAAGTAGGTGAGATACTTCATTTTTTACCGTCGTTTCGACTCGCGCTGCGCAACGGCGGGGGTGTCGAGCGAACTGCAGCGAATAGCCTCTTTTTATAGTGTTCAGCACCCATTCTGATACCCCGGGAAGCTTTGCCCACGCATCTGCATGAAAAGCTAGAGGTAGAATGAAATCTGGGCTCTGGCCGTGATATAGCGGCGGCCGGAGAGCTCCGGTGTGCTGAGAAATAGACACTGTGTTTATAATGTGCGAGGCGGGGGGTGCGCTGATCACAGCGGGCAGCCTGACCGCGCTCGGCTTCTCTCTGATGGGATGTGGAGAGAAGGCGAGCGGGGCGAGCCCCGTGGGGTTCGGCATGTCTGTGAGGGAATGTGGGCGCGGGATAGCGGGCACACTCGCTGCACTGAGAACACTGTCGGCTCGCGCCAACTGAAAATGTGTTGGTTTCGTTTTTACAGAAACCGTGGGACATGCTTCATGTAGTGTTTGTGGGCACTGTGTTGTGGGCACGTACACTACATTTATTGCACAATCGACATGAGTCGATTTTATTTATTTATTTTTTTTTTTGCTAGCCCTGTATTGTGGCGGGCTGTGTCTGCGTGTGGGAATGGGCACTGAGACGTGGGCATTCTTACAACACTCATAACACCATCGGCCGTGGCCGGAATTCCAGAAAATACACTCTTTTTGGGATTTATCTGGGTCGCCTTAAAGCTGGCGTTTGTGTGCAGGCAAGCGGGCTGTGGTACTAGCTTGTTTACTGCAAAATACACTGGAACAGTCACATTGTTTGGAACTGAACGAGCGAGAAGTTTCGGTAGAGTCTGGCCACGGCGAGACTTAAACACAGTGGGCCTTAGCTGACTGTATGTGTGTTGGTTTCTTTTACAGAAAACGTGGCACATGCAGTGTGTAGTGTTTGTGGGCACTGGGTTGTGGGCACATTCACTATAATTAATGCACAATTGACATGAGTCGAACTCATTTGTGCGAGCCCTGCACTTTGGCGGGCTGTGTTTGTGTGTAGAAATGAACACTGGGCTGTGGCATTTTTAATACACTCATAACACCATCGGCTGTGGCCGGAATACCAGAAAATACACTTCTTACATGATTTTTCTGGGTCGCCATGGAAACGGCATTTGTGTGCAGACAAGCGGGCCATGTTACCGGCTTGTTTACTGCAAAATACACTGGAACAGTCGCATTTTCTCGGAACTGAACGAGTGAAAAGTTTGGGTGTAAGTCTGGCTGCAAGTCTGGCTGCGGCGAGACTAAATTTTTATGGGCTCGAACACGGGTCTCCCGTGCGCAGGCTTTGGGTTTCGCCACTGAGCCACAGGGGGAAACGACAAAAGCTTAAAATAGCCCGAGCGGATAAAGAGCGTCATCACAGTTTTGTGTGCGTCGGCGTTTGTTTGCAGGCGTGCGTGTAATACAACAGGCTCATTGCTGCAATATTGACATTTTCAGCCGCTCAAACCAAGAGGAGCTGAGAAATGTTTGAGAAATGGAGATTGGCCCGGCGTCGGCGGGACTAAAAACACACTCTTTCCTCATTTCGCCGGTGACGCATGCACACGGGGGGCGGGGTAGCTTTCTTATAACGTAAAGAAAGCTAGCCGCGGTTTTGAAGCTGGCCTTCTCTACAGATGCAGCTATCTCGTCGTCATTAATGGCGGAAGCGGCGGCGCGCGGCGGCCGTTGTCCGTCAGCGAGCGACTCGAGTGAAGCTGGTGAAGCTGGCGGGCGAACCGGCGAGCTATCACGGGCTGGAGAAGGCTCGGGGCTATTTCGTCGACCTCAATGGAGGGAGCGGCGGCAGACGGCGGCCGCTGTCCGTCGGTGAGGGACTCGAGCGATGCCGGGCGAAGCTAGGGTTGCCAACTTTCTGAATTAGAAATAAGGAACGGGGGGGGGGGGGGGGGGGGTGAATTTTGGAAAAATAACCCCTGAAATTCATACATTTTATAGCACATTATAATGCAACCTATTAGGCAAAGTTGCATTATATATTTTTTTAGAATTTTATAAGTTGCACTAAAATTTGAATTACAAAGTAGGCCTAATCAATATACAAGACTTAACCACTCAGAAAGGCTATCATGATCATTTTGCCAAAAATTAACCATCTATTTGTTTAGTTCATAATACGTTTTATTTTTAACTGAAACAAATACAACATAACATTCAAAACTCATAAATATAAAGGCTATCATGATCATTTTGCCAAAAATGAACCATCTATTTGTTTAGTTCATAATATGTTTTATTTTTAACTTAAACAAATACAACATAACATTCAAAACTAATCGGCTTAGACTGCATTTGAAGAAAAATAAACACATCAGTTTTCTGTAGCCTTGTGCAAACTTATTCAATAGAATTAGACTTCTAGAATGTTTTTTCCAGTGCAAAAAAATTATATTTTTAATGTAGTAGTTTTTCTTATCATAGCCTACAAATGTCTCATTTTACTCGATTTACTGAAGCCTGTAAAACGCATTTGCAGCTGCACAGCCGTGTGTATATCTATGCTGCAGAGCGTCTGGCTCGCTCATAGGCTGTGCTGCGGCAGCTTCACATCCAATGGCGCGGGCGCCTCTGACGTGCGACCAATGAGCCAACTCTACGTCATTACACGTCAGAGCCCGTCAAGGGGGCGCCAAGTCCCCGAATTTGCCATTATAGCAGCGGGTCTTCGTTCATAGTCTGTCTGACATATATATTAGAAGGTATGCGTCTGTCATGGATTTACACTGAATTGATTTTCAAAAATACGGAACAAAGTGCGTTCCGTATCAGTTCAATACGGAACAAGCCTTTTATGTGTCAAATACGGAACGATTCCGTATTATACGGAACGGTTGGCAACCCTAGGCGAAGCTGGCGGGCGAACCGGCGAGCTTTGGCGGGCAGGAGAAGTCTCGGGAGCGCGCTGAGCACGGCGCTTTTTACGGCGCGGCGCTACAGCGGGCTGAAGTGCAGGCTCTGAGAAGGATGCCAGGCGAGTCCTCAGAGTCACCATAGGCAGTAGCTCACAGTGAGGGCATCCGCCGTCGACGAGAGCGAGAGCCGCATGATCCTCACCCAGGCAGGAAACGCAGATAACATGACGGTCCCCGTCGCTGAGTGTGGCTCGGCACGAGCCGCAGGATCTTTGCATCTTGAAAAAGACGCAGCTCTTTTAGCAGAGAGAGACAGACAGTGAAAAAATGTGTGTCGCAGCGGCGAACACACACACACACACACACAGTTTGAAAAGGATATAACGCCGGAAAGCGTAGCTGGTACGGCGGCTAAAGGCGGCGATGCCAGCGACTTCAGACTCAATGGCTCGTCCCGCTGTGTGCTTTTTCTCAGACGGCGTGGCTTCTCACTCCGGATCCAGCAATGCGTGATGCTTCGCTGAAGAGATGAAAATCAGTGTACCAGCCTTATCGAGCTATATTTATAGGGTGAAATTGCGCCCTTTTCTGGCGGGACGTGACGAAATGGGCGCGAAATGCCCCCATAGGATTATGTCACGCAGCACCTCTCTCGATAGGCTGCTGCTGTTTGCCGCAGGGCAGCCAATAGGCGCGAGCCGTCCTGCCTATATCTGCATGCTGCTGCACAGCGTTTTACATTAATTCAAAATTAAGGATAATTTTTTGCTTCAATATCTCGTGGAAAAGAGGTTTTCCCCCATAGCGTAAGATATTACGCAGTACGAGAGATACTCTCGTAAGAGAACTGCTCCTCCCCGCGCTGAAAACCAGTCGTCTGTGGATGAGAATGCGTAACAAGGACTGGTGGGCCATTGTCCTTCTCCACTTCACAGATGCTGAGTGAACGGAGAATTTTAGAATGACAGGACACTCATTTATATCACACTTTATTCAACAGGAAGAGCAGAGTCGGTTCAGCGCGTCATGTGTCATTACCGACTACCGAGCGGCAACCTTCCATTCTCTCTTGTAAAGCCAACACGGAAGTGAATTAAACTGCAATTCATCAACTGGCCGCTAGAGACAGATTCCATATACTCACATAGTATATGGACACATAGACTCACAACAAGGATGATAAGGTTAAAAAACAGTTTATTTGAGATCGGCGGGTATACGGACATAAAACAGGTATGTATCACTGATGTTGATAAACAGAAATGATGAACGAGACACTTACAGTTACTTTGTGTTGTAGGTGGATAAGGAGGTTGTGGATAATGGCAGCTGGTGCACACACAGAAGATGGGAGAGAGGTAAGTAACCATTGTACGAGAGGGAAGACGACGAAGACAAGGAGAATGCAGGTAGATGAAACAGTAAATATAACAAACACTATACTGGCAGTAAGTGATGAACGTAAATGAGAGTCCTTCCTCAAACGAGACCAGACAGAGTGATGTGTGTGCTTATATGCTGCCTGTGGTGATGAGATGATGATGTGCAGGTGATCATGAATGGTGTGTGTGTGTGTGTGTGTGTGTGTGTGTGTGTGTGTGTGTGTGTGTGTGTGTGTGTGTGTGTGTGTGTGTGTGTGTGTGTGAGATCAGTATTCAGGTGATATTGATCCCTGTGATTGGGTGATGGTGGAGCCTGACTGATCCCTGACACCTGGCCACAACAATCATATTGCATTTTAAAAATATATAACTTTCAGACTGCAAAACTTTACAGCTTTCAAGCAAGTGGAGGAATACAGCTTCAGTGCCATACACTCTGTTTGTGAACATTAGAGCACGTAAAAGGTGTGTTTTTTAGGCGAGTTATTCAAATCAGAATTGAGAGTTATTATTTTAATTCCTTTCGATTCCTTTAAAGACGACACTGTCAATTCAGTGAAGGTTTATCCATATCCTGTGTATTCAGAAGTTAGGAAACCTATCTTGGATGCTTAGAACTATTGTCACGTTATATCACGTAGTTTAGGTAAATGTATTAATTTATGTTTTATCATGAAATATTTGATAATTGCAGACATTCAGGCTGATATATTAATAAATATATATATATATATATATATATATATATATATATATATATATATATATATATATATATATGTATAATGTATATGTATAAAAGAAACCTACATATATATATATATATATATATATATATATATATATATATATATATATATATATATATATATATATATACACACACACAGAAGTCATGGTATGGTACAGGTCACGGTTCAAAATTAGTAAACAGACAATATTCTAGTAATCTGCATGCTAATAAGCAACTATCTTATAGTGAGAATTGAAAAGTATTGTTTTCGGAAAAGCTATAAATTCACAACGCTAGGTTTCTTTTGTTTTATTTTGAACAGACAGTAGAACAAATTGCAGTTTGTTCCACCTATCGCCACTGAGGTAGTTGCTACAGTACAGCCTCTTTTAGTGTATTAAGCACTAAGCAGAAAACAAAATGCACTCTTGCATAGCTGGGCTTTTATTTGCAGGGATGATAAAAAACAAAAAGTATTTGTTCACAATCAGCTTTAAAACTGAAAAGCATCTTGTGTCATAAAAGTACAAAATAAATAGAATAATGAAAAATAAAACTTGTCCTTTTGGAGTGTTACAATTTGCTCCACTTAAAGTATATTTTAACATCCAAAGCTTAATCACAGACACATCAGAGCCAGTGTTAAATGTTAGAAGGGCTTTCTGAGATAAGGCTGTTGTCACCAAGGTACATGAGCGTTGACTGTCTGGACCTCACAACTCTGAATGTTACGTTTGGGCAAGGACGAAGAGAGGCGAGAATCCATTTGCAGGAAAGTTTATTAAAAACAAAAAGCAAAGATAATCCAAACTGAGGCCTAAATCAGAACCAGGAGCAGGACCATGAAACATGATTCAAAAAGCAGGAACATAACAGCTTTACAAACAAATAAAGACTGAAACACAGGATAAAAAGAGGATAACTGTGACGGAGACCCTGACGAACTTGGGTTGATATCCATGTGCAGTTTATCATGTAACTAGAGTGTCAACAAACAAACATGAGTGGGTCAAAGCAGCAGGATTAACAGCAGCGTAGATGAAGCAGCAAACGTGGTCATAACAGGCAGGCGGTTAGGGCAGGCAGCAAACAATCACAGCAATCCAAAACTGAGCAGAGTCAAAGGCAGGCAGCAACCAATCACAGAGTAACCAAAAGCAAGGCAGAGTCAAAAGGCAGGCAACAAGTCCAAAACCAGAAAGGGTCAAAACCAGGCAAGATAAAGTACAAGAGGAAAAACACTCAGAAATTTCAGCCGTGACAAAACAAGACTTCAGTCTCAGCTTGCTGTGCTCAGGGCTTGAATAGTCTGCAAAATAGGGTTCATGTGAGTGTGTTGTTGGGAAATGTAGTCCGAAACTAATACTCAGGCGAGAGAGACATCTGGTGGCGAATGGAAGGATTTTCAGCATTGGCCACTGTGACCCCGACGTCTGGAGTCCAGAAGCTCCCGCACTTGATACGCCTCTTCGCCTTCCACGATTATGAGTCGGGGGCTCAGGGGACTGCCCACTTCCTCCTCCCTCGGTCCACTGGCATGTTTCAGCAAAGATACATGGAAAGTGGGAGAGATGCGGTAAATAGACGGCAGTTGAAGACGATAGATACATGGGATATTTGTCTCAAGATTTTGAAAGAACCAACATACCTGGGACTGAGCTTTTTCATGGCAAGCAGAGGCAAAGTTCCTGCGTTGACAGCCATACCATTGTCCTGGAGTGTAATAGGGGCTGGGACGCAGGTGGCGGTCAGCTTGTTCCTTCTGTCTGTTGATGGCACGATGAAGATGGACATGAGCTTGGTCCCATACCCTTTCACTTCGTTGAAGCCAGTTGTTGACAACTGGTACATCAGAAGGTTCCCCTGACCAGGGAAATAAGGGGGGTTGGAATCCCTGAACGCACTGAAACGGTCATGCCGGTAGAGGGCTTCTAAAGTGAATTTTGAGCATAATCTGCCCAGGGAAGGAAGCAATGCCAGTCCGATTAGTTCTGTTGAATATGTTCTCAAGAATTGTGTAAGTTCTTGATTTAAGTGTTCAGTTTGACCATTAGACTGTGGATGATACCCAGACGTGAGGCTTACATTCACATTGAGCTGGCAAAAAAGGCAGTCTAGACCCGGGATGTAAACTGTGGGCCTCAGTCGGAGACAATGTCCTTGGGTAGTCCATAATAATGAAACACATAGTGGAACAGATGTTCTGCTGTTTGAGGAATGGGTAGTGGTTGTAGAAGGCCTGCAGGAAGTTGTCTAGAAGATTTGGCTGTGGCACAAATTTGACAGTTCTTAATGTAAGTAATGGTGGCTTTTTACAAAGAGATCCATCAAAACCATTTTTTGTGTAGATTCAGAGTAGCCGTGATACCTGGGTGTCCTGAACTTGGGGGGGGGGGGGTATGAACCCAATGGATGACCCTATCTCGTAGATTCCGTGGCACATAAGTCAAATTCGGAGGGCATTCTGGGAGAGGTGTGTCCTGAGTGTAAGTCTGCGTGATTTCTGTCATAACGTCCCATTGTACTGGGGCCAGGATTAGAGCTGTAGAAATTATGGGTTCTGGGTGAGAGAGTGGTGAGAGAGTGAGTCAGCTTTGACGTTCTTATTGCCTGGGTGATATGTGATGGTGAAATCAAAGCGAGTAAAAAATAATACCCAATTAGTCTGCCTGGGGTTTAACCTCTTGGCTGAAGATATTCAAGATTTCAGTGATTGTTTAGAGGGGACCAAACATACATCATACTAACCGGTGTCGCCACTCCTCAAAAGCTGCCTTCATGGCCAATAGTCCACGATTGCCAACATCATACTTTCATTCAGCAGGCGTGAGTTTGCGAGAATAGAAAGCACACGGGTAAAGTTTGGGAGATGTAGTCAAGTCAAGTCAAGTCACCTTCATTTATAAAGCGCTTTTAACAGTATGGATTGTTTCAAAGCAGCTTTACAGTGATAATAGAAATTACCGTAACAGATTGTTTAGGCTTTACCACAGCTCTAGGATAAAAGTTATTGTCCAGCTAAAGTTAGTTTTGATTCATTCACTTCCATTGCGAAGATCATTAGTTATTAACTTAGGGGACGCTAACAGGACACCACTCTAACAGAAAAATCCTTAACGTGCTCCGGCCGCCCATCCGCATAAAACAGTGCCTGGTGGCTCGAGAACGCACTCCCTGAAATAGGTTCGAAGGTGATCTCTGCGCAAACCTCAAAAACGCAGACGGCGCGCACATGCGCATCACGTGTTCAATAGGTATGCGCGTTTGAATATATATGTACCTTGAAGCTGAGACAGAATAGCGCCGATTCCTGTGTTAGAGGCGTCCACTTTGACCACGAATGGGGGGCAAGGATCAGGGGGATGTAATATGGGTGCAGAGTTAAAGCGCTTCTTTAGATCATTGAAAGACTAGATAGCTGCGGTTCACCAACAGAGCGTGTGGTGTTTTCCCTTCAACATGAATGTGAGAGGAGCAGCGATGGAGCTAAAATTTCCTGTTCCCAGAAATCGCTGTAGTTCCTTCATTGAGGTGGGTTGTGGCCAATTCAGAACTGCTCGTATCTTACTGTCATCCATGGCTACCCCCTCAGAACTGATGATGTAACCCATAAAGGAAATGGATGTCTGATGGAATTAACTTTTCCGCTTTTGCATACAATTGATGTTTGATTAGACGTTTCAGGACCACTCTGACATGCTGGATGTGTTCCACCAGCGTGTTGGAATAAATTAAGATATCATCAATGTAAAAGATTAGCCATTGGTTTAACATGTCCCTGAATACGTCATTCATGAAAGACTGGAAGACTGCTGGACTGTTGGAAAATCTGAATGGCATGATCTGGTATTCATAGTGCCCACTACTGGTTGAAAAGGCGGTTTTTCATTTGTTGCCCTCATGGATGCGGATTAGGTTAAAGGCACTGCGAAGTTCGAGCTTAGTGAAATACTGTAATGGGTATCGTAACTTTACTGTTATATCATTGAGACCCCAGTAATCAATACAAGGGCGGAGGCCGCCATCTTTCTTACACACAAGGAAGAATCTGGCCGAGGCTGGTGAGGTAGATGGTCGAATGAAGCCCTTGGCCAGTTCCTCTTCGATGTATTCCTTTATTACTTTGGCCTCTGGCTCAGATAGGGGAAAGATTATTCCTCTAAGTGGTGTGATACCAAGTAACAGTTCAATGGAGCAATTGCTGGAGCGATGAGGAGGTAGTTGTGTGGCTTTGGTCTTTGCTAAAGGCTTCAGCGAGGTCAGAATATTTGCTGGGCAGGTCAGGCAAGGGAGTGTCATCATGGATGGTAGCACTTCTAATAAGAGATGGAGCTACGGGTCTCAGACAGCTGGAGTGACAATAGGTCTCCCAACAAGTGATTTGTTTCTCCTGCCAAAAAAAATCAAAGGATTGTGCTTCTGAAGCCAGGGTAAACTGAGGATGATGGGGTTGTAAGGGGAACGAATGAGGAAAAGCTTTGTCATTTCTGGTTTAGAATCCCCACTTTCAGCGTAATGTTGATGGTGGTGAAGTGGACGCACCCAGTTCCTAGGGGGCGTCCATCTAGCGCTACTACTGCCAAGGGAGAATTGCATGGAATTATCTCATATCGTTGAGCTAGCTCCTCATGAATAAAGTTTCCTGCTGCACCAGAATCTATCAAGGCTTTTGTAGTAAAGCTATTTGTGGCAAACTTTATCGTTATAGGTATCTCAATGCATGATGTGCACTGACTTGGAAAAAAGGAGGTACTCACCCTCTGAGAAGAGTGTTGTGATGGTCGAGTGGGACATTTAGCTCTCAGGTGACTGGCTTGGCCACAATACAGACAGAGATGTTCCCTTATACGGCGTTTGCGTTCCTCCGTGGAAAGATGAGTACGTCCGATTTGCATTGGTTCAGAATCATCTGAGGAGATGCTAGTTTGATGCAGCGACGTAAGGTTTCTGTTGGGTCATCGAGAGCAAACAAGATTGTCAATACAGATCTGTAAATCAATGAATTGATCCAATGTTCTCCCCTCATCCTGACAGGCCAGCTCGGATTGTACCTCGATATTCAGTCCATTGTGGAACAGGAGTTTTAAAGTGTCCTCAACCCAAACACTCTGTGCAGCCAAAGTCCGAAAAGTCAGAGCATAGTCCGCTGTGGTATTTCTGCACTCTTCCCTCCCTCGGTGTGTTCGAAAACATCCCGTAACCGCTGAATGAAGTTATCAAAAGCGGTATTACTCAGACCCTGGTAAGACCAGACCGCTGTGGCCCACTCTTAAGCCTTCCCGGTGAGCAATGAGCATACAAGGGAGATCTTGCTTTCATCATTTGGGTATAACGTGGATTGTTGTGCTACGAACATTGAATTAAAAAATCCTTTACATTTTGCTACTGTTCCGTAAAATTTTCAGGGAAGGCCAAGCGAGGGTTAACGGTTATATTGCTCAGAGGTATGGGACTGGTTACCTGACTCGGTGGAGGCGTCTGAGGTGCGGGATCTGGGGCGGTCAATCATAGGCTCTGCAATGTCTTTACCATTTCCTCTGTTAGTGAGGCTAGCTGTTGTTGATATACAGCGAGCAGGTTAGCTTAAGCTGACACTTTGTTGAATAGTTGCATGATGACTGCTGGATCTGTAGTTGCCAAAGTCTTCTGTAACTGAGACTCATTATATTATATAACTGGAGTGTTAACAAACAAACATGAGTGAGTCGAAGCACCAGGATTAACAGCAACGTAGATAAAGCAGCAAACATGGTCATAACAGGCAGGTGGTCAGGGCAGGCAGCAAACAATCACAGAAATCCAAAACAGAACAGAGTCAAAGGCAGGCAGTAAAGGTCATAACAAGTCCAAAAACGGCAATGGTCAAAACCAGGCAAGATAAAGTACAATGGAAATACACTCAGAAATGTCAGCCGTGGCAAAACAAGACTTCGCACTGAGCTGCTTCTTCTTCTTGTTGTTTTTTTAACAGCGGCTGGCAACTAGAGTATTAGGTGTATTATCACCACCTTCTGCTCCGGAGTGTGGAACATAGTTTTATATTCAATGTATCAGCCCTGTCTCCCTAATAAAATCAAAGAATGCTTTACTATTTATTTCACTTGACCATTTTATAAAAACCTTAAAAATGAATTCTTGAATTCCATTTTTCTGAATTTCTCCTATTATATTGTTCCTTTCTTGTTCATACTTGATACATTCAAGAATCACATGAAGTATTAGCATTGAGCTTGGCGTGCTCAGAGCTTAAATAGTCTGCAAAATGGATTTCAGGTGTGTGTGTAATCATTCCAGGTATGTGGGTTGCTGGGAAATGTAGTCCGAAATTAATACTCAGGTGAGAGAGACCTCTGGTGGCGAATGGAAGGATTTTCAGGATTGGCATCCGTGACAGTAACAAGGAACACCTGAGACGGATTAATCACTAAGGAAACAAACAAGAGGCTTGTTTGAGATGCGCCTCGCCTGAAATATAGGCGAGAGCAGGCAGCTACAGTGAGGGGAGGAGTGAGAAAAGTGCAGGCAAGCCGAACAGTTCTCTCTTCTCATAGTGGATCAGACGCCTACAAGATCAAAAGCGGATATTGCAGGATTCACACTCATGCGCTGTGTTGCTAATAAAATGGATGAAATTTAAGTTATGTTGCTTTTATATGAAAATAAATAATGAACAAGACACCCAAAGTACTTATTTAATTTCATTCAAAAAACGTGGTTATCAATGCTTTTTACTTTAATACAGATTTAATGTATCTACAGAAACAAAGGCAAACAGGAAAGGGGAAGCATTGCAACAAAGGGAACAGAATATACACTTCAAAAAGGACCATGAGATCGTGACACTGAAAAAGTTGCAGCAAATAGCTGCTATCTTTAATAATAAACCACAGTTTTGAGGTTTAAACAACTACATTCTCTCCTGATAATCTCTTAAAACTGCATTCCGTGACAGAACAACAGTACCCTGATAGCAATAGACTCCGGGGCGAATCCCTCCTCAAGTCGGCAGCTCCGCTGTACTGCCAGACTCAATTCGGCCATGTGCACATGATATTCTCCACCTCCGGACAGCGCACTTTTCAACTAGCGAACTCGCTTCAGATGCTGAACGATTACCTTAAAACCACATTTTAATCCAGTATAATAATTGTAGGCGAAATTAAGCTAATACTATAGAGTGTTTGCACCTACGTTACGGTTTGGTCAGTTACCCGGATGCGCAGCCATATTGGAGATACTTGGATGTAAACAACTTGCACTGCTAATGTACTACTGAACACGTTGTTACTCTAATTTATGATGTCTAAACCACGGAAAAAACGTGTGGAAGCTGCTAAATCATATAGAGAAGGACTTAGTAAGCAAGAAAGGATGCAAAATTTTGTCAAACTAAAATGAATAGCTGGTATAGATCCGTACGAGCTAGTTTCTTTGTTGTGGACTGACGACCCGACAATTCTTCCTTCTATTTCTTATCCCGACATAGGCTACGTTCAGACTGTCAGTCCAAATCCGATTTTTGTGCATATCCAATTGAAATCTGACCAGAATTAGCTAACGTGAACAGCAAAAAATCACATGACATGCGATTTTTACAAATACGTTTCAAGCTACATTTTAATGTGGTTTGAAACCCTATTCAAATCGCATATCTGGAAATCCGTTTAATTTTTACTGCTCTGATCAGATTTCGCATGGTTTATGTGACTTTCTCATGCCACGTAAAATGTAAAGGTCAGACGTTGTTATAGAAAACATGCTGAAAGTCACTGCCGAAACAATGCTGTGTTGTTGCAAAGTGCTGGACGAGCAGAAAGTGATTATTTTTGAAATCGGTGGAGACGAGCTCTGAAAAAAAGCCACTAATACCAGCCTCCCTCCTACGGTTCTGCTGCAGCCTCAAGGCGCAATAGTCCAGTGCGGTGGCTACACATTTCCATGTTGTAAAATTTAAATAAGACAACATCTCTATTGCAAACCCCTTCATGTTGTGGTTGTTGTTTTTGGCGCATGCTTGCCAGCGCAACGTCATTACCATAGAAACCAATGCAGATATTCCGGAAAACGAAAGACCTGCATGGACACATATCGGATCTGAACAGTTGCGATACACAATGTGGACATCAATAATTTTAGGTCAGATTCCAATCGGATATAAAAATAATCGGATTTGGACTGACAGTGTGAACCTAGCCATAGTGAACTTCTTTATTTTTAGTCAACATTTTAGCCAGTCAACTACTTTATTTACACATGAGGTTGATGAGCTGATGTTGTGCCTTTCTCAACCACAAACGCCTTCTTTCCTTAGTTTCTTGCACTTTTCTCCTTAATTTGTTATAACTTTTGGCAGTCTATAGAACTCCAAATGTTTTTCCCGGTGCGACCGATTAGTACAGCCCAAAACACGACAATAATTGACCATTTTAAGCAGCATTAATTAGCCAAATTTGTGAGTTCAGTTCAGTGGCATTGTTTACGGTCAGTGCCGCCAATATGGCCGACTTCCGGGTTAATGACGTGTTGTGAAAACAGCAGCTGATTCCTGTGGATACTGGATAATACCATGTCAAGAAGACGCTGTGCTCTACAATGTGAAGATAAAGCCAGTTTTTTTCACTGTCCAAGGATGAGCATGTGAAGAATCAGTGGTTAAAATTAATCTTTACCACAATACCGCAGCAGTATAATCTTAAACTTTTGCTGTTTTCCCTTTATTTTACTGATGACTGCTTCTCAAATCTCAGAGTTCAATGCAGGATTCGCAAATCGCTTGCTCTTGAAAGATGGTGTTCAAAATACTTAGTTTTGAGTTTTACATTGTATAGGTCTCCTGCTAACTGGTTAACTCACACTTTTAATACTTCTGCTAATCAGTGTTGGGCCGCTATTACCTAAAACTGTGTCTATTAATGCAGATTGTCTGTCGTTCTCACTACTTTGAGGAAAGATTAAGCATGGAGCAAGATTTGTTTTACCAACGTTTATGTTAAATCAGTCATTCACACTAGAGCTCGGCTAATGTATTGCATACATGCACTGTTATTGATACAGTTTCCACGTGTTCACCGCAATATATTAGAAAAATATTCTGTAAATAAATTAGTACAAGTAAAATAATCGATGTGTTGATGGACATGCACTAGTTAATGCTGATGGTGAGGAATTACAGTTGCAACATCTCATAATGTACCTCAAACTAAGTAGCGTATCACTGAAAAACTTCCTGCTCGAGTTGTCCTTGCGATGGAGGTTTGGGTTGAATAACTAGTTCTTCCAGTGTTTCATCATCGGACTCGCGCTCGCATTGATATGGTAAAATCGACGTCATTGTTTGTTGCTGTCTTTAGTTTACGGTATAGGAAGCAGGGGGCCCGACCAAGATCGCGGTGTGAACGGACAGAACTTTCGAGTTCTCAGCACCAAATATTGTTAAATAGGATAGACCAGAATTTAGAAAGATTTTTCGAGTACACAGGCGAGCCGCGATAGATGTCGCGCACCACGTGATATCGAAGAGCCCGAACGAGTCGAGGCCTCGAGCTGTCATCATTTGCTTCGTTGTGAGGAGATACAGGGAAGCAGCGTGGAAAGCTGCAAAAAACAACCCGTTTCTTTGAGATGATGGCTTGCATTTCACTGAAGATTTAATGAGGGAAGATAATCAAGGCATAAACTGTGGCCAGTGATCAAAAAGGCAAAAGAGGAGGGCAAATCAGCATACTTGGTCGGAGGTCAAGGCTTTATTGATGACGTTGAAATCACATAAGCAATGTACCGGGACTCTCCGCCTCCCACGTCCGGGACGGTCATTCCGCCTTGCTGCCCCATCGTGGGTACATCTTCTGGTTCAGTTTTTGGAGCTTCCCAATCTGTCCCGCTGGCTCGCAAGAACCATCAGGCTTGGCTATGTGATTCAGTTCGCGCGGTCTCCTCTCCGTTTCCGGGGAATCCGCTATACCGTGGTGGACTCCAGCCGAAATGAAGTCCGGCTTCTTCAGCCCCTACTTCATTGTATCCAAAAAGAACAGTGGGTTACGGCCAATCCTGGACCTGCGCATCTTGTACCAAACCCTTCACAGGCTTCTGTTCAAGATGTTAACAGCCTAACGCATTTTAAAATGTGTTCGTCCGTTGGATTGTTTGCAGCGATCGACCATTCTTCCTCGACACAGACTGTTTCTTCGGTTTGCTTTCGAGGTGCAAGCATACCAGTACACCCAGTTCTCCCATTCGGGTTAGCCCTGTCCCCTCACGTCCTCACAAAAATCGTCGAGGCAGCCCTTGTGCCACTCCGGCAACATCGGGTTCGCATCCTGAACTATCTCGATGACTGGCTGCTCCTAGCTCACTCTCAAGACCAGGTTTGCGAACACAAGGATCTGATGCTCCAGCACCTCGCCTGTTTGAGCCTTCAGGTCAACTGGGAAAAGAGCAAACTCCCCCGTCCCCCAACCCCGTCTGTCCAGTACGCGCCCTCCGTGCTTACGTAGACAGAACGCAGTGTTTCAGGACCTCAGACCAGCTCTTTGTCTGTTATGGTGGGAAGTTGAAGGGAAAGGCTCTCTCCAGGCAAAGGTTATCTCACTGGATAGTGGACACCATTGCTTTGGCATACCAGCAGCAAGGTCGACGATGTCCCCTTGGTGTTCCTCTTGGGCTCTAGTGCCTTGGCGCCTCGCCTAGACTGATATACTATTACATAATAAAATATAATTTATATATATATATATATATATATATATATATATATATATATATATATATATATATATATATATATATATATATATATATTATTTTATAGGCTATATATTTTATTTTATTATTTTATATTTTATATTCCACCAAATCAGCTTATCTCTGTAAAATGACAAATTTTAAAATATCTAAATGTATACTCTTAAAATCAGTCAATCAAGCATTATATTATGATAATCAAGGATTATTTAATGATAGAACTTTAGTAATTAGAACTAAAACTTGATAATCATGCATGTATGCATATTTGTCAATTTAACTGAACTTAGGACTGGTGGTGGTGCTTAAGATATTGTTGGTCATTCAGTGTTTCTGTAAAAAATAGATAATAGTAATTCACAATTGTAATTATTATTAAAAGATAATAATCCTACTACTAATAATGATGAATGTTAATGATGATCATGAATGTTAATCACGTTGTCAGCGTTCACTCGAACTGATTTGCTGAAATTAAAACAGGGATGAGTGCCATCCAATGAGATTGCCGTTTGCGCATTAGTTCCGCCCACCCCTGGAGAAACCGGCATATCTTCTGCTTGTTCTCAAAAGCTGAATAATTCCAGATGAATTCCATTGTTTTGACAGGAAAATACAAACAAGTATATGGTTTACATGTAGCGCGTCGATTTTGTGGGGTATGTCAAACTCTCGCTCTCTCTTTCTTTACGTGTGTGAGAGAAACGCGATGGCGAGGGTGCGCCTTCACACTAAAGTTTACGGTACGTCAGAGTGAAATTTACTCGCATATACGAGTGATTTACTTGCATTGTAGTCACAAACTCACAAAACAGATCCATAAGAGAGTTATTTCAAAGAAACAATGTGTCTTTGCCTTATATTTACTTATACTGGAATCAATTGACAGTTCAGCTCATAGGACTTGACGTTAATATCCCTAGTAATCAGCACTTCCTTGTTTTAAGTGGGGAGAGGGGTAGGAACATCATCAGGGTCTTCAGGTGGGCACCCTCCTTCACCAGTGTTTCGTTGATAGGCCCACCACACCTCCAGAGGGCTCAACAGCAACACCTGGCGTCCCAGATGAGCCCCCTTCTGCTTTTACCCCCCTTTATTGTTCTTTGCAGCCCAGTTAGGGTTCTTCCTCTTTGTCCAGATCCACCTGCTGCTTCACTCAGCTGCCTCTGACAGTGATCTGATGGCTTTCCTGAAGGCCTGTCCCTAAACTCCCACCCCCTTCAGGAGCCTGGCTATGGATGTGGCCACAAATCCTCTGCACCCAACCTCTACCGGAAGTACCTGTGTACGCCAGCCTTGTTGTTTTGCCTCAAAAGCTATACCAGTGTACTTCAGCTTTTTCCGTTCATACACTTCTCCCACTCTGGCCTCCCATGGTACAGTTAGTTCAACGATGAACAGGGACTTCTGTGCAGTTGACCACAAAATAAGATCCGGCCTGAGATTGGTGTTTAAAATCTCAGGTGGAAACTTGAGTTGCTGATCTAGATACACTTACATTGTCCAGTCCCGTGCGGCGTCAAAGAGGGTGCTATCCATTCTTGCAGCTGGTTTCACTGGGCTCAGAGAATATTGTGTGGAAAAAGGTTTGTCTTAAACCTAATCAATATTTAATTACAGACAAAGTTAAGGAGGTATCATTCAAAATTAGACATACAATTTACCCAGTTAAACATTACTTTGTTTAAATTTTAAAGCGATATTGATTTTAATTGCACTTTTTCCTGACAGTTGCCCTGAAACTGTGGTTCATTTATTTTGGCACTGCCCATTTGTAAGATAATGTTGGCTAAATGTTTGTGATTTTATCACAAAGAACATTGATGACCAATTTGTGTTGTTTTGGAAACATGTATTATTTGGTCTTTTGGAGAATTATAGAGACAAGCACTGTCAGGTTTATACAGTATAATCAATTTTATTCTTTTAATGGCAACATTCCATGTTCACAAATGTAAATTTTCCTGTAAAAAAACCCTGCTTTATATCATTTAAGAAAGAAATGGAGCTTTATATTGACTCAATTCGTTTATCTATGAAGCAAAAAGTAGTTCAAAACTCTGAAAATTTGTAAATGTTACGTAGATCTACATTAATCCCCCTAGTCTGCAACTCTGTTACTTTTGTTGTATTTTCTTAAATACTGTACTATTTGTAACATGCTCTTCTTTTTTGTCAATAAAAGAAAAAATGGTGTAGCAAGCCTCAGGACATGCAAGACGTTGTTATGGCAATGGGCATTTTTGTTTTCGACGCGCGCGCTGTACGCGGTAAACCAGTCACAACAGACTGAGCTGTCTGGCCAATCAGAGCAGAGTAGCTCGCAGAAAGAAGGGATTTAGAGAGATTGATTCATCTGACGAGTCGTTTGAGAATCATTGAAAATGTGGAGATGTGCAAATGTATATTATGAGGAAATTAAACAGTTTTTTTACCTTTGATGCATGTAAACCTGTTGTAGGAGACTCCAGAACAACATTAGGAAACTTTAAAATAGCATAATAGGGGCACTTTAACAAATACAACTTTATTAATAATAATAATAATTAATAATAATTTAATAATATATTAGTAAAGGTTAAAACAAACATTAACATATATTAATAAGTATTGTAGAAGTATTGTTCATTCTTATTTCATGTTAACTAAATTATTTAACTAATATTAACTAATGAAACCTTATTGTAAAGTGTTACCACTTTAGTTTAAAAGGCTAGTGGTTACATCCTTTTAAAACATAAAAATTGGGTACGTCGCCCCTTTGGGAGTATAAATTAATTGAAAAAAGAATGCTTGTTTGGCAAAGCGTGTTACAACATTTTAATCCAACTTTTAAAACATTTATTCTCTAAATAATAAAGCATGAACTATCAATCAGAGAAAAGAAGGCATGAAGTAGATTGTGTACATTTTTTTCAGCAAAGTTTTGGTCATATTGATAATTTATAGGCCCTAGAAATTTGCATATGAAATATGATACAGTAGTCTAATATATTCATAAAGATTCATATTATTCATAATATATTCATTTGTACAATTTGTGAGCTAAAGGAAGCCTCCAAACGGAGATGAAGTTCACTTATGGTAACGGACGTTTTGTTTCCGATGTGTGTTGTAAGCGGTAGACCAATCACAACAGACTGGGCCATCTGACCAATCAGAGCAGAGTAGACCAGTCACAACAGACTGGGCCATCTGACCAATCAGAGCAAAGCAGACCAGTTACAACAGACTGGGCCATCTGACCAATCAGAGCAAAGCAGACCAGTCACAACAGACTGGGCCATCTGACCAATCAGAGCAGAGTAGACTAATCACAACAGACTGGACCATCTGTCCAATCAGAGCAGAGTAGAATAATCACAATAGACTGGGTCATCTGACCAATCAGAGCAGAGTAGACAAATCCCAATAGACTGGGCCATCTGACCAATCAGAGCAAAGCAGACCAGTCACAATAGACTGGGTCATCTGACCAATCAGAGAAAAAAGCAGACCAGTCACAACAGACTGAGCCATCTGACCAATCAGAGCAAAGCAGACCAGTCACAACAGACTGGGCCATCTGATATATCAGAGCAGAGCAGACCAATCACAACAGACTGGGTCATCTGACCAATCAGAGCAAGGTAGACTAATCACAATAGACTGGACCATCTGTCCAATCAGAGCAGAGTAGACTAATCACAATAGACTGGGTCATCTGACCAATCAGAGCAGAGTAGACCAATCACAACAGACTGAGCCATCTGACCAATCAGAGCAAAGCAGACCAGTCACAACAGACTGGGCCATCTGACCAATCAGAGCAAAGCAGACCAGTTACAACAGACTGGGCCATCTGACCAATCAGAGCAAAGCAGACCAGTCACAACAGACTGGGCCATCTGACCAATCAGAGCAGAGTAGACTAATCACAACAGACTGGACCATCTGTCCAATCAGAGCAGAGTAGAATAATCACAATAGACTGGGTCATCTGACCAATCAGAGCAGAGTAGACAAATCCCAATAGACTGGGCCATCTGACCAATCAGAGCAAAGCAGACCAGTCACAATAGACTGGGTCATCTGACCAATCAGAGAAAAAAGCAGACCAGTCACAACAGACTGAGCCATCTGACCAATCAGAGCAAAGCAGACCAGTCACAACAGACTGGGCCATCTGATATATCAGAGCAGAGCAGACCAATCACAACAGACTGGGTCATCTGACCAATCAGAGCAAGGTAGACTAATCACAATAGACTGGACCATCTGTCCAATCAGAGCAGAGTAGACTAATCACAATAGACTGGGTCATCTGACCAATCAGAGCAGAGTAGACAAATCCCAATAGACTGGGTCATCTGACCAATCAGAGCAGAGCAGACCAGTCACAACAGACTGGGTCATCTGACCAATCAGAGCAGAGTGGACAAATCACAATAGACTGGGTCATCTGACCAATCAGAGCAGAGCAGACCAGTCACAACAGACTGGGTCATCTGACCAATCAGAGCAGAGTAGACTAATCACAATAGACTGGGTCATCTGACCAATCAGAGCAGAGTAGACTAATCACAATAGACTGGGTCATCTGACCAATCAGAGCAGAGTAGACTAATCACAATAGACTGGGTCATCTGACCAATCAGAGCAGAGTAGACTAATCACAATAGACTGGGTCATCTGACCAATCAGAGCAGAGTAGACTAATCACAATAGACTGGGTCATCTGACCAATCAGAGCAGAGTAGACTAATCACAATAGACTGGGTCATCTGACCAATCAGAGCAGAGTAGACCAATCACAATAGACTGGGTCATCTGACCAATCAGAGCAGAGTAGGTTGCGGAAAGGAGAGATTATAGCTGTGTCTCAATTAGGGGTTGCACGGTTCACAAAACCCACGGTTCGGTTCGTATCACGGTTTTAGGGTCACGGTTTTTGGTTCTGTACGGTTCTTGTTGTTATTTTTTCTTTTAATCTTTAACACTCCAGAAATGTACTTCAGCATATGATATAGGCTATAGCTTAATTATCCACAATTCAGGATACAGTATTAAAAAAAAAATGTATATCATGTAATCATGCACAAACTGAATTTGACTTGACTTTAAGCACATTATTGAGACCATCTCTGAGGAAAGCTAGGTGACATTTTGATACAGCAAGAGAGAAGACATTGATGAAATTGCTTTTGTTTAAAAAAAAAGGAGAATGTGTATTGCTATCTCTACAGAGACTCATGTGCATTTTTAGCACACAAAGATTAATATTAACTTGCATTTATCAAACTGTCAACTTCAGTGTAGCTCTTACAAAATGTTTATCTTTTAAAAGAAAAAAGAGAGACTTTTAAAAAAGTCAAAATATGTTACACATCATTGCCTATAATGAGGCTATAACAATAGCAAAGGCATAACCATAAAGTGAAACATAAGTTCAACCTCAACACAAAAACAGTATCAACAATGCTTCTATTCCCTGAGAGTGAGGATACACTTTTTTCACTTGAAATTAAAGTGCAGTATTTGGAAACATATGACTGGAGTTCTTATCTAAACTTGGTGTCACTGTATATTTTTAAATATCATAGGTAACATGAAATCCAAAATGTTCCCACACACCGGACTTATACGACGCTGGCGCATCGAATGCATCCTCCAACTCCGGTTAGCCTTCCTTATATCTCCCACTTGCCATTCCTATACGTGACGAGACCTGCAGCACTCCATACTCCACTTTTACTGTCTCTAGGCTTGTTCGACTTGAACCGGCGCTGCACAGACCGATCGGTTTATGACATCAAAGTACCGCGAGAGTGATTGAAAAGCATACGGAGCCGTTGCTCTCACGGTACTTTGATGTTATTCATCGATCGGTCTGTGCAGCGCCGGTTCAAGTCGAACACGCCTCATATGCATGTCCATTGTCATGTCCACACATCTCTTATTTTGCGCGAAAAGTAAACACACTGTCTGAGGTCACGGGCACGAGGTTACATTGCGCATGCGAACCGTGCGACGCACACACGCACCGAACCGAGACAAGCGAACCGAACGGTTTGGATGTTTTTTCATGTACCGTGCCACCCCTAGTCTCAATTCAGGGGCTGAATCCTTTAAAGGACGCACCGAGACTTCTCTAAATGGGAAAGTATAGCCAATTGCGTCACCGCGGCGTGACGAAGGCCGTGCAAATTCGAAGGGTCCTTCAAAATCCAGCCTGCAAATGCATCCTTCTTTTCCCGTGAGTGCAGGATACATCAGAAGGATCAGTCACAGCCTTGCATACCCCACAATTCATTGCGCACCTGAGACAAAATTGGTTTCAAAATGGGTTTCAATCCAATTGAGTAATGTAATGTATCTAATGATAAAAAAAAATAATAATAAAAAAATTCTAACAAAAAAATACAATAAAGGTTCAAATGTTGACTCATATGTTACCAGTATGTGATTTTCCATAAGCTAGTTTATACTCTTTAGACTTTATTATGTACATAAATTGACCATGGTGAACATTTTTATATATATATATTTTTGTTTTTAGGTAGTTATTATTATAATAGGCAGGACAGGCGAGTGCACTTCTGCCGCTGTAGGCGAAAAACAATTGTGCCGCCCCTCTATTTGCAACGTATACCAGCAACAACACACAAAGACCAATATGCCATATACATATAACGCAAAACCAGCAACAACACACAAAGACCAATAAGCCATAGGCCTACATATAACGCAAATAGTGCGCAACTCGCGTGTGCCCAAAATGTCAACAATATTAAAGTTTATGCAGGAGGCAAATGCCTTCTGGTATTTTTCTTTAAGCAGTCATGACAGGACTTTTCCAAATAATCACATTTCACCTCCTCAAATTACTGTTGCAAATCTCTTTACACCACTTTCTTATGTGCGTAAAACACACACAAATGAAATGTCCGCAAGCACATTATATCATCAGGTTCAGCATCTTAAATAACGACTAAAGAGCAAATGAAGCTTAACTTACGTTTCAGAAGCGCGCACGGCGGGCCTTCATCGCAACGGTCTTAACTGCATCCTCTCTTTCGATTCTCTGTGCCAGTTCATGTTCTATGGAGATTGTTGCCAGTCCATTAAGTCTGTCTTGTTTCATTGTACTGCGAAGGTAGTTTTTTATTAGTTTCAGCTTTGAGAAACTTCGTGACGCAATGAACGGATCACCCAAATGAACGTTAGACTCGGAAGGTAAAGTAATTATTTATGTTCTCTGTAAATAATTTTTTACGGCATTATGATTTCTTAATTCAGAATATGATCAACATTGCGTAGGTGGATGTGATCGGGGAATTTGGCTGTTAAAAGTATAACATTTAAAGGGTCATTCCACCGGTGGAGACATGAATATGTATTGAAAGTGGGTCATATATGTAGTAGAATAGTATCATAAATTTCTAATTTGGGGCCTCTGCTTTTTGGGATAAAAGGCAAAAAATGACTTTTTAGTGCTTGTGGATTGTAGACAACAATCCCCATAGTGCATTGCAATGCTCAGCTCCGCAGACCACTCCCACTACAGTAGCTAGCTTAACTGCAAGATATTTGTGCAATGAACCGCCCACGTTAGCGTGTTAACAAAATGAAAATAAACTTACTTTACAGAAAGACGACCATTTGACCCTGTAGGCTTTGGCTGACGTTGCCAGTTGACCTTAGGTATTCTAAAGTAGGTCTCCAGGACGCCGCTATCCATATGGGGTGCGAAACTGGGGTGAGCAACAACACACACGTCCGTGTCATCCTCCGATTCCGTAGCACCGCTGGAATTCTCGGCAGCAGACAGACTCTTGTTCTGTGTCCACTGGCGCACAGTGAGAGCACAGGCACCACCAATCTGCCCCAGCTCGAGCCGTTGCGGGCTCCTCGTCCGCGGCAGGCAGATCGTCTGCATCGGCTGTGGTGGCAGCAGCTTCAGCCGCCTCCGGTTCCTCCATAGCCCTCAGCTGCTCGTCGCTATACTGTGGCTCATAAAGGCAGCCACGAACATCCGTTTCTACCATAACTTCGTCAAAATCCAGATCCTCCATAATGCATCCGCCTGCGTATTCAGTACCTTCGTCCATATTTTCAAAAAGTTTCTGCCGGTGAAATCAAACGTACTGGCACTGATCTGATAGGTCTGTTAGCGCATTAGGTCCAACCCCCTATGGGCGGGTTTGAAAGGGTGGGAACTAGTGCTTGTAGTCTTCACAGAAATCCTCCCCTTTTACACTTCCTCCTACAATGACGTAAAATGACGATTTTTGCGTCATTGTAGGAGGAAGTGAAAAAGGTAAATAGAGGATTTCTCTCGTCTCAGGGGGAAATGAATAAGTGTTGCACGACCATTCAATAGTATGACTGGATTTCTAACAATGGAAATCTTAATGCAAATGGGTGGAGTGACCCTTTAAAGCCACTTAAATAAACGAAATGACTCGAATGACTCAAGAGAGTCAGTAAAATGATCCGAACTTCCCATCACCCAGTCATGACTCGTGAAAGCAGGGGCGCAGCATTTACCGCTCAGTAAATCATATAAATAACCTACTTTGCGAATTGTTCATTCCCGGTTGGAAAACTTACAAAAGTTTTACAAAATTTACAAAATTGCCGCTCTAGGCAATTGCCTAGTTCGCCTATATGGACGCGCCGGCCCTGATAATAGGTATACTATTATATAAAGTTTTATATATAAAGTCCAGTACAAATGTTACTGCCGCTCGTCACAACGGCTGTCATAGTTGCTAGGCGACAAAACCAGACCGTTCCATTGAACAACTCCCGAGACACAGCTAGCAACAATTTGTTAATGTGACAATACATTTTGTTAGTTTCATTTTCCAAATATCCAGTGGTGGAATGTAATAAAATACATTTACCCTGGAAATAAAGTGTAATTTTGAAGTACCTTAGATTGTTATTCAACTCCACTTCATCTCAGAGGCAAATAATGTACTTTTTATGAAAATCTGACTTTTTACACATGGATATTAGATAATGATACAGTATATAATAGAAAGAAACACTAAAAATATGTCTTATAGATCAGGGATAGGCAATGTCCTGCAGAGTTTAGCTCATGTGACAGTTTTTCATGTTAAAATATTTTAAGGTTTGATTTTTGAGTATGTGAGTTAATTTAATTTATTCTTTCCTCTTTCTAAGAACATCTCAGTGATGGCAGCCCACGACTGAGACAGCCCAGCAAACCTGTTAGTGGACAATGGAAATATGCACTGATCCCAGATGATGTCCCACTGGCAGAGGCCTTACCAGCTAACAGAAAATGTTTTATTCCAATCTGTTTTATGTATACTGTTAATTTAAACTTTTATTTTGTTTTTATTATCTTAAACGTAACTTATCTTGTAGTTGTAAAAAGTTGTAGTTGTAAAAAGTAGGCTACTGTAAGTAAAAATGTATAGAACAATGTATTTAGTATCAAATGTACAAATTAATTGACATGACAAAAATAAATGTACAGAAATTTATAAAATTTATAAATTTACAAATTATAACTTAGCCTACATAAAAATAATGTATACGATTGTTTAATTTACAAATTTTAATTCACATAACCAAAAGTTTATTTCTCTACCAATGTGTCAAGAAGAGAAAACAATCTGTCCATTTCTCCCTGCTCTCCTCTGTCTCTCTCTGAAACTTCCTGTCCTCCCCGATTATCTCGATCAGCTCATCCTCTCGGTCTCGTTTGCTCTTGGCTGTGCTGGTTCCTCATTCTATCCTTCGGGCTCTTCTCCATCGGGCGGCCAAAACTGGATTTGTGAGTCTGAGGGATGTTTTGGGGGTGTTGGAGCGCCGAAATCGTACTTACGGGGGTGGAAATCAACCAGCAGAATTTTTTTTTTTTACCCACGGCAACAACTTTTACCACAAAAGTATTCCAACTCCGCGGGAAAAGCTCGGACTTGGCAACACTGACGGTAGGCCGCATTCAAAGAATCCTTCAACTTGGGACAGCCTTCGTCACGCCGCTGTGACGCAATCGGCCTTCAAATGCGGCCTTCGGAGGATGTAGCTAACCCTAACAGCTTTAGAGACACTGATCTGTGACCAGCTAGTAAGAGCTGTGCAGGTAAACTTCAGTTCCCTGACCCATGCCAGAGCCGCAGGTTCGAGTAGGACTGGAGGGGCTCCATATGTTTTATTTACCGCAGTGTTTCTCATTCATTACCTACACTGTGGCACAGTCTAAACTTCTTCTAATAACACAAAATTCTTTAATATTGTGTTTTGCGCCATTGCTGTCAAACTAATTCAAATGGAATGCGCGATAAGGTTTTAGTCCTTATCAAATCGCAAAAGACTGTGATTTAATTAAATATGTAGTCTGTTTGCTCTGAGTGTATCAAAATGAAGTGCTCACTTTGGTCACGTGATCAGCTGATCCATGTTTTCCATATCTCGGTTCACAGTGAATGAATGCAGAGTGAACGCCATCCATCTCTGCATGTACTGTGAGAGTTTAGTTTGCATTTGGGATGTAGTGGGCACCAGTTGCGTATTATTTTCACGTTTGCATAGTTTCCAACATTTCACTAGACTTGTAATGAGAATGATATTATATTAAGGGCTTTAAAATAACTGGTATGATAAAGCATGTATAGTTTAAAGCGGCGTGTCCTGTCAGATGCTCTGGCATGTGCTGGCTGACAGATAGATACTTACACTGTTTAATGTGTTTGAGATGCAGTGCTTTCCTCAGTGCATAACTTACATTTCACGGGTATATTCTTCATCTGTAAATGTTAGAAGCTCATGGAAATATTTCCCTTTTGCTGTCAGGAGTGAATCTCTGCTAAACATCACAGATTTCTGTGAATGAGCTCTGAAACAGACGGCGCGCAATAGAATAGGAGCTCAATAATTCAGACTAAAATATACAAAATATAAAATATACATATTGCTAAAATATTTGTTGTTGGACAATCAATGTGCCATATGTAGAAATTTAAACAAGTAGGTGTATTTTTATGACAGCAGTAACTGTAAAGTGACTATTGTAATGGGGTAATCAAATGTAAGTAAATTAGTCTGTGCTTTTGATTGTATTTATTTTTATTTTTAGTGAATTTAAAAATAAAATCATTATTTTTGTTTTTAGATTGCAATGTTACAAAGTTTGCACATAATATACCAGAGCCTACATGGTCACGTTCACTATATTTGTTTTCATAGCCTTCAATATGAACATTGTTTGTAGGACAACATTAGGCAGGATGCGAAATTTAAAAAAGAATCCAAGTAGAACAATTTAGAACATCCTGAGAAAAATAAATAAATTATTAATATTAATAAATTAATAATAATAATAATTATTATTATTTTCTAGTTGGCTTCTTAACACACCAGTAAGACTGTAATGTAGACTGAGACACCATCTCACAAATAAAAAGAAATTTAAGTCCCTTTCAAAGTTAAGGTACAAGTAAATGCATCCACCCCCACCCCACAATTTGCACACTGAACATGGGTTGGAGCTCTTAATTTTGAACATGATAATTTTAAGGAGCCACTGGCCTTAACAAAAACTACTTAGAAAAATATTGTAAAAGCAGAGCATTTTAATGTATTGATAGTATGCTTAAACAAGTAAGGTATTAAACAAATTGACTTGAGTGCCAAAAGGACTGAAACAATCAATGATCCATTGAGGGGAAAAGAGATAGAGAGAGAGATAGCATTGCTAATCCTCTGATGGTCGAGGCCAAAGCAGGATTAGTTGAGTTCTGGGTGTAAAGCTCTCTTAAAAGCACTAGGTGAGTCCTGATGGTATAAATAGGGCTGCCGCATCTAAGCCACTTTCACGAGTTGCCTAATTTCATCCTGGACTGCTGCTGATTAAGGTTTGATGTTTAGGACTGACATTTTAAAACAAGCCATTATCGAATTTTTGTTTTATTATTTATTCACTGAAATTGGAGCTCTGAGTAACTGTTCATGCAATATACGGTCTCCGAAATCACTCACTCATTCACTTATTTACTATTCCCTAAACAGCAAATTACATTTGAGTGAATTTGGACGCTGGAGTATTCCATCGGAGATCTGTAGATGTCGCAGAAACATTTCATTAATCATGTACCTTATTTTAGTAATGAATATTAATAATTATTATTATTACTTTATATTGTAATCATACATACCTCAGTGCCAGCCTTGTGGCGTCACATATTCATACCATCAAATTAATTTGGTTTGTCAGCCTTTATTTGTGTTCATAATCATTAAAATATAAATAATAAAAAACTACAATAAAACAAGAATAAGCCCATATTAGCAAGTCTACTGTTACGAGTGCGTGCAGGCAGGCAGACGAAGACACAGAAGATAAAGGTTCTAACACACAGTTTACTTATAATACAAACAGTCAGCAATCTATACAGGTAGTAGAATACACACTCATAGGTATAGCGGTGACCGGACAATGAGTGCAGGAGAAGGTGTCATATAAATAGCAAACTATAATACAAATAATATATATATATATAATACAAATGGGTAGCGATCCAAACAGATAGTAGAATACACACACATAGATATAGCGGTGATGGGACAATGAGTGGCAAACTCAAACAAGATAATTAATCAAAGTGGTACAGCAACGACTGACCAAGGGGGAGCTGGTGGGACGAGGGAACCCGGTGGAGTCACTAGGCCGGGGGTCCCAGGTGGAGCCGAAGGTGGAGGAGCCAGGACTGAGCCGGCAGGTCGACGGAGTGAAGGGATCCTCTAGCACAGGCGCTGCCGAGGACAGGCCATCTCCCGAGACGGCGCAGGACAGCAAGCTTGGAGGACTGGCTGAGCTCTGTGGTGATGGAGGTGACAGGCGGGATGATGGTGAATAGGGCACAATCCACACAAATCAAAGAAATGAGCACATCACAGTCCATTTTACTCTTCATGCTGTCTTTAAACAGCCAAGAAGGTACAACAGAAGAACTATCGTTCAGGTAGTTGTTACTGCTGTCTTTAAACAGCGATGAAGAATTAGATGCTGGGTGGGCTGGGGTGCGAGTTGATCCCACTGAAGTGCATCCCTTGGCTGGTGGTGTCGCGGGCTCACACCCCTGGTCAGACTCGCTCAAGGGCTTCACTTCCGGGGCGATGGTGAGCGCTGTCCTCGGGCTCTGGCTCACTTATCGCAGCGGGTGGTCCCTCAACGTCTGTGGGGGGCTCTCATGAATTCTCCCCAGTCTAAGGTGATAAATCCGGCTCTGGGTCTGGCTGTGCTCTGATTCGGGGCTGGACGCTCTCCAGACACCTAATGACAGCCTCCTTTCAGTTAAGCCCTGTGGTGTCTGGGAGGTCTATGCGCTGGTGAAATTTCGCACCGATCCAGAACAAGGTCTTCAGGGTCTCGTCGTCAAGTGGGCTGATGAAGGCAAGGCGAAAAACCCAGCAGTGAAGGATAGAAAACCACGGCTCTCCTGAGCCACTGCAATAAATTACTCTCTTAAAGACATTGTTGTGCTCCAGTCGCTGTTACGAGTGCGTGCAGGCAGGCAGACGAAGACACAGAAGATAAAGGTTCTAACACACAGTTTACTTATAATACAAACAGTCAGCAATCCATACAGGTAGTAGAATACACACTCATAGGTATAGCGGTGACCGGACAATGAGTGCAGGAGAAGGTGTCATATAAATAGCAAACTCAAACAAGATAATTAATCAAACACAGCTGAAACAAACAAACTAATAATGACGGGAGCCAAGGAGACAAACGAATGGCGGGAATCTGAACAAAGACATATGACAAATGAGCACAAACTAAAAAGTTTAAAAACTAAGCTGAACTGAATGGTAACATCTACATTGCTTGGACAGGAGAGTTTCAAGATACTAAAAACATGAAATACATGCAGTGTACTGTACTCAGGTAATATATGATAAAGGGCACAGCACCCTCAGACAACTGTTATGATTATATGAATATATTAGAATAACTGAGATATGAATATGCTTGTATCCTCAAAATTTTTTTGTGAATTAATAATAATGCCATTGCACTGAATTAAAGGAAACACTTTACACATTAATCTGAGTTAATGCCTTAAAAAAAATATATCATTATAACCGTATCCGTATAATTTAATTAAAATTAGAAATTAATCTATTTAATATTGTCTCTCTCTATATTAATAAGTTTAAGTAAAATCAAATAATGATTCATGAAAAAAAAGGTAAACCGGAGCCAGCGTGAGATACAGTAAATGTTAAAAGCTGTGAGGTCATAGCTCTTCTAAGCTTTATAATGGGAGTGAATGGAGGATGAGATTTTGAAGCCCAAAAAAGTGCATCCATCCATCATAAAAGATATCCTCACGGCTTTGCGGGGGTTAATAAAGGCCTTCTGAAGCCAAGCGGAGTGTTTGTCTAAGAAAAATATCCATATTTGAAACTTTATAAACTAAAATAACTAGCTTCTGACAGATGGCCGCACGCATCAATTTACGACGAAAGAGTAACCCTTGACCCCGACGCATGGCGTTTTGAGCAAAACAAAACACCGGTCACGAATTAGAAGTTTAAAACGAGAATTTTTATGTCGAAAGAAATGGTGAAGGATTTCGATGTAAGAGAAGAGGAGATTGAGTTTGTTGCACAGCCCTATTTCCTTGAACCGCGAGAGACGTCAAAGTTTAGGCTACTCCTACATCGCGTCAAGGGTTACTCTTTCGGCGTAAGTTGACTTGCGTAGGCCGTCTGCCGGAAGCTAGTTAGTTTTAGATATGGATATTTTTCTTAAACTCATCGCTTTGCTTCAGAAGGCCTTTATTAACCCCTGGAGCCATACAGATTACATTTATGATGACTGGATGGATCCACTTTTTCAACAATTGGGTATAATTTGACATTTTATTGGAAAATACATTTTATAAGCTCTAATACTTAATTGTGACGTGGAGGATTTTCCTTTTTTTTTTTTTTTTTTACTGAAATTTTAAAATATAGGTGAGATTATTGAATAGAGTTTTAGTATGTAAACCTCTGGAAGTTAAGGTCAAACAGGATTACTGGGCAGTGCTGTATAAGATCAGTGACGCTCTTACAGAAATCCTGATCTCTGTAGATCTTCATCATTGAGGCCAGCACGTGCCTTAAACAAACACACACACACACACACACAACATCCTGTCTTGATTAGCCAAAATGAGTACATTTGAGTGGAACATGATGCCATTGTGGCCTTACTGCTGTCACACTCTTAACATGATGAACATATAATGTGCATTGCTACATGTGGAACAAACGATTACAGACAGACGTGTGCCTTTGCCTGCATGCACCCACTGGATTGGAATGAACCGAATTCATTCATTTGGTTTTTAGATTAAATGTTTTCCTTGTCCACTGTGATTTTTAATTCTCTCCTGATGACATGATAGTTCAACATTCAACTTTTAGTTGTTGTTTTAAGGAGTGTGACAAAACACTCATCTCACGAGACGAGACACGAGATTGGGTTCGCGATTTTTGCACAATATTTAAGAAATTCTCAATGACAAAATTCATGACTGGAAAAATAGCCTGCAGGTGCATTTTGAAATGTTTTAACTAATAATCTTCTAATGAATGTCATCTCAGTTCTACTTTATAAGTATGAATTATCAAATGCATTGAAAGACAACAATATAAAAGCACTGTAAAAGGTTTTGCTACAAACTCAACTGACTGGCTTCTCGCAAGTATGATTTCACATGAGTCTCTTCAGACCTTACTGTACTTTAATTATGAGCTTCCAGAACTTCTGATTGAGGCTGTGTGGGACCTCCTGATGGAACTGTTTTCCACAAATTTAACTTAGAAATAAAAACAGTATAAATAACAAAAATAAATAACAGTTTTTTCTTAGTCTTACTAAGTGCAAACAATAAGTGCAAGTGCAACCATGATTAAAGTACTCTCTCAGTATTCAAGTTCAAACAGAGACCAGAGCCACAACTACACAGTCCAGAGACAGGTTTGATATTGGGAGACAGACTATTGTATGCAGCCTAATTTGCATCAGGGAGCTCGTGTTTTACTCCCACTTTTAAATTCGCGATTGGGTGTACTCCGTAGTGGCGGTGCTGAGCGCATTCTACAAGATAAGGGGCCGTTCACACAGGACGTGTAATTGCTTTGTAAACGCGAGACGCTGGCAGTGGAATGGGGAAAACGCATGGTCTCGAGACGTGTTTTTTAAAAGTTGAACTGATTTTAACTGGAGCGCCGTGTTTTTAGAATGCTGTGTCATGCGCGAGACACCGCAAAAGATGCAAGACGTTAGCGCATCGTTATACACACCCGTCTAGCGCGTGTTTACATAGAAAAACAATGGAAAACTAGCGAACTGAATGGAAAAACGCATTCTGTGTGAACCGCCCCTAATACATTTATCAGATGCTGTTGTGCAATGAATCAGTGAACTGTGATTCCTGCTGCACTGTCAGTCTGTGTGCGGCTGCAACTCGTGCTGGATGAGCAGAGCAGACGTTTACAATAATTTACAACGGTTTTTATTTTTATAAACAGCAAAATGACAGAGGAGGCTAATGTAATGTGAATGTAGCGGTGGCATATGCTAATTTCACCCTCAAGCTTCGTCATGGCTATATCGCGAGACAGCTTTTCACTCGACGAGAAATCTCGTCACACTTTAGTCTCGCGAGATCTTGTCACACCCCTTGTTGTTTCATACATAAAACATGTTTGATAATCTGTGAATATTTGGTAGACTTTTAATGCATGTGTGAGTAATGAATGAATAAATGAACGGATGAGTAAATGAATGTGTGAAACGAATTAAATAAAAATAAATAAAACAAAATGTTGGATTCACATCAGTGATAAATGAGTCACTATTCTAAAACAATCACACTTGTTTGTGTATAAGAGCATATGACCATCTGATGAAATAAGACTATTATCTCAAAACGAGCTACGTACCGTATACAATAAAAATATGGGATTAATTGCATAAGATTCCTGCATACATCAGCTTACTAACTGAATTCAATTTGTACTTAAAGTCTACTGAGTTATAAAAACGTTAAAAAAAAATAATTTAATTTTAATTTAATTCAAGATTCTCTAACAACAAATTTTATACAGTCTATACTTTTAAGGATATTTCTATATATTTTTACAGGTAAACAAGACAAAACAATTATTAAAATAACATTGTGCGTTCTTTTGTGAGTGAGACATCTGAGTCAAGAGACTGAACTAACAAGCAGAATGAGCGATTAACTAACCAGCCGACATTTCTCAACCGAAGTCTGTCATGGAGAAGCACAAACTAGCAAAATTACTCTATTCACACACCCACAGACTCACTCCTGCTCTCTGCCTTCACCTCACAGTCACACACACACACACACACACACACACACACACACACACACACACACACACACACGTGTGAATGCTACTGTAAAAATAGGCATCTTAAAGAGGCAGCAGCCATCTGAGAATCACTGACAGTGACAGAGAGGATCTTAAACCATAAATATATCATCATGAATATGGGTTTGCATTTCATATTGCTATATTTCAAAAATATAAAATCTCAATATAAATATATAGGACACTTTATTAAAAAAATTTGATTTCAAGATCTGATGATATATACTAAACACAAAATTTTTCATTCATGTTATACCGTGCAATTAAAAAATCTCTAATAAAAGTCTTACAAGTGTAATAAAAAAAATTAAACATGACAACAAACAGCTGTTACTGTAAAAAAAAATGTTTTGTCAGTTTATTTTTTTAATGCCTGACAAAGGTTAGTTCTGGATTTTAAATAAAAAATATGCCTGAATCAGCCCTACTACATGAAGTTATAACAGAGATAGTCATTTAAAGGTTCAGAAATTGGTAGATATTGCTTCATAATATAACACCTGCATGTTTCACTTTGACAGTTCAGAAGTATAAAACACAAAAGACAATCAGTCATTAGGCCCTATCAGCTTCCTTTATCTGCTTCTTTCAGATAACAGTTTCAACGCTATCCTCGAAATGTGGCAAGTTACAAACCCTGTCTTTGCACGTTTCACTTAAAGCTGGTGACTTTGAAGAACACACTTTTAGTCACACATTGTCTTGTCATTGCTTGAATATCCACACAACACCCACACAACATACCTCACACACTCCCGTATGTCTCGAAGTCACTCAATAACGCCTATTCTATCACACTTGTCAACACAAGCACACACATGCAAAAGTGTCCTACCTCTTTGGGTGTCTTTATGGAGAGAAATACACTGATTGATCATGGGAAAGCAGCAGTGGCACAGCAGAAGGGAATATCCAGCATGATGCTGTAAACTATGTCTTTTTCCTTATCTTGTCCTCACCTAGTCACTCTTTTGCTGTATCTTCTGTATTTTTCTGTCTCGCCCGCTGTGAGCACTCTCTCTCTCTCTCTCTCTCTCTCTCTCTCTCTCTCTCTCTCTCTCTCTCTCTCTCTCTCTCGGCTTCACACACACACGCACAGACTCACACACTTCAGCTCGCCCTTTGTGACCCCCTCCTATTTCTCTCTCTCTCTGTGGGTGTATAATTAGACTCAGTCCTGTCGTGATACAGCTTTCACTCATTGTGGGAACGTCTCTGAGCTGCTGGACGTGCTGGCAGGAAGCCGAGCAGCTTTGCTCATTAACCTCTTAAGAGCTGGGGAATGTACCGACACTGCCTGTGCCCCATTGGCCACTTCCCCTTCTTATCCCAGCCAAGGGCAGCTTTGATTGGCTGCTGAAGTACATGCTTCTATCCAGCATTGGCTACAGTGCCACATGCACCAGCTTGCAGCTTGTCTGCTGCTCTGTTTTACATTTAACCACCAACTTTTTATATACCTATCTGACTACATTTACAAGTTAAAAAACATACTAGTTTTGTTGTGAATAAGTATTTAAAAATATATATTTTTGATGTGAGTACCACCTCAATGCTAGAGTGCGTTCTGAGTGGTTTCTATGGTATTGCTATACAGCTGCTTGTTTATGTGGTTGCTATATATCTATAAAATACAGAATATCTTAAAAATGTTTAAGTTGTTAAAGTTTTTTAAGTTGATCACAACTTTTTAAACAATTTTTTAATTTGTGATCAAGCGTAGTGTCAGTTCTGCAGGGCTTCCAACTTTTGAGTTTAGCTTGGAGTGAGAATTGTTTTGGGAGGGTGCAAGTTTTTTTTTTTTTTTTTTTTACATCACAATGAATTTATTGTGATTGTCAAAACATTTGGTTCCTAAACATAATTTGACTAGGTTTAGTGACAACATGTTACAATGTTTACATGGTACAATGACTGGTAGGCTACTGTTTTTATTATTGCTTGACACAAATTTCACAATTTCAATTCAATTCTTGTGATTTGATTCCAATCTTGATTACATATAGATTCATTTGGATGCATAATAGGTACAGTAGATACATCAAAAGGTACAGTAGATACATTCCCAAGAAAAAAAATCTCACTTAATGCTATACAGAGAGCACTGTCAGCTGGTATAGTAATATAGTAAAGTACATAATAATATAGTACACATATTTAGCAAAATACTCCTCTCTATAGCTAATTTTTAATTTACCTTGCGCAGTGAGTTCTTGCCCAGAACAGAATCATACCGCCAATCCAAACTGTATGCTAATTATCAATCGTATTCGACGATAGTGGTCCTGACAGAATTTTTTTTTTTTGCTCAAAAAATCAGATGGGGTATACGGAAAAATTTAAGAAGAAAAAACTTAACTTTCACAGGTTTGATTCTCAGGTAAATTTATTATATTTCAAGGGTCCATATATGTTAATTAGAAAACAAAAGTGCCATTTTTTTCTTGCTGCATTAAATGGGACCTATTATGCCCCTTTTTACATTTATCATACCATGTTGTAAATGCCCATTTTTGAGTGGAAGCATAAACATGCTGTTTTCGTGCAAATGCAAATGAGCTGCTGCTCCCCGCCCCCTTTCCAGAAGAGGGCGGAGCCTGTACAGCTCGTGCCTCAGATCCTCGTGTAAGAACTGATTATCATCTCTATCGTGATCATGCTCACTTGACATTGCAGTTCTTCATCATCATGAAAGTGTATTATCTGCATGCGTTTTAAAGCCATATCCGTTTAAACTTCTGAGCGCACACATCCGAAGCACTCACACAGAAAGCTGGATGTCCCGTGAGTATTAAACTAAGTTCTCTTTCATGTCTTATTGCACTTAAACTGTCAAATACACACAAGGTTAAGTCAAAAACTCACAAAAGTTCACATAAACACAGTCGGTTATGTCTGTGAACATAAACAACAGGGACATAAATCGCATGTGTATATTAGATGTGTGTATTAAAGTGAAAGCAGTGTAATATACAGTACCTACTGCTATATGTGCTGTTAATATGAATAAAGCAACAAAAGAAAACTGGAAAATCACTCACTGATCTTGATTAAATAACTAGTAGCTTTAACGTTCATAATTCTTAAATGGAAGAAGTTTGGAACAACTAAGGCCAAACTTAGCAACTTGGGGAGGGGATCAAGACAGATGACCAAGATCCCAATGACCACTCTGGTTGAACTTCAGAAATCATTTGTGGACAGGGGAGAATCTTACAGAAGCACAACCATCACTGCAACACTCCATGGATCTGATCTTTATGGCAGAGTGACCAGATGGAAGCCTCTCCTCAGCGTGAAAAGTGCAAAAAAGCACCTAAAGGACTCTCAGACTGTGAGAAGCAATATTTTCTGGCCTGATGAACCTCAAACGTCATATCTGAAAGACACCAGGCACTGCTCATCATGCTGTGATCCAGCCTGCACTTGTACTTATATCTCTGAAGAGACCTGAAAAGGGTTGTCCACTGACAGTCCCCATTCTACCTGACAGAGGTTGAGAGCATCTGCAGAGAAGAAAGGCAAAAAATCCACAAATCCTGGTGTGTAAAGTCTGTCACATCAAACCCCAAAATACTTGAGGCTGTGATTGCTGCTGTATTTAGGGTTCTGGATACTTATGTAATGTGATACTTCTGTTCTGTTGTTTTATACATTTGCAAAGTTATCCTAACCCAGCTGTGTAGTTGGCAACGGCTACATGTCGGCCCAAGCCTGGATGAATGGGGAAGGAGGAGTGGAGAAAGCAATGGCAAACTACTCCACTATCTTTGCCGGAGTATTTTATGGAGCACAACCAAATGTCTTCAAACATGGTGCTGATCATAGCAGACATGAACATGCCCAGAATTGAAATTGAAAGTCTGCTTTGACTGAATTGGTTAAATCATAAGTCAAAGTTATCACAAATATATTTTTTGCTTTGTCATTATGGGGTATAAAGTGTTGATTGATATGAAAAAAGATTAAGCCTTTTACCAAACTGCCTTTTATATATATATATATATTACCACAGTAATATGTTTCCGGGTTGTATATTTCATTGACAGTTTTTTTTATCTCACGCACATACATTTTTTTTTCAGGTTTTCTAAGTGACAGTAGCACCTAGTTTTCAGTGATTTATGCAACCTCACTGGAAGAGAAAATACACGTTCAGTGTGACTAGCACATGGTCATCCAGTCACATGCTCTGTGTGTGTGTGTGTGTGTGTGTGTGTGTGTGTGTGTGTGTGTGTGTGTGTGTTCCCTTGTGAGCTGTGGAGTAAAGAACAGAAGACTGAGGCCTTATTCTCATTTCCTCTCTGTCTCTAACACTCTCACTTCTGTCACACTGTGACATTATCCGACCGCTATCACAACACACGCACACACTCCTTGTCAGCAGTCAGACAATCGTGAAGGTTTCCAGTTTGTAATTATGCATTCACACACTTACTGAGGAAGTGGTCAATGTGAACGGAACAGAGGACATGGTTGCGGTGTCTCTGACACATCAATAGATGTTCCTTAAGGACATTCTCTGGTCAACTAATTGAGAAAGAATAAGAGAAGCTCTGTTTCAAACCCTAGTGAAGTGCTCACTGTCCACTATCCACAAAGTCATCTACTGTAAACTCGAAAGCAGCATCCTAATCAAAATGGTAAAGGTGATTTGCTCGACACACACGTGCCACACTAATAGCCAGGGTTTGTATTAATTGGGGGAATGGTATTTCTTATTCTCCCAGTAGAGTATTATTATTGATTAAACGGAAGTTCCTGAGGTTCGCCTTCGGGGGCGAGGTGTACCAGCACAGGTTTCTTCCGTTTGACCTAGCTTTATCTCCCCGCACTTTCACGATGGTGGTTCGGCATCGAGATGTCGTTCTCGTTCATATCAGGAAGTTGGGGTTGAGGCTGAACGCAAAGAAAAGTGTATTATCTCCTTCTCAGAAGACCACTTTTCTGGGTGTCGTTTGGGTTTGGGTTTCGATGCAGGCGCGACTCGCTCCGACCCGCATCGCTTCGATTCTCTCAGCTGTGAAACAAGTAAAGCTAGGCCAGCTACTTACTGTAATACAGTTTTAGAGACTGTCGGGTCTGATGGCAGCAGCGTCCAACGTTATACCTTGCGGCCTGTTGTACATGAGACCGCTACAGTGGGGGCTCAGGACCAAGGGGTTCTCCTCGAGGGGAAATCCGCTCCGCACGGTCAAAGTCACGCGGCGCTGCCTTCGTGCTCTGGTCATGTGGAAAGAAACTTGGTTCCTGTTCAAAGGTCCTGTGCTGGGTCGCGTGGCGCTAATGGCGGATGCTTCCCTCACAGGGTGGGGGGCGGTCACGAGTGGTCGTCCAGCCCAAGGTCTGTCTCAGGACCATCATCTATCATGGCTTATAAATTGTCTAGAGATGTTGGCGGTGTTCCAGGCTCTGAAACACTTCCTAGCAGACCTGAGAGGTCATCATGTGTTAGTTCAGTCAGACAACACGTCGGTGGTCTCTTATATAAATCATCAGGGGAGCCTGCGGTTTCGCCGGCTTTACAAGTTGGCCCGTCAGATCCTCCTGTGGTCCCAAGGGAGGTTACTATCTCTGACAGCAATGTAACTTCCTGGGTATTTGAATGTGGTAGCAGTCTCCCTATCGAGGCAGGGGCCGAGGCCGGGGGGTTGGAGTCTCCACCCCGAGGTGGTGGAGCTCCTTTGGTGAGTTTCGGTCGCGCCGAGGTGGACCTATTCACTTCCAAGGTGACCACGCACTGTCATCTGTGGTTTTCCATCAGCCATCCAGCCCCTCTGAGGTTGGACGCTATGGGGCAGCCGTGGCCGAGGTCACGTCTGTTCACCTTTTCCCCGATTGCTCTGCTACCTGGAGTTCTGGAGAGGGTTCGCCGGGACGGGGTCAGCCTACTACATAGTAGCCCCGTTCTGGCCGGCCCGAGTATGGTTTGCGGACCTGATTTCTCTCCTGGACGGTTCTCCTTTGGAGCTCCCGGTCAGGAGGGATCTACTCTCTCAGGCGGGCAGCATGATATTTCACCCCCGCCCAGTACTGTGGGCTTGGCCTCCGAGGGGGCCCAGCTCATGAACTCTGGTCTCTCAACCGAGGTTGTTGAGACCATTCTTCACTCCAGAGCTCCATCCGCGAGGAAGCTTTAGGCCTTGAAGTGAAAAATACCCGGTTAACGGCCCAGTGGGTGCAGTGCTGGATTTCCTGCAGGAGCGCTTCTCCACAGGGCTATCCCCCTCCACACTAAAGGTGTATGTGGCGGCACTGGCTGCTCACCACGTCCCTTTCAGTGGAGTTTCTCTGGGGAGACACCCGCTTATAACTCGTTTCCTTCGTGGCACATTGAGGCTGAGGCCAGCAGTTCGTACGAGGGTGCCGGCCTGGGATCTGGCCATCGTATTAGAAGGTCTTTCCCAAGCTCCTCTTGAACCTATCGAAGAAGTTCCTGAGAAGTTTCTCACGTTTAAGACTATCTTTCTTCTTGCTATCTCCTCACTAAAGAGAATCGGTGATTTGCAGGCTCTGTCGGTTTCACCCTTGTGCCTGGAATTTCGCCTGGCATGGTTCAGGCTCTTTGACCTACAGTTCTGCAGGCCTTCTGTCCTCCTTCATTTCTGTCGTCTGACCAGGAGAAACTTAATTTAACTGCCCTGTTAGGGCGTTAGACTCCTATATCCACAGAACTGCCCTGTGGAGGAAGTCAGAACAACTATTTGCGTGTTTTGGGCTACCCAAGAAGGGGCGTCCCGTGTCTAAACAGAGAATAAGCAAGTGTGTGGTCGAGGCTATCTCACTTGCCTATGAGTCGGCTGGTCAGCCTTCACCTTGGCTGTACGAGCCCACTCTATCAGGAGTATGGCGGCTTCTAAAGCCTTATTGTCAGGAGTTTCCCTCAGTGACGTTTGTGATGCGGCTGGATGGTCTTCACCGCATACTTTCATTAAGATCTATGACCTAGACTTAATTCCTTCCCCTGGGGCACAGGTGCTCTCGCCCTCTGTGCGCTAGTTCTCACATGGCGGTCACTTGGTCCTATGGCGACGCGGGTATTAGCGTTCCCACAGCTTGACGCAGCTCGAGTTCCCTTGAAAGGGAACGTCTCGGTTACGTATGTAACCTTAGTTCCCTGATAGGAAACGAGACGCTGCGTCATCCCACCATACTCCCGGCATTCCCGCTAGCGCTTCCTTCACGCTATCAGAAGCTATTGCACTTGTGTTTATGGGGTGCTTTATAGTTTCCTGGTCGATGACGTCACCCGCCTATGACGTTCCATCTCTCCATTGGGCTGATTCCATACGTGCTTCAGGACGCACAACGCAGAGGCGTTCCCACAGCTTGACGCAGCGTCTCGTTCCCTATCAGGGAACTAAGGTTACATACGTAACTGAGACGTTTGTTGGTCTGTTTTCCTATATTATTAAAGTCTGCAAATAGATTCTACGCTCCTGTGTTTCTGAGTTCCTATCATTGCATATTTATCACATTTCAAACATATTTGTGGACAGAAAGATGCAGCATTTCCCCAGTTTTGTGATGAGAAGTGTATTAAAAAACTGTTTTTGACTATCCAGAAGCTTCCTTCAGATTTCTGCCCCAAAAATGTATAAACTGTTTATAAATGTGAAGTATAAAGACAGAACTGTACAAAATTATTGCATTTCAAAATGAAATCTCATTCAGTATTTTATAGACTATAATTGGTATTCAACTCTTGTGTCGAGATTGTAGTAATAAAATGTAAGTTTTTTAAAGCTTTCGGTAGCTGTTATGACACCCAGCCTCCAACGCTCATATTATTAGTAACAGAGTTTAGCTAATCACAAATAAACAGAAGTGTGGCACATCCCTGGAAGTCTCTTGCTGTGATGCCGCCCATTCACCTTATTTTATTTCTCATGAATACTATGTGTTCATATTTTTATGGGTGTTTTGCAAAAAAAAAAAAAAAAGTGGGACACTTTCACGAGACGTATGTTAGGGGTGCACGATTCCATTTTTTCAGAACCGATCCGATCTGATACCAAAAATTCAGACCGATACCGATTCGATACAGCGCAGTTCCCTTTCAAGGGAACTCGAGCTGCGTTTGAGACGCGGTGGGAACGCTCTGCGTGATTACGTTGTGAAGCGCGTGTAAAATCAGTCCAATGGAAGCCCACTACGACATAGGTGACGTCATAGACCAGGAAACTATAAAGCAGCCCTGAAATCAGACCGCGACAGCTTCTGTACCTTCAGCAAGCGCTCTCTGTATATCTGTCCTTGTCTATTTATTGTTGTCTGTCAAGCCCAATATATCTATCATTATTATAGCGAGCAAGCAAGATTATAGACGGTGTGTCGTTCCCTGCCCTCGTTATATTACGGGTGGGGACACACATCAGCTTTGTGTTGCTTGTTTGGGAGTGGAGCATGCCCAGTCAGTCCTCGAGGGGGCTGATTGTGAGCATTGTATGAGTCTATCTATAAAGACGCTCCGCTCTCGCCGATCGTTCTTTGAGGAGGACGGTTCGGTTCGCGCTCCCCGCGCGGGTCCCGCTGTTGCCTAGACACGGCGGCGACTCGCATTTTGGGGTTCGAAAACGGATCTGATAGCGTGGGTTGGGACGGGCCCCGCCCTATCTCAGCTTTCACCTGCAGATCCAGTGTGCTGCGATTTCCAGTTCCGAGGAATTGGTATCGTTAGTGTTTTGTTAAGAAAAAGTGAACAAAACAAATAAAAATATGAAGAAAAAGGCAGATGTTTGATTTTTCAATAAATAGGCAGCTCATAACTCTGTTGAATAAAGAGGAGCTTTTAAAAGGAGGTTTTTCTAATGCTGTTGCTAGTTCAATATTTACTGGACAGCTGAACATTATGAGAGTGAAAATAAAAAGAGTTTATTAGATGAAATATATCTAAAAAAACAGGAAAACTCTGTATCTCAGCCTCCTCGTCGGGGACTACTGGTTTTTCCCTATCTCCACACTGAGGTGTCGAGATCGTGGAATAAACCGTTTTTTATTTTATGTGTAACTTAATACCCAAACGTCTAACTAGAGTAATGTTATGGGTATTAAGTATCATGGTATGACAGTGCCTTGGATTATAGAGACGCTTGCGAGCTTTCTCTCTCCCGAGTCGGCGTCATCATTTTTAACCCCGACGTTACCCACCAGCCATCTTTAATAATAAATAAATTTTATTAGGCAGTACTGATGGGTAAAGTATTTAAGGACATAGATGAATGTGAGGATGTCAGCATTGACTCTATTCGAGAATATATTTGAGAATATATATATATATGTATATATGTTTATATGTATACGTTTTTCTGATATAAAGAAAAAGAAAGATAAAAATGTCTGTTCTTCTGGACACTCCGCTTTCAAGAAAACTAAATCTTTCAGTGGCGTTCCAGAGGTTTCTTCCTCACCAATCTATGTTCCTGAAACTGGCATAGAGTGCAAAGAAGAAGACCTGATGCCGAGGCTATCAGGCTTCTAAGGGTGGTCCCCTCCGGGGTAGGGACGTTTTTGAGAAATTGTTTCTCCTCGGCGCCCTCTGGGGTGCGACTCTCTGAGGAGGGTCGCAGCGCTGCCAGTTCGGTTGTTCCCTGCCGGTTCGCCGTTCAGGGCACCGAGGTGTCAGCGTCCCCATACGATCCTCCGAGGAGGGTCGTAGAGCAGTCAGTTCGGTCTCCCTGCCGGTTCGCCGTTTCAGGGTGCCGAGGTGCCTGCTTTTTCCTACGATCCTCCGAGGAGGGTCGTAGGAACTAAGCTACTTAGAGGTAGGCAAGATCTGAGGACTGTCGTCATCTCTAATAAAGCTTAGACAAGAAGTCTTGTCGAAAGGAAAAAAAAAAAAAAAAGAGGGACGGTTTTGAGAAATCGTTTCTCCTCGGCGCCCTCTGGGGTGCGACTTCTCCTCCCAGCAGAGAGTCAGGGTTTTACAGCCGTTACTTCATTGTTCCAAAGAAGGATGGAGGGTTGCGTCCCATTCTAGATCTGCGCCATTTAAATAGCAGAGTTCAGAAACTCAAGTTCAGAATGCTTACACTCAAACAGATTGTATCACAGATTCAGTCCGAGGACTGGTTTGTCACAATAGACTTGAAGGACGCGTACTTCCAAGTATCTATCCATCCTCATCACAGGAAGTTCCTGAGGTTCGCTTTAAAAATGGGGGCGAAGCATACCAGTATCGGGTTCTTCCATTCGGCCTAGGTTTATCACCCCGCACCTTTACAAAATGCGTGGATGCAGCTCTGGCTCCTTTGAGTCTCCAGGGCATTCGCGTATTATATTATATCGACGATTGGTTGATCCTAGCTCAATTTGAGCATATGGCAGTTCGGCATCGAGATGTCGTTCTGTCTCATTTAAAGATGTTGGGGTTGCCACTCAACGCCAAGAAGTGTGTGATCCTCCCAGCTCGGAGGACCACTTTTCTAGGTGTAATATGGGTTTATTTAGGCCAGTCACTCACTGTGAAACAGTTTCAGACTGTGGGTCTCATGGCAGCTGCGTCCAACGTAATTACTTTTGGCCTTCTGTACATGAGACCCCTGCAGTGGTGGCTCAGGACCAAGGGGTTTTCTCCGAGGGGAAATCCGTTTTCGCATGATCAAGGTCACGCGGCTATGCCTTTGTGCCTCGGTCATGTGGAAGAACCTTGGTTCCTCGCCCAGGCCCAGTGTTGGGGGTTTCTTGTCGACGCATAATGCTATCGACGGATGCTTCCCTCACAAGTCGGGAGTGATCATGAGTGGTCGCTCGGCGGAGGGTCTGGACAACACACTGACGATCTCGTATATCAGAGCAGATATCCTGTTGAGGCAGGGGCTGAGGCCCGGGGAATGGAGACTTCACCCCGAGGTGGTGGAGCTCCTATGGGAGATCTTTGGTCAAGCTCAGGTCGATCTTTTCGAAAGGAAAACATCATACGATACAACCCATTTTCCGCTATGGTTTCCCTCACATATCCAGCTCCTCTCGGACTAGACGCTATGGTGCAGGTGTGGCCGAGGCTGCACCTGTACACACCCCCCCCGATATCAATGCTCCCGGGAGTTCTGCTGGGGTGCGACTCTCTGAGGAGGGTCGCAGCGCTGCCAGTTCGGTTGTTCCCTGCCGGTTCGCCGCTTCAGGGCGCCGAGGTGTCAGCGTCCCCGTGCAATCCTCTGAGGAGGGTTGTAGAACGGTCAGTTCGGTTGTTCCCTGCCGGTTCGCCGCTTCAGGGCACTGAAATGATTGTTCAATCAAATCCAGAGGCCAGTCTCGAGAGACTGGTTCCCTTATCGGAATTTCTGGCAGCGTGGAAACTTCTGCCAAATATTTCTCTATGGGTCCTGCACATAATAGAAAAGGGTTAAACGGAGTTGTGGAAACGGTGGGCTTGGCCTCTGAGGGGGCCCAGCTCATAGAATCCGGTCTCTCAACTGAGGTCGTTGAGACCGTCCTTCAATCCAGAGCTCCTTCCACGAGAAAACTATGTACATTGAAATGGAAACTGTTCTCTACATGGCGTGGAGAACGTTTTTTAAATCTTGTTAACTGCCCGGTTGGTACAGTTCTCGATTTCCTACAAGACTACAAGATTTCCTTTCTCTGCTGGATTATCTCCCTCCACCTTAAAGGTGTATGTAGCGGCTATATCTGCTTATCACCCCTCTCGGGGCTTCTTCTCTTGGGAGAGATCCTCTTATTATTTGTTTTCTCCGTGGTATATTGAGGCTCAGGCCTGCACTGCAATCTAGAGCACCGGCTTGGGATTTGGCCATTGTACTTGAGGGTCTGGCCTTGGCTCCCTTCGAGCCCATCGAGGAGGTTTCAGAAAAATTCCTCACTCTAAAGACTATATTTCTCCTTGCTATTTCGTCTATCAAGAGAATTGGTGATTTACATGCTCTGTCGGTTGCTCCTTCATGTCTGGAATTTGCACCTGGTATGGTGAAAGCATTCCTCTACCCTAGACCGGGTTATATTCCTAAGATCCCACTAAATGTTGGGGGCCCAATAGGGCGGCAGGCCTTGTATCCTCCACCCTTTAATACCCCAGATCAGGAACAGCTTAACCTGTTATGTCCAGTCCGGGCTTTAGATGCCTACGTTCACAGAGCTGCTCTGTGGCGTAAATCTGAGCAATTATTTGTTTGTTTTGGGTCACTCAAGAGAGGATGCCCTGCATCTAAACAGGTGATGAGTAAATGGATAGTCGAGGCTATTTCATTGGCTTATGAAGCGGCCGGACAGCCTTCACCTATGGCTGTGCGGGCCCATTCTACTCGGAGTATGGCGGCCTCTATGGCCTTAATTTCGGGAGTTTCCCTTCTTGATGTGTGTAGTGCGGCAGGATGGTCCTCTCCGCATACATGTGTCAGGTTTTATGACCTTGACCTCTCCACTCCTGGGGCGAGGTTGCTTGCTTCTTAGTGTGCGCAAGGACTTCACACAGAACGGGCATTTGTCACTATGGCGTAGTGGGTATAGGGTTCCCACCGCGTCTCAAACGCAGCTCGAGTTCCCTTGAAAGGGAACGTCTCAGGTTACGTATGTAACCCTGGTTCCCTGATAGGGAACGAGATGCTGCGTTTGCCTGCCATACTTCCTGCATGCCCTGATCGACTTGCTTCAGGTTTTTCAGAAGCTGTCGCGGTCGCTAGTTTCCTGGTCTATGACGTCACCTATGTCGTAGTGGGCTTCCATTGGACTGATTTTACAAGCGCTTCACGACGTAATCACGCAGAGCGTTCCCACCGCGTCTCAAACGCAGCGTCTCGTTCCCTATCAGGGAACCAGGGTTACATACGTAACCTGAGACGTTTTTTTTTTAATTAAGTGGACTTTATATAACTCTGTGTTGAACTGATAATCACTCTTTTGTGTGTTTTGTGTGTTCATTTGTGTTTAATCTACTTTCTGTGTTAAGTACTTAATACAGACAACTTCATTAGAAAGAAAAAACAAATAAAAAAATATATGATCATAATCTATGACAAAAATTCTATTATAATTCTAACGACTATACTAGATTAGACTATACTAGATTAATTCTATACTAGTTTAGTTGGTAATTCAGCAGTAAAAATTTAGTCTAGAAAAATCACGAGTGCACAATAATTGTATTAAATCTGAACATTTAGTGAAAATAACATTATTTAGTGGGGAACAAATAAGAGACATTAAGTGTAGTACTAAATCTGGTAAAACGTTACACATTGGTCTTTGTATTGTTGTAAAATACATTCATGAAAAACAAGACAACAAAAAAAATATATATATTTTATATATAGGCTTCTATAAAATTAAGACATCTTTTAAATGTATACCACAGCTGTTTAATGAGGCAGCAACATATGATAGATAGGACAGAACAAGAAAGGCTATTAATAATCTTTCATTGCGCAAAAGTATTATGATATGAAAGGCTCCAATACAGTGCGGCACAAAGCGCTTATGCACATCCCAAGCGCAGAATGATGCACGTTGAGCCCGCATTGAAAAGTTCAAAGCACAAAGGAACATATTGATGCGTATTGTATTATACAGTATCTATCTATGCAATAGTTTATTGAGCTTTTTCTTTTAACAGTTTTAAATTTCAGTTATTGTGCACGTGAAGAACAATAATAGTGCTCTCCTGTGTTGTGATCTAACAGACACCCGGTAGAAAGTAACATGATTAAGGTACAGCAATAAAGTCCAGCAAGATAAAGAGATTTTATGCGAAACCTGTAGACCTTTATCTACAGATCAAGTATAATAATAGTAACATTGAATCATCTTGGAGAGAGTTTTATCGTGTTGATTGTCGTAACCGAACGCAACGCGCTGTTTAAATGCTGAAAAGAGAATGATTGACAGCCGTAGCAGAGGGAAGAGTTTATGTGAACTTGAATTTAATGACTTAAATATTCATTTCTATCTCACATTATACTATAGAATGGCTTCAGAACACTTATAATATAGTGCACGAAAACTTTATGGTGGTTTATAATGCTTTTGTGGGGCTTAACAACAACACAGAATAGTATACGCACAATTTCGGATTTGGATCGGCCTCATCTGACCAATACCCGATCCGGCCAAGAATGGCAGTATTGGAGCCGATAGGGATACTAAGTATCTGATTGGCGCATCCCTAACGTATACATTGTTTCTCTCTGCTCTCCTTTAGAGACTTGTCAAGACACACAGAATTCAGTTTTACTAGTTATGTGTCTGAACTATGGTTGGGTTTGTTCACATTTTAACGATACCGGTATATGAAATTCAGTGCCGGTACATAACGGTACCGATATATTTGCATAGCGCAACTCCGCCCCACCTCGTGGGTATAAAAGGAGCTGCAAGAGCAATCTCACATTATGTTTTTGCTTCAAAGCCGAGTGTTTCCTTCACTTCTCTCCACTGCAAGTTGTCTACGAGTTCTGAGAAACGAGACGAGCGAATGTCTGGTGTGACGGCGTGTTCTAGCGAGATCGCATTCCTGCTGCTGCTCTGTGCAGTGGTCTGCCTATGTGTGTGTTCTCCCTGGACGCTTCAGCACTGCTGTTGAGTTCATCCTCTCTTAAAGAGCTGCACACAGCGCATCTTTATAAAGATGTCTCGCCCGTGTATTTCTGGGTGCGGTAGATTAATTGATTCCGCTGATGGGCACGAGTCTCGATCGCAGCATTGTGATGGTCATGTTCCCGCAATGGGAACATGACTTATTCACGAATGCTGCCTGAGCGGGATTCAAGCCCAAACACGCCAGGCAGCATTCGTGAATAAGTCATGTTCCCATTGCGGGAACATGACCATCACAATGCTGCGATCGAGACTCGATGACCTCCAAAGAGGTAGAGTCCCCTCCGCCATACCCCAATCTATCCCCTCCGCGAGAGGGGATACTTTGGCTGGTGGCCAGGGTGATTTGAGGGTGACGGTGTGGAACAACTCGACAAATCCTCCTCTGGCCACACCCTCCTCTAGCACACTGCAACCAGTGAGTTTGCCAGATGAGGTCGCTGGCCAGTCTTGTGGCCAGCCCAGCGTTTCATTCGGCGCCCCAGCAGATAACGCCATGTCTATCGCCAAATCACAAGGTGGACTTGAGTCATCTTGAGATGAAGATTCGGATGTGCTGCCTCCTTCGGTGGTGCCAGCATTGTCCGAGTCTGATCCGGAACTGACTGCCATGCTTTCCCGGGCAGCGGTGAGCATCGGGCTTGAGTGGAACCCTCCAACATGTTCTGAGTGATCAAGGCTTGGTGATTAGTTTTTGGGGGTGGTTTGGATGGCAGTCTCCTTTCGACTGCTCAGCGACCTCTTCCGCCTTCTCTGCCCTCGATGGTGAGGCAGCCAAAAGGTAAACTGGGGTCCGCCTGGTGGAGCGTTCTGTGGCGATGCAACTGTGTCCCCAGAGCGCCTCCACCTGGCGCGGCGACCCAAAGTACCCCTCCAAGGCCTGTAGATTTTCGTCCACTCTCGTGGCCAAAGCCTATAGAGCTGCGGAGCAGGTCGCTTCCTCCTTGCATGCTATGGCCATCCTGCAAGTTTATTAGGCATGGGTGCTCAGAGAAATGTACGAGGCATCTAAGAGATAGGCTGCAGTTCTCTCCAGGAGGTGGTTGCAGTGCCACTCCTTCCCCCGGGGGAGAATATTTGGTTTTCTATTTGTGTTAAAGAAAGAACTGACACCCCTATCTCTGAGCCCCCAGAGGCCACGCATAATAATGTGGGACGCCCCGCCTCACCGCTCTCGTCCCCCTCTGTCAGACCCCTGTCACCGCGGAACGCTCGTCCTACCCTGGCCTCCTCTGTCGGAAAGGTCCACCTCCCATGTCTGGGCCGGTCATTCCGCTTCGCTGCCCCATCATGGGTATGCCTGTAGTTCACATGGTTCAGTTTTTGGGAGCCGGGCTAGAGCTTCCCAATCTGTCCCGCTGGCTCGCGCAAACCATCAGGCTCGGCCATGCGATTCAGTTTGCAAGGTCTCCTCCCCACTTTTGGGGCGTCCGCTTTACCATGGTGGGTGGCAATGCCCCTGTCATGTGTGCGGAGGTCGCCACCCTACTGCCGAAGGGTGCGATCGAGGCCGTCCCTCCAGCCAAGATGAAGTCTGGCTTCTACAGCCCCTGGGGTTCGCATCCTGAACTATCTCGACGACTGGCTGATTCTAGCGCACTCTCGAGAGCAGGTTTGCGAACACAGGGACCTGGTGCTCCGGCACCTCGTCCTTCTGGGCCATCAGGTCAACTGGGAAAAGAGTAAACTCTACCCCGTACAGAGGATCTCTTTTCTCGGTATGGAAACCGACCCGGTCGCCATGTACGCCCAGCTTATGTCAATTCAAAGGCAAAAGTGCGGTCCCACTGTAGTTATTTAGAACGAGTGTCCAGGCATGTTGTTGTGTCAACAGATGCCTCAGCCACGGGTTGGGTTCCATGTGCAATGGACATGCTGCCGCGGGCTCCTGGACAGGACCCCAGTGCCTTTGGCATGTCAATTGCCTTGAGTTGCTGGCAGTACCGTTTAGCTCTGCACCGTTTTTGGACGTTGCTTAAGGGCAAGCAGGTACTAGTCCGTTCAGACATCACAGCGACAGTAGTGTACATCAATTGTCAGGGTGATCTATGCTCCCACTGTATGTCGCAACTCACCCGCCATCTCTTGCTATGGAGTCACAAGCGTCCGGGCGAGCTCAATCGTGCAGCCGACGAGCTCTCACGACAACATTCATGTCCTGGGGAATGAAGACTCCATCCCCAGACAGTTCAGCTGATTTGGGAACACTTCGACGACGCACAGGTAGATCTGTTTGCCTCCCCAGACACTTCCCACTGCCACTGATTTTACTCCCTGACCAAGGAAACCCTCGGCACGGATGCACTAGTGCACAGCTGGCCGCGGGTCCTCTGCAAATAGGCGTTTCCCCCAGTGAGCCTTCTCGCACAGGTCCTGTGCAAGATCAGGGAGGACGAGTAGCAGGTCCTTTTGGTTCTGCCTCATTGGCCCAGCCGGATTTGGTTTACCGAACTGGTGCTCCTCGCGACAGACCCTCCCTGCCCAATCCCTCTGAGGAAGGACCTCCTTTCTCAGAGACAGGGTGTTACGTCCCTGATATGTCTAGGAGTGAGGGACCAACAAAATAAATATACTCCGGGTGAAAAAAACCAAGGATGACCCAAAACACGTATCAAGCTAATGTATTTATTTTAAGAAATCTCTTTTTTCCATCAAAGATGATATGAGGTAGATTATGTAAAGTAAATTAATTAACACCAAACATTCAGCAGAAAATATGTAACACAATACACAATCTCCACTGCTCCCACCGCGTTAGTGAAGCACACGTGGAGGTTTTCCCGCCGCTCACCACGCCGACTTCCAGCTGGTCGGGCACACACACACAGGTCCGACGGCTGCCTTCACAAAGTCACCAGACGCATGGCGCGGGAAGAAGTCAAGATCGACACCGAGCAGATCACGTCCAACCGTGATCCACACCATAAATCACAGAGTAGTCCGCACAGTCTGACGCGAGCCATCAAGGAACAACGTGAGAGAACGAGAGCACTTCACTGGCTCAACTTATACGCCTCACTAATTGCCGCTGATCAGCTCCAGCTGCGGGATTTCATGCAGCGTCAGGCTTAAGACACGGATACACCCCTGAAGGCGAGAGACAGAACACACCCACAGCAACGCAAGCACAACACATAGACCTCACGGGTCGTAACACCCCCACCCATAAGAACAAACCTATCCTATAGTTTGTATACCACTGTAAGAGTTTAACATTTGTTACCATCACAGTTTCACCATAATAAAAACAAAAACAAAAAAAGCCTTGTCCACTCCCCTCTTATGTTTGATCTGGAGGTTGTAGCCTTGGACCAGGAGGGCCCAACGCATCAAACGCTGGTTACTGTTGTACATGCGGGCTAGAAAAACAAGGGGCTTATGATCTGTGTAAACAGTGACCGGCAAGAAACTTGAGTCCACATAAACTTCAAAGTGTTGTAGAGCCAGGAGCATGGCCAATGTCTCTTTCTCTATGGTGGAATAATTCAGCTGGTGTTTCTTGAACTTAGCTGAAAAATAACACACAGGTTTACACATGTCTCTATCCCCTCTCTGCATTAGCAACGCCCCAGCCCCAGTGGCACTAGCATCAACTTCCAGATGAAAAGGTTGGGAAAAATTGGGCGCTACCAGCACAGGAGCACTGCAAAGAAGAGACTTGGCAGCTTCAAAGGCCCGATCACATACATCATCCCACACAAAGGGTACCAAAGGACTACACAGTCTGGTGAGTGGGGCAACTACCACCAAAAAGTTTTGGCAGAAACATCTATAATATCCAGCCATACCTAGAAATCTCCTAAGCTCTCGTCTAGTGGTGGGAGTTGGCAGTGATAAGATAGTGGTTACTTTGGCATCTAGAGGCTGGACCTGCCCCTGACAAACCTGTTTACCAAGGTAGGATACCATGGCTTTTCCAAATTCACACTTCGCCAAGTTCAGTGTGAGGGAGGCGTCTACCAGCCGCTGACACACAACCTCTAAACTGGACATGTGGCTACCCCAGTCCTCAGAGTACACGACCACATCATCAAGATATACACTACAGTTCAGCACATCCCCCAGTACAAGCTGCATCAAGTGCTGAAAAGTGGCAGGAGCATTTTTCACTCCAAAGGGCATTACAGTGTACTGCATAAACGCATTTGGTGTCACAAAGGCTGAAATATCTGAAGCACGCTGGGTCAAAGGCACCTGCCAGTATCCTTTCAGTAAATCTAACTTTGTGATACATTTAGCTGGGCCAACCCTATCAATTAAGTCGTCCATGCGGGGCAACGGAAAAGAGTCAGACAGTAACTGAATTCACCTTTCTAAAATCAGTACAGAAGCGAAGCGTTCCATCGGACTTAGGCGTTAGCAGACAGGGTGAGCTCCACGGACTGTAACTAGTCTTGGCTAGGCCGTGTTCTACTAGATAATGGACTTCCCTTTGCATCGCTTCCCGTTTGGCTATCGGAGAGCGATAAGCATGCTGCTTAATAGGTCTAGCATCATCTACGTCAATATCGTGCTCCAGCACCGTGGTGCGGGAGGGCACGTTACCTAAGATGGTAGGGTGTGCATGAAGTAAATCAATCACATCCTGCCGTTGAGATGTGGGGGAGTAAGACAATTGTTGAGCTAAAGTAGCCATAAACTCATAGTTAGCCAGCCTACCACACATGTGATCTTCACATGGTGTTGCTAGATCAACCTCAGACCAATCACTAACGAAAGATGTAACTCCCACTACTGCCACTGTTGGAGTCTGCACCGGTTCCACCGGATCGCCATCACTGGAATGAAAAAAACTTCAACATGTTTACATGACATAAGCGTGTACGGATGACATAATCTGTCTCTGAAAGCTTTCGTTCCACATCATATGGCCCTGAGAATTTGGCAGTGAGAGCAGACCCAGGGACGGGCAGCAAGACCAACACCTTGTCACCTGCATTGAACCCCCGTTCCACTGCCCTTTTGTCAAACCGCCTCTTCATACGGGTCTGTGTGGAAGAAAGTGATTCCCTCACCAGCTCCACAGCACGATGTAACCGCTCCCTGCACCGGGAAACAAAATCCAACACGTTAGTTTTGGAAGACTCATCATACACCATCTTTTCTCACAGCATCTTTAACGGGCCACGCACGTTATGGTCAAACACAAGCTCGGCTGGGCTAAAACCTAAGGACTCTTGCTTTGTGTCACGAGCAGCAAAAAGTACAAAAGGCACCCCTTCATCCCAGTCTTTACACGTCTCATGGCAATATTTCTTGAGCATGGATTTCAACGTTTGGTGCCAGCGCTCCAAAGCTCCCTGTGACTCGGGGTGATAGGCGCTAGACACTGAGTGAGCGATTCCCAATGAGCTGAGAGTTTGTTTGAACACCTTAGAAAGGAAATTAGTTCCCTGATCGGTTTGTACCGTCTTAGTGCCTTGGTTACTGACACTGCCTTGATTCTGCGCAGGGGAATGGCTTGCGGAAAACGGGTAGCGACACACATCATGGTGAGCAGGAACTGATTACCAGCTTTGGTTTTGGGTAACGGACCGACACAGTCAACCATGACGTGTTCAAATGGTTCACCAACCACGGGAATGGGCTGCAACGGGGCCGGTGGAACAGGCTGGTTTGGTTTGCCGACAACTTGACAGGTCCTGCAGGTTTTACAAAAACGGGTCACATCAGTTTTTATGCCTGGCCAAAAGAATTGTTTTAGTACACGGTTATATGTTTTACGAATACCCAAATGACCTGCCCATACATGCTCATGTGCTAATGACAGTATCTGCTGTCGACAGTCAATAGGCGCAACTACCTGGTAAACCACCTTCCAATCGTTATCCGGCTCTATACCTGCATCATCTACCTGAGAAACCCACCGGCGCATCAGTACCCCATTATCCACAAAGAAAGGTTGCTTACCGTTACACTCGGTTTTGTTTGTTTTTACCGAAGCAAAACATTTAACCAATGAGGGATCACTTCTTTGAGCTTTTATCAAAGCATTAGGAGTGAGTGGCAAAGTTGCAGGATCAAACTCACCCACAGAGTCCACTATCTTTTCAGTTCAGGCAAAACAGATGGTTTCAAAAGTGCAACAATAACGTTATCCCAAGCATCTAAATAGGAGCTCTGTGCTTTATGAATGACAGCCAGTGATCTTTCTATAAGAATAATATCTCTGAAATAATTAAACCATTCTTCTATTGAAGAGTGTCCAGGAGAAAACCAAGAATGCATTATAGTTTTTTTAACAGCAGTTAAACCTGCAAATATATTTTTCTTAGAAGCCAAATTAGTATTAATTCTAAATGATGAATCATCATTAAATAAAAATAAGGTAAGCAGTTTAGGAATTGGAAACTCTTGAAAATCTTGAAAAAGATTAGAGACATTTGGGCAGTCCCAGAATATATGCAGGTAAGTGCCAAACATATTCAGATTACATTTTGTACAAACTGGGGTATCTGTGAGCTTCATTTTAAAACATTTGTATGGGGAAAATTTGTGAAGAAACTTAAAAGGAATCAACTGATGCACAGGATTCTTTGATGAAAGAAACACATTATTCCACTCATTCCCCCAGTCCAGTTTCATGTCTCTCTCAAGGTCACGATTCCATGATCCAATAACTCCCAGAGCTTTATCATTATTTTAAACTTAAATATGTAAATGCTGTGTCGTGCCATTGGATATGAGGAATAGGTGGTAATGTAAGACACTTTGCGGAGACATTTAAAGGAACGAGAAGGGATTGATCCCAGATTATTTTATAGCTGGAGAATTGACTGAAATGGGTGAAAACTTGTATTATTTGCCATAAGGAGACATGTATATTAGTAAAATAAAGTAGTTGTCATGGTGCGTTGCAGAAAGGCAGACGGAGACGAGGATATATTTCCAAAACGAAGGTTTATTTGTAATTAAACAGGACGGCAGCACAGGTAGCAACACACACTAAATAAGACAGAGATCGGACAAACACTGATTGAACAGATGGAACTTAAATACAAACACAGATGACACTGATTAATAGAACACAGGTGATACAGATGACGATGATGACTAAACAGGTGACACAACTGAACTGATAATGACAGTTACCATGGATACGAAGGAGTGGCAGGAAAAGAACAAAGGAGAACAGGAACCAATCAAAATACAAACTGAAAGTCCAAACAAACACTAACATGTGACAGTAGTATGTCATCCGCATATAGAGCGGATGTATTCCTTTGTTGACTATTGGTGATATAAGAGAATCTAATCTTATCGACTACGCTAACGGCTCTATTGACATGGTAAAAAGTTGGGGAAAAAGCAGACAGCCCTGACGGGTACCACGGTGCAGAGGAAATTACTTTGACAGAATATTACCAGTTAATATAACTTCAAAAGGATTAGTGTATTTTGACCATTGATTAGTGTATTAGAAGCAGTGGTGGACAGTAACGAAGTAAATGTAATTCGTTACTGTACTTAAGTAGCTTTTTTGCGTATCTGTACTTTACTGAAGTATTTAAATTTGGGGAGACTTTTACTTTTACTCCACTACATTTCAAAGTCAAATATCTTACTTTTTACTCTACTACATTTTCCAAATCAGTCGTTCCTTTTTATTTATTAGTGGATAAAAACGTAACTGGTCAAACGAGCCACCAATCACAGTACAGCGCGCGCTTTGTTTTGAACTTGAATTACTAAGTCCGAACCAGAGCCTTTAGAGAGTTGCAAACTGATAGACGGTTGCGTCACAGTAGCTGTGTCCGAAACCGTTCACTCATTCACTAATCCCTATAGTGTATGGCATTTGAGTGCACTATATCTGCAAGGAGTGAACAAAATGGGCGTAATTTCCTATGGGGACATGTCCCACTTTTCAAAATCCCGTTTGTGTGTCCCCAACTTTCATGTTCGTTGTTTATGATTTATTTATCTGCACGCCATCATCGCCACGGAGGAGCAGGAGATAGCCTGTGCCGATGCGCGCGTACGCGTCCAGCTATGTCGCGTCCACACCATACCTTAAAGTAAACGTCCACGTCCACACTCTAAAAATAGCTCACTGAAAGTTCTGATGAGCAGGTATCACGCTGGTATTCAAGGTAACGTTATCGGTATTCAAGCGCGAAAGAGAACTGGATTCTGGCGCGCTGTCTGTGCGTCGTGTGCGTGTGTGTTCTGTGCGTGTGCGTCAGGACAATCCAGTTCTCTCAATCCAGTTCTCTTTCGCGCTTGAATAATAACACACACATTTATGCCAAAATGTCCGTTTTGTCAATTGTATTCTCACAAGAACATTTTTAAATTAGTTAAATCAAATCTTAAATGAAAGTCAAGAGTAAATGAGAAAATTAAATGCGTAAGATCCTGTCATCAGCTACAGTTCTTAAAGGGACAGCAGCCAATTCTGTCTATCAGTAAAGTTAACCAAAGAACAAAGGGGAACAGAGCAAATTACTCACTGATCTTGTCTAAAGAACGTTTGTAGCTTTAATAAGGATTAATCTATATTTAATTTATAATTTATGCAGTGCAGACTGTTTGATAACCTTATTCAATTTCTGTATATTTCATATCTGTTAGACAGGAAGTGCACAGGTAAATATGGCATTTATTATGGGTTTATGTGAGGATTGTTTAAAGTTCACTTTAAATTAAAAGTTGTATTTTTGAAGCCTAATAAATGTTTCAAATTTGTGTGTGTGTGTGTTGGGGGGGGGGGGGGGGGTCCTTTTCATGGAGACATCAGTAGCTATATTAATATCAGGGATGCTGGCCTTCATTCATAAAAAATATGCTATTAAACAATTATTTAAAATATACTGTCTTTATGTTGTTTTTACATTACAGTGTAAATTGGGTCTCACATAATTTCAATTTTTTTTTTTTTTTCATTCATTCATTTTAAAAATTTTTACTTTATAAAATGATTATCTCAAGTCTTGGCAATAGCCCCCTATTAAACAATAAAAAAGCAAGACATCTTTTTGTTATACATAGTTTCGTAGCCTACTTTTATTTTTGGCAGAATTTATCATTATAATCAACTTTTTGATTGGATTTTGATAATCAATTTATTTCCTGGATTTTGTATCACCATAGTCCCTAAATGTATGTAAATGCAGGAAATGGGATTCAAAACGAAAAAATGTTTCCCCATTTTGTGGGGGGAAAAGTTACACCCTTGTATATGTATTTAATGGTGTTGTGCAGGTTTATGTGAATGTATCATAACTTTAGGATGTTAATAATTATGACCATATATGCTTGAGAAAAATATATACAGTAAATACTGTAAATTTATTATACCTTATGGGAACAGTCCCCTTCCCTCCAAAATTAAACACACAAAAAATGTATTCCATTAAAAAAAAAAAAAAAAAAAAAATATATATATATATATATATATATATATATATATATATATATATATATATATATATATATATATATATATATAATTACTGTCATTTTGTTAATAGATTGGTTTGCCAAGAGTGACATTAGTCTTCAAGTAGACTGAGTTAAGCAAGAGTCTTGTGACAAATTATAATAGGACATTATAGCCATAAAAAAAAATCATAGTACTTGGATACTTAAGTACATTTGAAGGCAAATACTTTTGTACTTTTACTCAAGTGAATGTTTAAAGGCAGCACTTCTACTTTTACTTGAGTAATATTTTACCTTGAGTATCTGTACTTTAACTCAAGTACATGGTATGTGTACTTCGTCCACCACTGATTAGAAGTATTTTGACCATTGATCTGAATGTTCTTCCGAAGCCAAATTCCTCCAGAACAGTCCAGAGATACTCCCAATCTACTTGATCAAAGGCCTTTTGCGCATCTGATGTAAAACCGGCTGCAGGTAGAGTATCCATTTCAGATGCATGATGGGAGATGATGTGCAAAAGTCTAACATTATCAGACGCGAGTCTCCCTCTTAAGAATCCAGATTGATTAAAATTAATCAAGAGCAGTGCGCAGTGCAAGTTCCCATTCGAACGGGAAACTAGATTTGTGACAAATTTGTGCACATTTATTAAAAATAAATAAAAAATATCTGACCTTTTAATTTAGTACTAAGTTGAAGCACCTTTGGCTGCTATTATAGCCTCAGGTCATTTTAAGGTCTCTACAGAGATTTTCATTTGAGGTCAAGTCTTCCCTAAGCTACTTTTGCATTGTCTTTTCTACAGTGCATAGCTTTATTAGTTGCAAAACACAACTAAACAAACTTCCTCAGTGATATTGCAGGTGTGTGTGTGTGTGTGTGTGTGTGTGTGTGTGTGTGTGTGTGTGTGTGTGTGTGTGTGTGTGTGTGTGTGTGTGTGTGTGTGTGTGTGTGTGTGTGTGTGTGTGCGTGCGCACTACAGCATACAGTAGTACAAACACCGCAGTATTTCCGCCATTTGTCGTGAATGTCACACTAAGCCTCACATGCACACACACACAAACACTGAATCAAAAATGAAAGAACATGAATGAATCATACGAGCATAAGAAAAGTTTGTGGTAAGGCAGGAAATCTCTTGTGTCTGACTGAGCGGGGATTTCACAAGTGCACTGACACAAACAAACAGAAATGGTGTGTTGTTGCATGTGTAAAAATGTAAGCTTTAGAAGCATTCCAGTTGCCTTTATTTTTATTTTTTTTGCAGTAAACTACACATACAACCTGATTAAAAAAAAAAAGTTGATAATGAAATAGGGCTTCATGAAAGTTGTGTAAATTGATGAATTTGACTTGGTGACAATAACAACTATTTGAATGCTTAGTAATTATACTTAGCAATTCAATGTATCTCAATATAACTGTATTGGTTATGTGGCAAAAAAATATATCATGCTAAACCATTTTCTTATTACCTTTATGTTACCATAGTAAGATTTTTCTATTTTTAATATGTACATTTATGTAATAATAAGCCAACATATTTGTCTTTTTTTTTATATATAGTGCATCATGAGCTTTTTCAGCAATCTAAAACCACATGTGTGGGTGAATTTACTTATGTTTCATTTTTGAAATGTGCAGCACATGGGGCCATCCCCTCATCTTTTATATTCACTGACCTTTTTATTGCTTTCATAACAGCACATGTTGGTAATACATTTTGGGTTAAGTTATTTCACTAATACTGACAACACGGGAAACAGCTTTACTGCAAATACTGAAGATTCTACATTCTACTGATTCCAGTCCAGGCAAAGATAGATAAAGGTGGGGCGTTTTTTCACGTATGATCAGTGTTTTGACTGTCTGTTACTTTAACACAGCAAAGTTGTCTATCTGCTTATATACCTATGTTGACTGCAGTAGTCCATCAAATGGTGTGTGTGGATTCAGTCAGCAGGTGCAAGTATCATTGTGAGGTATGTTTTCAGCTTCTTATGACAGTGAAATGATGACTGTCTTCACACACATAAACTCATGTTAAATGTCAGATATTAGCTGTTTCTGGAAGCCTGGGGGCTAAAATATTTGCAGCGTGTGCAAATGTGTGGGCAAGTGCGTCTGAGTGTGTGTGTGTGAGTCAGAAGCGAAGCTCAGAGCGGCTCTCACATGTGTGTGGGCAGCTTCCAGATGGCTCCTCCAGCAAGCACACAAATGTCACTGTGATAACAAGCTGAAAGAGAGCGAGAAAAACAAGTTGTTGGAAGCATACAGAGATCCCAACACATTCACAACACTGAATATGAAATATTAGCACACAAATATACAGGCACAGATATAGGTGACATATATAAATTATACACATCCTGAAGTTCAAACACAACTGATCACTTTAATATTTCAAATGCTTCTCCAAGCAAGCAATGACATTAAATAAAGAGCAATTGGAGTTTTTTTAATTAAGTCGTCTGCTCCTCAGATGTTTCTCCTGACAAAACAACAACAGTGTTGCCATCAGAGTTTGAGAGGATATTTCAACAATATCTGTGTGCTCATGCTTGCCAAGATAACAAAGTCTGCAAGAATGAGTAAGAAAATCTCAATAAGCTCAAACATTACAGATACTGTAAAGAGAACTAAACAAACACAGATGCATGCAAATATTTAAAGAATTAGATTTGATATGAGTATATGTGCATAATCTGTTTGTATGTCTTCCTTTGGTCAAACGTAATTAAAGGATAATTAGCTATCCATGTGTTCAGTGTTATATTCAGTGATGCTGAGTTTGAGAAAGGCAAACAGTGTTGAATGTGAAATGCACCTGTGTTAGTGCTGACCCAGTCTCATGGCTCCTAGTGTTACACAGCGTGTTCAGCACGATCTGTGTGATAGCAGAAAAAAACACTTCATCCAGGTCTGGGGGGGTTGGGGAGAAAGAGATGGTGTGATTCAGCAATAATTTACTAGAATCGATCAGAAACATGGATTTGAGACATACATTAAGATGTCTATTACACTGAGATGCTAGTGCTTGAAGTGGAAAAAATAAAGTGCCGGAAGGGAGGGGTGGGTTGTATGATTTAAAAACATTTAAAATATTGTCATATTCATTCATATTCATTTAGAATATAGACAAACCTTATATTAGTGTAATTGTCTAAATTGACAATATGTTTAAACTGCCCTATATTAAAACATTCCCTTTTGGGGGGGTTTCTATTTAAAAAAAAAAACAGTACATGAATCTATCAATTTGCAACTTCTATAATTCAAAGTGACATCAAAAACCACAAAACCCTTTACTCTAGGCTATTAATGTCACAATCAGCTGCTGGGTCATTATTTAGTACAACGAAATAACTACATGATGTTTCTCTGATAAGCAGTTTAAACATTGCATTGTGCTGTTTGCCACTGCACTGTAAAAATACAAATATTTTAATGCTTTGCTATCACAATTTTTCACAAATCTTTTGTCAGTTCAGCTTAGGTTCACAAACGTTCAGAAAACATAATACTTGTTTCTGTTGAGTAAACTTATCTCTTTCTTTGAATCAACTCACATTTGTTTAAATGAACTAAACATTTTAAGGCAATTAGGTTAGGCAACTTTATGTTAAACCAACAAATCATTTTTACAGTGTGATTGTGTCTTTAATTTCTGTGCATGATGTTAATCTAATGCCACATTCACAATTATACGTTCTAATTTAAAAATAAAACTTTACAATGAAAATATTTTCTAAAGTGTCTTCACGTTCAGTTATCGCTGGAGGAATACTAGTGTGATGAGGTGAACGCAGCTGACTTTGCATCATTATGTAAACGGCATTTAAATGGTAAATGGACATTCCTGCAGTCAGCAAGCCAATTGCACGCTCCCTCAAAACTTCCGACATCTGTGGCATTGTGCTGTGTGATAAAACTGCACATTTTAGAGTGGCCTTTTATTGTGGCCAGCCTAAGGCACACCTGTGCAATAATCATGCTGTCTAATCAGCATCTTGATATGCCACACCTGTGAGGTGGATGGATTATATCAGCAAAGGAGAAGTGCTCACTAACACAGATTTAGACAGATTTGTGAACAATATTTGAGAGAAATAGGCCTTTTGTGTACATAGAAAAGGTCTTAGACCTTTGAGTTCAGCTCATAAAAAATGGGGGCAAAAACAAAAGTGTTGCGTTTATAATTTTGTTCAGTGTAAATGTTGTAAATGTGCCAATAACAATAGTTTAATGTGGGAGGAGTCAATTGCACGCTCAGGTACGGCACGCACATTAGAAATAGCGATAATATTAAGCTCCTCATCAACAGCGATCATATTGGAGAGCTAAGAAATATGAAGCAAAAGACAGAAGACTTTAGACACATCTCGGAATAGCTCAGAAGATAACAACAGAGATATTGTCTTCTGTTGGTGAGTAGCTACCCTGATCTTTTTGAAAATTCACTCACGTTATAAACGTAAAACAATATAGATTTTAATATAACTTCTTGCACTTTGTTCACCTTAGCTCAGTGGTTCTCAAACTTTTTTGGTCACGCTCCCCTTTAATCCTTTAAAAAAACATCTCACGAGCTCAACTTCTTGTTCGTCTGTTCACCGGAACACGCACAGCAGTGGAGTTGCTTGCGCGTTCACAATCAACGCTTGTGATTCAGTCCGCTGAAGAGGTGCTTTTCTATAACTTCTATGTTGGGCTTGTTCCAATGGTGACAAGTCAACGGTCTGAAGAAGAACGATTCAGTGCAATTGCCGTTTGATGCCGCTTTATAAAAGGCAGAGCGTTATTCACGCTGCAACGGCTGTTTTTTTTTTTTTTTCTTACTATCTGTTATAACATATACATAAACATATAGGTGTACGCATTTATTATGTCAATGGGACTGTAAGTCGACAATTTTCAAAAACTCAACAAGTGCCACAAGGTGTAAATAATTTGTAAACAACAATATGCATAAGTGAAATCAAAAGAATGACAGAAGTGTGCTGACTACAACACATGCTAAAGCAGCCAGCGATATGAAAGAGGGCATGTAAGGTGTGAGGGCTCAGCAGTAATGCTGGATTCTTCGTGGATGCAGTGTTTGTCAAAGAGCTCTCTGTAAGAACGAAGGGAAACTCCGAAGATCTTCTTTGTTTTCTTCACTATCCGTTGTAGGGGCTTACAGTAATGCAGAGTTCACATTGCACGATGGATTGTACACATTTTCATGTTAATTATAATCAAATGCATTTTGTTTTATTGACCACAATATTATCATTGATATTTCTTTGAGAAGGGCACTTTTGATTAATTCTGAAAAGGGGGAGGGGCTCGAGCACCCAAATGTAAAAACAGATCAAATTTTTGTTGCGATATTGTTTCATTTAAGTTCATAATTATTCTATAAATGTTTCTTAGTTTAACAGCAGCACGAAATTCCCACTGTAGTACGAGATTTATTTGAATAAATAAAAATAACCGCCCTCTGCTTAATTCACAAATCACACCCAGGTTTTAAGGATCCAAAGATCCAGCCCGACTGAAAGATCCCTGTTTAATTTAATATTGAGTTGAATTTTTTTTTCATGACAACAAATGAACATGAGTTTGAAGTTTTTACTTTGTTTTGCTTGGAAAAAGCTGGCCTAAACCGAAGTAGTGTTTTAATTCTTCAATTAGCCTATTGAAATGATGAAATATTTAGTTCTTCATAATCAACACTTTAATAATGCTAATGCCTGCGACTTCTCTTTGTCTCAGATGCTCAGCTCAGATAGCCTGTGGGGGTTTGGAGGGGCAGTTCAGTGCTTTAGTTCAGTGCGTGCAGGACAATGGTGTTAATGTCCCGTCTTTCATATGGAGAGTGTCGGATAGCCAGCCTGATGATACAGAACAGGCAAAGGCAAAAGTCCTTTCAGGATAAATCTCTATGTGTCCAAATAGGCCCTATGTTAATTAAATTATAAATATTGTAGCTAATGTATTTAAAGGTTTTTCATAAAAAAAAATTAAATTGAAGTGTTCAATTTTTGTGGCATTATCTAAACATGAACTGTTGACGAAACGCGTTCATGCCAACTAAACGAATGTGAGTGAGCAGCAGACACAGAGCTCTTTCATTCGCGATCAACCTCGTTTTATTGTAAGGTGAATTCAAAAAAGCATTATTTTTCTTTGAAGCAACAAAGGCTAAATAATTTGTTACAGTTGACACTGTCACGGTTCATGAATTCACTGACTCGTTCTGATGCTGTGTTTGTGTGTGTGTGTGGGCGGAGCCGCTGATCAGCCTGCCCACCTGCGTCACTAAAGCCTGGTTCACACGGGACGATTTTAAAATTGTCGGCCGATTTTCCAAACCTGAGAGACCCCACACACGGCGATAAAAAATCACGGGTCTAACAGTTTTGGTCGTACAGTGTGTGGTGCGCAGCCACACGGCAAAATCAACACATCACACACAAAACGATTTGACTCCCGAGCATTCCCAGGTCAGACGGAAAATCTCGCAAAATCCCTCGAGACCAAACGTGGCTTCAGAGTAAACAATCATGGCGGACAAAGAGGATTCAATGGCGATAGTTTGTATTTTGTTTTTAACCGAAAAAAAAACGTTATTAAAAGAAAAGGCGATGGTCAAAGAAGTGGAGACAATGCGAGCATGGACGGCTGTTTTGATTTTGTTTCCGGTGCTTCCTCTGCGCCTCATCACCTCGCTTTCTGATTGGCTACACGCCACAGTCCACAGGCTGCGTGCTCGTTTGTCCCCGGGGGAAACCACACACGAGGAGAAATCCGGCCAAAAAAATCCAACATGTGGGATATCCCCGATTTGAGATCGGAGCGGTCCCGACATCCTTCCGAGCAGACGAGAGTAGTCTTAACACACCACACACGGCAGGAATATCTGATCAGATTATTTTACCATAATCGGAGCATCCTTAAGATTGTCGGAAGGGGTAAATCGGGGCTAAAATCGGCCTAATTATCCTGCCGTGTGAACCAGGCTTAAGGAGTCCATCCGTTTGCCTCGCCAGAGATTTCTGAGACCAGTGTTCATCCATCTGCCTTACTGTTTATTGACTCAATAAACCTTTCTTACTTGCACTTGTCTCATCTGTTCTCTGTGACGTAACAGACACGCAGTGACATATACAGTATTATCAGATGTATGATGTGTTTCTACCCCAAACATTTCATTTCAATAGAGACCCGGCGCGTGCAGTGAGGGAGACAAAAGACACTTGCTAAAAAAAAGATCCAGCGCATGTGCGAGAGAGAGGCAAAGAAAAAGGCCTGTTCTTAATTTATGTTGCTTTTACAGAACAAAATAAAATAGTTGCCTACATTGTACACAACAAAGCTGCAATTTCTTTATCAAAACAAATTTGTTGTGTTTTCGTTGCTATGGCCGGGTATTACTGTCAATCTTCTCAATTTCGTGAATGATTCACAAAACAATAATTAAAGGAACATGCCACCGTTTTTTGAAATAGGGCTTATTCACCATCTCCCCTACTTTGCTTAAATATGATGCAATAATAGAAGCCTACATTTGTTTCAGTTCTAAATTTGTACTGTAATTTCAGTATTGGGATTATGAATTCGTTTAAATACAATGTTTCACTTGAATTTATCTGCTGGCCAGTTCTCAACGAGCCGCGTCAGATTACACATTAAGGTTATACTCCAGTGTGGGTGTGTACGTGGACAGCTGCGGACTACTAGTATTTATACTGTCTGCTGAGGTCCGCTCGGTGAACACGCTCCATGCATGCGCAGTAGATCGGCTTGGACAGTAGCAAACATGGCGATGTCAATGCAAGAGGAAGATCTGCTTTGTCTGCTATACGTAGTACAGAAAAAGAAGAAAAGGCAGAGAGCACGAAAGTGGTGTGTGCGGCCACTAAATGAAAATAGGATCAAAGACGGGGAGTTGCCCTCCACTTACAGTGCGTTTGATTTTAACAAAAAAATGCCCCTCCTTCACAAACCCTCCTCCCACCAGTGACTGATTTTTTTTATTTAATCATATATATGTGATATATAATTGTTCATGAAGGCTGGAAGTAAAAAACGCCTTATATTCAGGTGTACATAATTAAGCCGGAGTTAAATCTCTTTTTTTTGGCTCACTTCATCTGTAAAAGGAAACCTGCTTAATAATGATGCACACCTGAATATACAGTGTTTTTCAATTAGATATCACGTATAAATGATTAAATAAAAAAATCAGTCACTGGTGGAAGAGGGTTTGTGAAAGAGGGGCATTTTTTTGTTTCATAATTTTCAACTTTCATAATTATGAAATAATTATACAGCACTGTAAGTGGAGGGCAGTTTGTCTTTTGCTATTTGCAATTCAATAACTACATTACTTGTTAAATGTGTGTATTGACTTCGTAAATAATCAGCTGTTTGATTAGGTACTTTTGATTGTTGTCCTTTTAAAACCTCAGACAAAAAGATATGGAGAACATAGTAAATCTTTACAAATTTATTTGACACAGTGTAAAAACACCCAACACCAACAAATGCATTAACTGTCCTTTTACTGACTGTTGTTCATTTGATAAGCCTGCTTTTGTCTCTGATAAAGCAGCTGGTGTATTTCAAACTTTGCTTCCATGCGGTCATGGGCTGGAAGTTTTGCCAGCATGCCCATCACCATCACACCAAAGGCGTGGTCCTTGTCATTCAGACTCTCTTTTTCTTTGTCAATTTGCTGAAGCCGCTGGAGGATAGCATCTTCAACGGGTGTGGTAGGTGTAGGTCTTTTCCCTTTCTGAGAAGAGGAAAAAAGCTCACTTGTGGAAGATGTGGGTGATGACAGCTGCTGCGGGTGGCGGTGAAAGAGTCTCTGGTGGCGGTGATGGGTGGACACCCTTGGGGAAATGGAGGACTCTTGTGTGTCAACAGTGTCGACTGCTTCCAGGTCCAGTATGAACGTGTCACTGCCTTCCTCTTCCTGCAATATATTCATATCAGTAGATACTATATATCCTGACAATGTAGGACAGCAACAAAAAATGTAAATTTCTTTCAAATATTATTAATAATATAAAATCATGTAGCCCTTAAAGGGGAAATGAAGCAGTCAGTCAAGTTTACATGATTAACAAGATGGATTTCCACTATAATCAATAATTATATAAGAAACATGACAATTGTAAACATATTAAAAAAAAAAGAAACACCGTTATATCTTTCGCGGCAAGGGCGCCGCCATTGTGCAGTATTATAACCTATGACATCACGGGGTTGGTTGGCTTTAAAGGCTCTAAGCTGAGTTCAGTAAAACGCAGAGAAAGACAGAGATAGTGAACGACAGAGAACAGCTGTAAGTGTAGCAAGGTGGAATAACTCCACCTATTGGGAGATCGTGCGCATGCGTGTGGCTTATTGGCTGCCCTTGTATGGAGTGTAAAAGAAGTGGGCTTTGGCGACCGGATATGCGTCTTGGTATTGCCGTGATGTCACGTTATCTGTTGCCGCCGACGGTTCAAACTGTTCGTGTCTGCGGTGCGCTCGCTGCCTACTTGTCACAGGTATGTTCAGCCGTGTCATAAATGAGTGTTGACCCTGTTTAGCTGCTATCCGTTTTATTCACAGTGAAATATTTATAGCATGTCATTTACAGCGATTATGTTTCTAATGGAGTGGCTGTATTCCCGCATGGTGTGCGACCATGAATGGTTTGGTTACATTGACCATCCCGCGGTATGTATAATTATAGCTTTGTTGATTTTAGTAATGTTACTCTCTTTAACATATTGCTATGCTCTGCAGGTTTATCTGCAGATCTGAGGGTTCTCCCTGCCTACTTAATGGGATTGAGCGTCAATATTAACTCGTGAAGCGGCTAAGTGTGACTATGTTGCTGTTTTGCCTCTGTCTAGTTTTTATAGTAACGTTAAACTGTGTGCACGTTGGTGCGGTATCGTCATGCTGGTGTCGGCATTATCGGCATTAGTTGGCTGGTCTGTCTTCACCAGCTGCCGCCTGCTTGATCTTCTGATTGTGCATCAGTACATGGAGTTTCTTTATGAATGTTTGTTATTTTGTTATGGTGCATAATTCACTCTGGGCATTGTAGTGTATAATGGCTGAGTCAAATGTGTGTTTTTTTTAACTGTTCTCCCTTACGAGAACAGTTATTTGTATGTTTCTTTTTGTGGTTTCTTGTTACTGTTGTACATTTATATTGTGTTATTTTCTTTGCAGGAGCTGGAGGTTTCCGGAGAGGGAGGGCTAGCTGCTATCGTGTGTGGTGATTTACACCTAGGCCGTTATCTTGCATCCAATCTTCACGTGTGTGTGTGGGGGGGCGCGTGTATGGGGCTCCTGTTAATTTGGCAGCTAGCCTGTACCTCCAGGAACCTCCACTGCTGGTCCATTAGTTAAATTTAGATATAGGTTTGTTGTAATGTGTTTCTGATGCAAACTGCGTGAACGTTACTGTAAAATTGATTCTGAGAATCTTGTGACTTTTTAACTATTTATTATGAAGTGCTGATGAGAGAAATAAAGTATATTTTTCTATATGTTGCCCCACGTCTCTTTACCCACGTCCTAGATGACAAACCTGTGCGCCCTTAGGGCGGTTAGTCCCCAGTATTCTGGGGTGGCGTAGTCGACCGTTGTTGCCATTATTGGAGCTTCTATTTTGCTCTTAGAGGAGACAGTGGCTCCCTCCACTCCCGCTTTGCCACATAAGCATGAACTAGCTAATGCTAACTTAGTGTTTAGCTAGTGAAGTTTATTAGTACCAGACAAAAAGACGACGTCTAACGTTATATGTTAACAAACTGCACATGGAAACATTGTTCGCGATGTCTGCCATCATATTCCTGTCTCTTGTCAACACCATGTAGCATGTATTTGTTGTACTGCATACGGTTTAACCTTATCAGTCCATTCGGCGGCGGTTAAAGCCTGACTTACCAGCTATTGATGGGACACTCCAGTGTCTCCGCTCTGACATCCTTCAGGGAAAGCATTGCCACTTCCAACACGTCTACCTCCCGGCACAACATGGTAAATGTGCGCGCCATGGTGATGCAGGATTGACCACGCAATACATGGTCAAGATCAGCCTCTTGACAGCAGATGGACTCTGACACGGTGGGCATCGCAGTGCAACAGCCACACTGACACCAGGTAGCGTTGCCAACCTGCTCTTCGCCCCAAACCACCACCGGTTGTTTGACATAGCGACGTACCACTGCTCGGTTCCCACGCCATATTGGCTCAAATGCATACGCAATGGGACACACGGGCTCAACAGGTCTTTCAAGTTCGTCTCCCTCCATTTCAAATCAAGTGTGTATTCAGTCTGGTCCAGGAACGCTTCACTCTCTTCACTCACCAACGGAACCAACCAACCCCGTTACGTAGGCTGTGACGTCACTCCGAAATGGCGACTCGCTAGCTAGATAGCTAGCTAGAAATTACGAAAATAATTTTGTCATATCTGTGGTTTTAAAAACTTTTTAAAATAAAATTTTAGGCAAAGTGATTTTTCTAATATATGTAGCTACTACCAGTGCCAAAACATGGACGTTTCATTTCCCCTTTAAGTTCTCTAAAGTGTTAAGACAACATTCTACAAAACAAACAATACTGCATTCACTTCACAATCCTGCCCAACAACCAATCAAATATAAATGGCATAATTTTGATTCACATTACTCTACTGGGAAGTTTGAGTCTGTGTCCTGGTGTTTTATGAAGTCGGACAACCAGCTCAAGAGGGAAACAATCGGGGGAACAGACACTCTACCGCCTGCTGCACCGCTCCTTCCCTTCAGCCTCTTCTTTGCCTTAACAAAACGGTCTCTCAGATATTTCCACTTCTGCCGACACAGACTTTCTTCTTTGCCTAAACTCTGGCCAATTTCCCTCCAGGAATTATTACACATCTGGCTTTCTTTGTGATCTTTAAATGACGGATTGTAGAAGTGCGGGTAGCGACGGACTTGTTCACACAGCCTCTCTTCAAATTGGACGTCCATTATTTTTTCCAGTGCTTTCGCGGTTTTAACCTATAATGACCACGCGTACTTGTCCGCGCGATCACAAAAAATGGGAGGCACGTGGATGTCCGCAAAGAGCCTCCGTGCACACCCTCCGATGATGATTTTTATGTCACGCGGACCCTCGCGCACTCGCGCACGCGGAAAGTATAACACTAGCTTTAGAGAGAATAAACTGACACTTTTCAAAGTCTGTGATTGTAGCGCCTCTTAGCGGTAAAAGGCAGCAAATACACACCCTAAATTTTACCGCCACGGGGACAGCGGCTGTAAAAGTATTATTCTGGTTGAGTACCAACTGTATAAGCTATAAACAACATTTTGGAATAACAAACTGTGTGGTTGGGTCATTCTCATTATCCCAATCTCAAGGTCAGGATGCTAAAATCACAGCCTCAATACGTTCAAACAGCACATAAAATGTATACATGGACTCATCAAGCAGATGTTTGTCTTTAGAATCATCCTTTTTTATAATCTCACTCTCACTGATACAGAGATGGGCAACCACAGTCCTGGAGAGCCACTCACTTGTAGAGTTTAGCACAATCTCTAAGCAAACATGCCTAAAAAAAAAAAAACTAAAATCTTTAGGATTGCTTAAAATTATAAGCAGGAGTGTTTGATTAAAGATAGGGCTAAACGTTTGTTTTTTAACTGATTAAGCAATTCATCAATATAAAAGTATCACTGTACAGGAGCTAGTGCATGAGTGAACACCTGGCCTCTATCTGGGCACATGGCTGGACTACCTTATATCATAGTACTATAAATACCACACCACTGTCAGAGTAATTGATCACCCCTGAAAAAGTCTTTGACTCGGCCACAAATACACAGATCACAAATCATTCATTTTCTTAAAGGCAGACAGCATCTTTTTGCTTTATTGTACTTATTCTCATTGCTCTGTGAATGCAAAGCAAGTGTAGGATCTGAGTTCTAAGTAGTTATGACAAGAGGTAAGGATGGAAAAAATAAGCCTCTCAGAGATTTTCTGATTGTTTTCAGATTTTCACTGTTTTCGACACTCTTGATGCTTTGAATCTTTTCCTGAAACAATTAAAGAAAAGCTTCAAAGCATCAAGAGTGTCGAAAACAGTGGCATCTTCTGGCAGGTTACAATGATAGCAGCCATAAACCCGAGAGCGCAGCTCCGATGTTTTATCCATTAAGCACAAATAAAAGCCTGACAACGCTAAATGAGTGGATGAGTAGATCGAGTCCATGTAGAATGATCGCATTCTTTTACATATGCATCTGCTTACATATGATATCATTTCTGCTTCTTCTTCGCCTGTGTTTTGATCAGGAGATTCAGTACTATTTCAGAAGATGCACAATAACGCCCCTACCATATTACAGTGAAAACACGTAAAGCCGTAAATTTCCGTCAATGGAGGGGAACGAGTTGAGAGTAATTCTCAGCTGTTGAGTTGACCTCAAGGATGAGGTCTGCAACACATCTTCTGAAGACTGGCACAAACGTTGCAGCAGTTACAGACCTCAGTTTATACATGGACCCAAGTTTCAGCCAGTAGCCCAGCCTCTAAGGTGAATACCATTTAATCTAAGGGGTCCTGTATAGGAAAAGATGAAAGAACTCCAAGAAACGGGCATTATTGAAGTAAACGGGCCTGCCCCATGGGTTCATCTACTTGTGATCATCACAAAAGCTAATTCTGAAATCAGATTGCGAAAAGCCAACGGAGCAATAATCAGAGAACGATACCCCATCCACACAGCAGATGATCTTCTACAAAGCATGAATGGATCTATGGTCTTCAATAAGTTGGATCTCAAGTGGAGAAATGATCAATTGAAGCTAACACCAGAGGGGTTTTCCAGGAAACAGGTTATGCGTCATACCCGGGTAAGTTTACTCAGAATAAGCAGATAACCTCAACTTTCAGTTGCAGAAACTGAGGTAACCTTCAGGGTATGTACGTAGCCATTGCAAATTACTCCAAAGTAGGTTACGTTCCAGGGGTATTCAGTGCATGATGAGACTGCAGTGAGCATTATGATTTCGCACAATATTATATTATATGGTTGTGGTGAGCAGGACGAGGCCGAGGGCCGTGAGAGAGCGAATTACTGATGAGCGACTCCTGCGTGACGCACCGGTCTCGTATTTCTCACGGAGGAGCGGACGACGACAGAGGAGATGGAGAGAGTCCGGGCCTGGATTTTATTTGATGTTTTATGTGTGTCGACAGTGAGGGACTGCCGTCTTTACTTTCATTTTTGTGTTTGTTTTATTTTGTTATTAAATTCTTTGATTGTTCGCTGGTTCCCGCCTCCTTCTTCCCATAACATCTAACCTTGTTACAATGGTAATATATTATACCATAACATAAAGCGATTTTATTTTATACTAATTTATTTATTTTATTCTCTTCTCACACGTCGTAGACGTGCATTCAATATAAAGTATTTCTATTATAAAATGCATGTGAAATATCTCACAACAAATGTAAATTAACTAAAACATACAACCATGTTTTTTTAGGTCAATCCATTTCTATTTTTTTAATTTATATATTTAGCAACAAACAAACAATATACGTTCTCGTTCACAGAAACAAAAAACTGATTAAAGAAAGATTAAAAGATAAGATAACAAAACCACCCAGTAGGTGGCGTATTGTGCTAAGAATATAAATTGTCATTAAACAACTAAGCAAGAAGTCATACGGCACGCTTTTTCTTTGTGTCAGTTTCCATGGTGACTCCTAGACAGACTGCGCTTTTTTGGAAGCTACTTGGGACTATGGCAACTAATCAATCAACTAGAACTAAGGCAAAACAGACAATGAAGACTATTAAAACTAAACGAGACAAAAGCTAAACATGTCTGTGACGGGCTGTATATGACTGAATTGCATCGTTCAATATACATGGCAAAGACACATTAACATCTCAGGAAAGGTATGATTTCCTTTACCGTGGTGGGGATCCACACTGTAAAAATGATTATTTGCTGCTTGTTAAATTTATTTGATTAAAATGAGCACTGTTGTCACGCATTTGTTTTGCAGGAGCTGAAACTTCCATGGCGGCACCAGCATGAACCGGTTTGGCACAGACTACCCAACATTGGGTTGCACTGAACCAGTGCAGGGTAGGTATGTGATGACCCAGCAGCTGAGTTACAGAAAACTACCCAGCACGGGTTTGTTTGTTTTTGTTTTTATAACCCAATAAAATGACGAGCAGGCTGAAGTGACCCAGCACATGAGTAAAAATATAAAAATAACCCAATAAATTGACCCAGCAGGCTGAACCCAGCATTTTTTAGAGTGTACAAATATACAATCAGGATACAACAACATGAACAGGCAGACAGACAGTTATCATATTGCATACGAGACAAAACCAAAGCAAGCATGTGTAAAATTGAAGTTTACTTGATCCATTTGTGTTAAATTAACTGAAACTGAGCAGTGGATTTTCACTTTCCAACATGCTTTGCATAGATCAGGAGAGTAAATGTTGGAATTAAGTGCTATTTTATGTGTTTTTTAATTGAAGGGAAATACCTGTAAGAGTTTAATGTTCAGTTATTGGCATTTAAAATAGTTTTTGTGCAGAAGAGTGGAGGTGCTTGTGCTCGGGCTGTGAGGCCACGATGCTTCTCTCATTCATCCTCTCTGGGTCACATTAATATCTTCGGAATGCATGATCCAATATTTCATATTTTGAGACTGTCAAACCACAATTCTTGTTTTCTATCAACTTTTCTTGTTATTATGCTTTATTCATGCTCTTTTATGAGTCAAAGAGTTTTATAAAAGCCTTACTGCTTTCACTTTTTGTCATTTTTCTGCAGAGTTTGCACTTAATGTCATTATAAAAAATGAGTCATTCTGACAGATACCATAAAACATTAAATTCATTAATCGTTCCTTCATTTTGTCCATTTATCATTCCATCCAGTTTCTGTAAACATACATTTTTGTACTCATAAATACATGGTATATACTTTCAAATGAAAATACTTTTTCAAACTCACAGCAACTTTAATTTGTCTACTAACATGTTCAACAGTGAACCATTTTCTTCCCTTTGAAAAATCAACCCATTTGGGATTCACAGAATTAATGAGAAATAAAAAATGGTGCAAATGATGATTTTGGGTTATAAAATATGTATTTAAACCTTTGGCCATTGCTAGTAGATAAATAAACTCCTGTAGCGAGAGTGTGAAAAGAGCTTTTTAGTTTATTTTCCCACAGTGTGCGTACTTAAGGAAACACTTTTTAGTCCTCCTTTCTCGTTTTATTAGGCTATAAGCAGTCATGCATGTGTACAAGCTGTATTTATAAATATGGCAACTGAGCGATTGTTCTGTTTTACTTCCAGCATTAATTCCCTACTTCAACATAAATATAAGAGAGAACATCTAATGGACAGAAAAAACGAATATACAGCAGACAGCAATGGAAGAAACAAAGTTCCTTGATGAAGGAGATTGAAAAGAGAGTGTGTCTGTGTGTACTCTTCCCCATGAGAATATCAAGGTCAGTATCTTAGTCAAAGTGATACTTAGATCAGCCTATCTTGGTACTTTCATTCTGAGTCACAGCCTTCGTTGTCAAAACAAGTACAGGCCCCATGCTCACACACACACACACACACACACACACACACACACACACACACACACACACACACACACACACGCATGCTTGTTTTACTCTATTATTAAGGATATCTATTAGGCTACTGTTGATTTTCTCTTAGGTTAATGATATTTGATATGTCCTAACCCTACAGCTAAACATAACCCTGTGCAAAATACAAGGATTAAAAAAAAAAGCCCTTTTAACTAGTGAAGTTCAGCTGAAGTTGGTGCTCAAATTTTACTCTATTAGTGAGGCCATTTTGCATCTCACATAGTCAAACCTGTATACACATTCACATTGGGTTTCCATGTTTTAATGGGGCTTTCCGTAGACACAATGATTATGCTGTTATTTTTACTTATACTCTGTTATACAATTTATACTTAATGCTATACTATAATGATTTACACTATACAAACTGTGTATTGTGTCCCATAAGCCTAGCCCAAGCCCTAAACACAACCGTTACTCTGCTGCTGTTAAAGTCATGTTTCCCTTTTTCTGTGTGCAAAAGCCTGAGAATTACAAGCTAAATTAACTGCATTTATTTAAGAAATTTAGCAATTAAATAAGATCTATTTTTCTCTGAAATTCTACTCATGGATTCTAAAAAAAAGAAAAAAAATCTACACGAGTTAATGTTTCCAAGAAAACCCATTAGATTATTTCAGTAGATAATAAAGCCATGCCACCAATGATCTCTACGATCATCTTAGCTCACAATGCTTTTGAGTAACTTCGAAGGGGACACATTTGATCCACATACATTGATACCCTCTGCTGCTCCTGATGAACTTATATAACTTTATATAATACAGATCACTGTGCACTACACCAGCAGATCTGCATTCATCGACCCTTAGGTTGTCCAAGTCTTGACTTTATGGGCCCAATATGCTGAAAGAGATGATGGTTCTGTGTAAATGATGTCTGCTCAGCAGTGAGAGTAGCATTTCTGATAAATTCAAGGTTGTACTGCCTCCTAGTGGTATATTACATAACTTTAGCTTAATAAGAAGAGTCTGATCAATTGAACTGAACACAGTAAGAGAGTTCTGCAGATAAACAGCTCACATTCATTCAAAACACTAAGATGTTAGAGACGTAGCAACTAGTGCAAGTACTTCTTAATTTAATCAAATATGAGTAATACAATTATCTTACTAAATAATATGATATTGTAGTGTTGTCCTTGCACTGATATTTTTAATAATCTGAATAAAAAGAATAGAAAAAAAATATTTAAATAAAATAATCTGAATCAAATTCAAAATAAAAATAATTTAAACGGAATTCGAAAGCAAATACTATATAATTTTACCCTGGAGTTAAACAGTCATTACATTTTAAATCAGGATTCGTTTAGATTTGACACAAATCTTTTGTAACAATAAATGTCTTTACTGTCATATCTGAACAAACGTTTTGGACTTAGAACACATAATGGAGTGCTTCTGTGAGGCAGCAGAAAGACGAGAAGATTTTTTCTTACTACTGCATATCTATACAACGAGTTTGCACTTTCATTCGGAGTGGAAATTTATCCTGTCAACGTCATCATTGTCCCGCCCCTTCTATCTTACGAAGATTCACAATTTCATCTCGTGCAGGAGCCGACGCCGCAGTTACAACCGCATATTCAGAAATATGGATTTAGATTCTTTTTACAGCAATCTTTTGTACAACCACAAATCAGAAAAAGTTGGGACATTTTGTAAAATGCAATAAAATCAAGAATCTGTGATTTGTTAATTCTATTTAAACTTTTTTTAGCTGAAAAAAGTACAAAGAAAAGTTTTCCAATGTTTTCACTGACCAACATAATTGTATTTTGTAAATATGAACAAATTTTGATTTTGATGGCTGCAACACACCACAAAAAAGTTGGGACAGAGACATGTTTACCACTGTGTCACATCACCTTTCCTTTTAATTACACTTTTTAATCATTTGGGAGTTGAGGATACTAATTGTTGGAGTTTTGCTAGTGGAATATTTGCCCAATCTTGTCTGATACAAGACAGCCACTCAACAGTCTGTGGTCATCATTGCCTGATTCTCCTTTTCATGATGGGTCATACATTTTCCATAAGAGACATATCTGGACTGCAGTAAACAGGAGGCACATCCCTTCTGTGGTGCAGAGTGTCTAGAAACCACTCAGTTTTAGCATGTGCAGAATGAGGCCTGGCATTGTCTTGCTTCCCAGGAAAGATGTCATCTTGATGGCAGTTTATGTCTCTGTACAATCCACAAATATGCCTCCATGTCAATGGTACCTTCACAATAATGCAAGTTACCCATACCGTTTGCAATGATGCACCTCAATACCAGCACAGATGTTTGCTTTTGCACCTGTAGCTGGTGAAAGTCTGGTTGGTCCCTTTCGTCTTTGGGACTGAGAACTCGATGTCCATTTTCTCCCCAAAACAAGCTGAAACATGGACTCATCTGACCACAGCACACATCTCCACTGTCTTCTAGACCATCTGAGATGAGCTCAGAACCAGAGAACTCGCCGGCATCTCCACATAGAACTGATGTAAAGCTTTCTCCTTGCGTAACAGAGATTCAAGTGGCATTTCTTGATGCAGCGTCAGACTGTGTTCAGTAAAAACGGTTTTCCAAATGACTCCTGAGCACATGTGTCTGTATTAAACAGAGTAACATGATGGTATCTTGTGCAATGCCATCTGAGGGCTGAAAGGTCACGCACATTCAACAGAGGTCTCCTGCCTTACCCAACACAGACTGAGATTTCTCTGGATTCCCTGAATCTTGTGACAATATTATGTATGGAAGATGATGAAAGGCATAAATGCTTTGTAATCTTGCATTGAGAAATGTGATTTTTTAATTGTTTGACAATTCTCTCATGATATTTGGCACAAAGTGATGAGCCATGACCCATCTTTGCTTAAAAATACTGAGAAGCACTTTTACACCCAAACATGATACCCTCAACTATTACCAATTCACCTGCTCATTGTGGACTGTTTCAAAAGAGTTGGATAATCTAATTTGGATAATCTTTTCACTTTTATTTGGTCTCTGTCCCAACTTTTTTGTGGTGTGTTGCAGCCATCAAAATCAAAATTTGTTCATATTTACAAAATACAATTATGTTGGTCAGGGAAAACATTGGAAAACGTTTCTTTGTACTTTTGTCAGTTAAAAAAAGTTTAAATAGAATTAACAAATCACAGATTCTTGATTTTATTGCATTTTACAAAATGTCCCAACTTTTCTTGATTTGGGGTTGTACATACAAGTTAAAAAAAAACTCTGGTAACACTTTATAATACTGTTCCTTCATTAATGAACAACTACACAGGAACAAATGAGTAATTCATTATTAACACTCAAGTAACTACTATTAGCGAATTAGTAAGTAATAGCGCTCAGTTAAATGTGGTAGTTCACTACTGTAAAAAAAAAAATCACCCGTGTATTTAGCTGTGGTTCCAGCCATTTACTGTAATTCTACAGTTTTTAATTTTACCACTGTGCTGTAATTTCACAAAGTCAGAATCAGAATCAGAATCAACTTTATTGCCAAGTAGTGTTGTGCACATACAAGGAATTTGCTTTGGTAATAAGATGTTACCGAGGCTGCTATAATAAAGCGCCAACTTGAGAAAAATACAGCATGACATAAGGAGAGGTGAGGAGAAAAAAAAGGCGACCCCCAGACTATGCTCCTGTAAGGAGAACAGTGTGGGAACAGGAAAAAATACCTCAGCAACATTAGCACATATACAGTACACTCTACAAACAAGACATTGCAACACGGTTGGGAGTGGGGGATGGAGGTAGTCCAGCCCAGGCAAGCAGCATCCGGTCCTGCAGCCATTATGGCGCTGGTCACAGACCCGCCTGTCAGACTGGGGGTACGAAGCGGCGAAGGCGTGGGATGGGGTGTGGGGCAGGTGCATATCTGTGTATGTGTAAGTTCATGTATGTGTAGGCCTGGAGAGAGTCGCTAAGCCAGCACCATAATCTAGGAGCCTCAGTCCACAGGAATGTCATAGCGATACACAGCAAGTTGCCATGGAGACAACCTTGATCATGTCCCAGGCAGAGTCAACAATCACCAGGTGTCTGAGGAGTCGGGGAAGGAACGCAAGAGCGGCTCACTGCAGTGCTCTTCCGGGAGAGTTGTTGTTCCAGCAGCGGCCTTGGCCAAGGTCAGTGCTGGTAGTGGGGTGCCGAAACAGATAAGATTGGGATTGTTTGGTCTTGGGGCGAGTAGCCGTATTCAATTTATACAGGCTATTTTCCTGGTCCATTTTGGTCTCTGAAACGATCCATTTGCCTTTGCAAAGCTGTGAGCTTCTCCATGATGTTATCCATATTGTGGTTCATAGACCCAGTCTGAGTGCTGACAGCTCTGCCCACCGCTTCAATCATGACGGGCAGCCTTGTGGGGCTTTGGACAGCTGTCACAGTCTTCTTAATTCCTCGATAAACCAGGGCAATGCCTAATCCAATCAGCAGAAGACCTGTTATCATGGTGCCGAATAGGTAGATATCTTCAATGTCCTCCACGGAAAGAGCCGCCAGACACACGACCCGCCACCTCTCCCACGCGTCCATCGTGTAGCCAGCTGCGAACGTCCTGGCAGGGCAGTCAGGTTCCCCCGAACCCAAGCTTCTCGTCGAGAAGATGCGTCAATTGCGTTGAGAGACCAGTTGATCAAATCCATAATTTCTTGGTTTTGGAGAGCAGTGTAGCGAGAGTCTCTCAAAGTACAAGACAGTAGACGTGACGAGAGAAGCAAAGCAGGAGAGGTAAGGGGAGGGAGAGGGAGAGAAAATGCCACCGCCTTCGTTGAGAGCCAAGAGGTTACTGGCAGTAATGGTTCCAGTAAAGTACTGGCAGCAATGGTTCCAGCTATAATTCTACAGTACTGTAGAATTATAGCTGGAACCATTGTAACCAGTAAGAATATACAAGTTAGAATATAAATACTGTTTTCTATTCACTCTTAGTTATATTGTCTGATAACTATTAACATCCCTATATCTAGCATAATGTATACAGACATTCCAAACAGACTTTTTATTTAATGGAAAAAAAAATTAATTATGGTACAGTACATTGTTTGCCATTTATTTAAAACAGGTAACAGGTTAACAACACATTAACAGTATTTAAGGAAAGAAAGTCACAGAAAATACATTTTAAAATTCAATAAGAGGAACCAGTAGGCAAAAACAGAAACCTTACAAAGAAGCAAAAAAACGAACAAACAAAAAACAGCCAAATTGTCACATCAGCAACCAGGCCAGAGAGGAAGTCTGTGTCTGAGAGGAAAACATTGAGAACCAATGGATGAAAAATCCTTGATAGAGGCAAAAAACTGCCAAAACATCCCAAACCTGCTTTTGAAAGATCTGGCCTGAGAGGAAGTCAGGATCTGAGAGGACATAATCAAGAGAAAAAAATGTAGGAAGAGGTGAAAAAACAGCCAACACGTCCCACATCAGCTTCTGACACATCTGGTCTGAGAGGAAATCCACGTCTGAGAGGAAAGAAAATCAAGAAAATCTTAGTGGTAAAATAAAGCACATGGCAAAAACTAGTATAACATACTCTGAGAACACTTTTAAAAGAGACATAAAATTATCATGTTAATGTACTTAACTAATCTTAGTTAGCTAAAATGTGAATACTAAATGAACTATAAATCATTACTTCTGATCTACTGTCATATGAGTGTTCACCAGGGACATGGTGACGTGATGTAAGTGAATTGTAAAGCTCATGGAAGTGAGTGTACTATTCCAAGTGCAAATGTTACGGTCACACTATTAGAAGGATGAGGACACAAGAAATATGGTTAACAGACTTTATTTATACACCTGTTGCAATATCCGATCTCATAGAAGGCTTTGAGATCCACACAGAATTGGAAACAGGGAAATAACTGGAACAGAAATAGTCTCTTGAATACTTTGAACTCAGAAGTAGACTTGGTGATAAATCAGGGCTTGAAGGCAGACACAAAAGTACTTAGAACTTGAATGCAGATACGTAGACACTTGAATGGAAATACCGATCCGAAGACACACGAACTGAGAGTGGACTTGAATAAACTTCCAACTTGAATGCAGAGAAGAGATACGAGGTCCGTAGATGCACAGAAGAACTCGGAGAATCAGACTGGGGAAGCACCGCAGCACACAATGGCTGCTTGGAAATACACACAGGAGAGTGGTTAGTGATAAACTTGGGTATACTTGCTGCAAGCACAAGGGAATCCTGGAACCAGAGAAGCATGAGGAACCGAGTGAGTCACATGCGTCACTAACCGAGACCGGACAGAGAACAATGGAGAGACTGAAGCTTTAATCCTGTGTGCAGCGTGGTAAGTTCGTGATGCAGTGCAGGTGGTGAGTAATCAGTATTCAGGGGATGATGAGCGTGACCAGGTGTGCTGAGTTGATGCTGGTTGGGGTGTGTCGCTAGGTGTGTCCGTGACAGTTACAACTTACCCCATATGCGGGGTTAATTGTAACAGATAGAGGGGTTAGTTGTAACACTTGTGTAACACATAATTTAGTAATATTTTATCTGTATAGTTTGATATTGTTTGTGCATCTGTATAGATAGATATCCATACATCCATCCCTCATCCAATCATCCCTCTATTATGGATCAATATCATGGATAGAGATATAGGAAAGGGCTGCACAGTTTTGCAATAAACAAATAATTATCAAATATTGTAATTGCAATTTAATTATATTTGTGTATGGCAGCTGCATGCAAAATTATTATTATTAATAATAATAATAATAACAGTAATAATAATATAAACTAGCTTAAAATCACATTTTAAAGGGTTTATTGCATGAAAAACAGGCTATATTTAAATAAATAAAAAAGTGATCAATACATAGTAAAAATAAATAAAAAAATTCCAACATTGTATGTGAAAGTCCAACAAAGTTAAATCTATAAATAAATACTCAAACCTGAAAAGTTGCGTGGCTCCCTGTTTTCATTTCATTATCATTGTATTGGCGGCTTAGTTGTAACACTGTGCTACAACAAACCCCGCTGTGTAAAACATAAAAGCATAGCTAACAGTTGCTAGGAGTTGCTGATATGTTTCAAAATGGTGCTATATTTTAGCCAACAAGACAGTGATTACGGTAATATAAAGTTAGATTTGGTGACGTACACACCCAACCCAGAAACCGGAAAAAAAAAGTATGATAAAAAATTTACTTGCATGGTGTCAAAACACTCGTTGTCCAGTATCTTCACGAAATCTTATCAAAACTTTCCACAAATTCACAAGAGACCGTCTTCTAGCAGCGAGAGAAAAAGAGCGGAAACAACCTGCTTGATCCAGACTAACTATATAAAAGATCCGTGTTACGTTTAACCCTGCGTTAGGTTTCCGTTAACTATCTTCAAGTCATGTTAACGACATTCATTTCTTGTTCAGGCTCTCAGGGACAATTGAAAAGTCCACAGCAGGTCCAACGAGTAGAGGAGGGTCCTCCGACTCATCAGTCTGCTGAAGAACTTAACTCTCGCCTGCTGAGTCCAATAGCTGTCAATGTCCTATAGTTCCCGGTAGGCCACAGACCCCGGGCTCCCAAAGGGAACCCAAAGACCTCCACCTCGCCAACACCCAACTCTTGCGCAATCGCCTCGTTGTGGGGACCGTAGTAATCAAGTTTCTCCTGCGCAGCACTGGACAGGGAATCAGGAGCAAACTCGTAACGCACCGTTAAATCAATGGCCAGGGCTTTGGAATCCCGGATGAGCACCAAGTCAAGTCGCCTCAGGAGGGTCCTTAACTCCCATTCCTGGCAGACCTCCCATCCGTGAACCTCAGCCTCGGCTCCGAGGAGACGGCACAGTTTCACGCTCAGATGAACACACACACCCTGTCCTCTGTTTCTGACGTGCGCTCGGTGTGAAGCCGAAGCCTGCTGCTGCCAATTTCATGTTTTAAAGGGGTTTGAAGCGATCACTAATTAGTGTAGTTAATCACAATTTGTTTAGGGGGGCTAGGCAGAAGTTTAGGGGGGCTGAAGCCCCCTAAAATGTGCCTAGTGACGCCCATGCTTAGCAAAGTCAAAAATATCTCGTGAAAAAGGCGATTTTACAGATTTGGAGTAACATAATAGAATAACAGCAAAGAAATAAACTTACCTTTAACAGTGTCCTTCTTTAAAGGGATAGTTCACCCAAAAATGAAAATTCTGTCAGTATTTACTCACCCTCATGTTGTTCCAACCTCGTAAGACCTTCGTTCATCTTCGGAACACGAATTAAGATATTTTTGATTAAATCTGAGAGCTGGATCACTCCTCCATAGGCTTCTAAGGGATTGAAACTTGACAGCCCCGAAAAGTTATTAAAGATATCATTAAAATAGTCCAAGTGACTACAGTGGCTCAATCTTAAGTTTATCAAGTGACGAGAATACTTTTTTTGCGCAAAAAAAAAAAAAAAATAATGACTTTATTTCAACTATTCATTTCCTTCTCTGTGGGCCTCTAGTCAGTTAACGTAGTGTGCTAGCGTAGAGCTACGTCACACGTAGGCTCACTATTGGCCGACGCTGGTCATGTGTGTGATGCGTGTGACGTACAACAACAGAAGCGCTGCGCTGTTACACTAGTGAACTCACTCGAGGCCCACAGAGAAGGAAATCAATAGTTGAAATAAAGTCGTTATTTATTTAGTTTTTGCGCACAAAAAGTATTCTCATCGTTTGATAAACTTAAGATTGAGTCACTGTAGTCACTTGGACTATTTTAACGATGTCTTTAATAACTTTTAGGGGCTGGCAAGCTTCAATCCCTTAAGAAGCCTATGGAGTGATCCAGCTATCAGATTTAATCAAAAATATCTTGTTTCGTGTTCCGAAGATGAACGAAGGTCTTATGAGGTTGGAACAACATGAGGGCGAGTAAATACTGACAGAATTTTCATTTTTGGGTGAACTATCCCTTTAAGACAGCCTAGAGGAGTGTTGCAAAACAATTTTGTTCTTTGACTGCTTTCTGTTGGAAAATAGACCGCGTTGAAGATGCCCCGCCCCCACGTGGTATTTTTTACAGTCCAAGACGGGTTTACACATAAATTTTGTAAATTTACCGCAAGTAATTAATTTATGAAACATAAACTGTAAATTTACAGGATTAAAGGAGAACTCCGGGCAATTTTTAAGTTAATCTTGATCGTTATACCTTTGTGAGTACTGTCTATAGAAAAAACGAACCGGATTGGTGCTTGCAACACGGAGCTGTTCCCGCAAATGCCCAGAGCTCCCCCTCAGCTAAAACGGCAGTTATGGGGGCATATACATAAAGAGTGTCTTTGTGCCTCTTAACAGACACAAAATGCAATTAAAATGTCTGTCCAACATGAGCAGGGCCCTTACATGTGAACAAGATGCGTTTAGCAACAACCATTGTTTAAATTCACCTAAATAGTGTTTTAGACGGCTAGCTGTAGTCTCGCGCTGGGAACTCAGTTGTAGCCAAAGGTAAATAGTAGTGATGGGATAGTGATGCGTTTGTGCCGTTACGAATTATGGCAACAGAATGCGAAAATAAAATAACTTATTTTCATCGTCTTCCTTTCCATGACCTCGAGATTCTGCAGTTGTGTCTAGTTGTACTTCAACTTGATGCGCAAACTCCCATAGTCAAGTCAAGTCAAGTCATCCTCATTTATATAGGGCCTTTAACAACGCAGATTGTTTCAAAGCAGCTGTACAGAGATAAACATATAATTTAAGGTAACAGAGATTGGTTTAGTTTAATAGTGGTTCTTGAATAATGTTTTTTCCAGTTAAAGTTAGTTTTGATTGATTCACTTCCGTCTAAATGATCATTTGTTATTAAATTAAGGGCCGCTAAGACGACACCGTTCTCTCTAAACAGACTTTAAACGTGAACCTGTGATAGACGCTGATGGCGTTCACATGCGCATTAAGAATTGATTCTATAGTTATGTACGTTTGAATATATGTGCGCAGGTTTGTAATTCCTTACAAACCATGCCTACACAAACTACTTGTCTATAAATTTTGATGCAGAATTTTATTTTATCTTATCACTTCGGGTAGTAAGCGAACCGAAAAATTCCACTAGGCTTTATCTGTAGAGTGGTATAGGGATCCTCCATAGGGAGAGGCTAGTTGGCACTTCAGCACTGCATTGTCATCGGGTCCAGGCGAAGGTCCTTCGTCAGATCTGGAAACGGCCTGGATCCGGCAGGCTGCGGCAAAACCTTGGGATAAACAAAGACACTAATATTAGCGTAGATGCCATTCTTCTTATGATGTAACGAGTACATCAGGATTTAAGGGAAGTGTTCCCAGTTCCGGCTGACCTAATCTAAGCAGCCTAGTATTGAATTATAAAAGTCTATAGAGTGTTATGTGAATGCTAGGTCAAAGAGATGTGTTTTTAGTCTAGCTTTGAACTGACAGACTGTGTCTGCTTCCCGGACAATGTTAGGAAGATTGTTCCAAAGTTTTGGTGCTAAATAGGAAAAGGATCTACCGCCAGCAGTCGATTTAGATATTCTAGGTATTATCAACTGGCCAGAATTTTGAGATCGCAATAGATGTGAAGGACTATAATGCGTTAAGAGCTCGCTCAAGTACGGCGGAGCTAAACCATTTAGTGCTTTGTAAGTAATCAGCAATATTTTAAAATTTATACGATGTTTAATAGGGAGCCAATGCAGTGTTGACAGAACCGGGCTAATATGGTCATACTTCCTGGTTCTGGTAAGAACTCTAGCGGCTGCGTTTTGAACTAGCTGTAGTTTGTTTATTAAGCGTGCAGGGCAACCACCTAGCAGAGCATTACAATAATCTAGCCTTGATGTCATGAACGCATGAACTAATTGTTCCGCATTTGTCAATAAGAGCATATGGTGTAATTTAGATATATTTTTAAGATGGAAAAATGCGTTTTTTTTTCATTGTGTTCACATATCAGATGGGGAAAAAATTACAGAGGGATTTATGGATATCTACTTTTGTTATCCTGTAAATCAGAATATACTGCCAATAGCCTTAAAAAAATTATTTTCGCCATGTTTTTGGGAATAAAATGTTATATAAATCAGGCTAGGAATAACATATTTACAAATCCCTCTGTAAATGTCTTCATAATATAACTAGGTACAAGACTGGAAAGTTTGGTGTATATAGGTGCTACTGAAGTGGAGATTTCGGACTTGGAGTATGACAGAAAAGTCATTTTGAGAAAACGGGCTTTAAAGATTTAGCATCAGCCAATGAGATTGCGCATTTAGAGTAAAATCCCCCCTTTTACTTTCGCGATTGGTTGCTGATGAAAAGGAAATGACCATATTTGGATCCGGCAGTCTTGTTCAGGAGAGAGAGGGCTTTCTAACGGTGTGTGTGATAACAGGGTGCAGATCGCGAGCGCGGATCAGCATGATGATTTATAACGACAAGTTTTGATGAATTTATGAGAAATCTACAGACGCAAACAGACAAAGTGTAGTAAAATAAAGACCTAAATGTGTATTTCGGACTTTTTTTCACCACAAGTCTGAAAGAAGACATGTTATTGAAGACAAATATCCCAAAATCTCAAAATTGACCAGTGAAAAAAAAACCATGTTTTTGCCTGCCGTGTCTCGCCTTAAGCGCAACGGAGCAACTGTGTCTAAAGTGTCACGATCCACACACAGGGAAACAAGGGTAAGTTCCAAAAGCAGTAGTTTTATTAAAGGGTAATCCAAAATCGTAAACCAGTCCAAAGCAAGGGTCAAAATCCAAAAGGCAATCCAACATGAACAGGAACAGGAACAAAACAAGAAGCAAGGAAACTGGATGACAGAAGTAGCGTGATACATACAAGGACTCCGTGACACATACTGAAACAGACAGGGTTATATACACAGGGAATCGACAATGATAATGGGGAATTGGCTGAGTGCAATGATCAGTGATAAGGAACAGCTGAGTGCAATGATGAGACAAAGGATCGTGGGAAATGTAGTTCATAAGTGAAGGACACCGTGGGAAAGGAGGACATCAAGTGGACATCATGGGAACACAAACCCAACACTGTGACATAACCCCCCCTCTACGGAGCGGCTACCAGACGCTCCACGACAACAACAAAAAACACAGAAAACACAACACAATACAAGAGGTTCAGGAGGGAGGTGGAACGGTGGAGGATCAGGGGAATACACAAAGTCCATCGGGAGGCCAGGGCGAAACACAAAGTCCATCGGGCGGCCAGGCGAAACACACAGTTCATCAGGAGGCCAGGGCGAGACGCAAAGTCCATCAGGAGGCCAGGGCGAAGAAGACCCCTCGGGCGGCCAGGGCGGTGAGGATCCCTCGGGCGGCCAGGGCGGTGAAGACCCCTCGGGCGGCCAGGGCGGTGAAGACCCCTCGGGCGGCCAGGGCGGTGAAGACCCCTCGGGCGGCCAGGGCGGTGAAGACCCCTCGGGCGGCCAGAGGGTGAAGACCCCTCGGGCGGCCAGGGCGGTGAAGACCCATCGGGCGGCCAGGGCGAAGCAGACGACCCATCGGGCGGCCAGGGCGAAGCAGACGACCCATCGGGCGCGCCAGGGCGAAGCAGACGACCCATCGGGCGGCCAGGGCGAAGCAGACGACCCATCGGGCGGCCAGGGCGAAGCAGACGACCCATCGGGCGGCCAAGGCGAAGCAGACGACCCATCGGGCGGCCAGGGCGAAGCAGACTCTGGAACAGCAGGCTCTGGAACAGCAGACCCTGGCTCTGGAACAGACGGCACCGGCTCTGGCTCTAGAACAGCCACTGGCTCCAGCTCTGGAACAGACACTGGCTCAGGAACAGGCATTAGCTCAGGAACAGACACCGGCTCAGGAACAGACACCAAAACTGTAACAGCCACAAGAACAGACACAAACACAGAAACAAACACTGGCTCTGGCCCTGGAAAGGGCACTGGCTCTGGAACAGACATTGGCTCCAGCTCTGGAACAGGCATTGGCTCTGCCTCCGGCTCTGGAATAGGCATTGGCTCTGCCTCCGGCTCTGGAACAGCAGACACTGGCTCCGGCTCTGGAACAGGAGACACGGGTATGTCCAGGATCCGAGCCAGACGCTCCAGATAGTTCAGGTCCATGAAGGCAGACGGAACGTGAACAGTCTCTCGCTGGGCAGACGTGACGTGAACAGTCTCTCGCTGGGCAGACGTGACGTGAACAGTCTCTGACTGGGCAGACGCAACGTGAACAGTCTCTGACTGGGCAGACGGGACGTGAACAGTCTCTGACTGGGCAGACGTGACGTGAACAGTCTCTGACTGGGCAGACGGAACGTGAACAGTCTCTGACTGGGCAGACGGACTGTGTCTCCTCCTTCTCCTGCGACCTCCGCGGGTCCCCGAAAACCTGGCCAGACGAGTTCCCTCGAATGATTCCCTTCTCTCGAAGGAAGGGGTCTCGGGTAACTTTTTCGTCGCGGTCTCCTCCGTGATATGAGCCCACAGAGCGAAACATTAGAAAATGTTCATACGCGGTGGCACTTCTCCAGATTGCGACCTCTCCCCTACGGTGGCTGGGGATGAGGACCAGAACCCCCTACTGCTGGAACTATTCATGACGGAGTCTTTCTGTCACGATCCACACACGGGGAAACAAGGGTAAGTTCCAAAAGCAGTAGTTTTATTAAAGGGTAATCCAAAATCGTAAACCAGTCCAAAGCTAAGGATGGCTGGCGCGAAACAGACGTTCCGAAGCTTTGCGAGATCCCGAAGCAAAGATGATTTGAAACACTGATCCGAAGCGTGATTCAAAACACCCACGTCACGTGACAACGGCTAAATGAAGCGTCTAAGTATTTCATCAGGTGGAGTGCTCCGCCGAATCAGGGTTTCATTGATTGGTCGGTTCGGGAACAAATCACACAATCACACAGTATAAAAGTTTTGTCAACGCATTTTCATATCGTGGGTTTTTGTGAGAGGAGTTTGGTTTTGAGATAGCGGATTTTTGGTGATATAGTGACATTTATAGTGCGATTTGTTTAGTTATATTTAGGATTTAATTTACATTTACACATTGACTTAGAGACACACAGAGTACATATAGTGACACATTAATAGATGCATTGATAGAAATATATATATATATATATATATATATATATATATATTAATAGATAGATACATATATTACAGATACATATAGATTATTAGATAGATAGGCTACATATAAAATAGATAGATAGATAGATAGATAGATAGATAGATAGATAGATAGATAGATAGATAGATAGATAGATAGATAGATAGATAGATAGATAGATAGATAGATAGAAATGGAGGCTCCACAGAAGAGATGCCGTACATCTGTGGTGTGGGAGCATTTCCATTTGGAAACCCCAAATAAAGTGAGATGTGTGTATTGTGATCGGCAGCTAGCCTACTGCAACAATACATCATCCATGATGCGCCATTTGAGGAGCATTCATCCTGCCATTCTGCAGGGTGCAGAGGATGGTAGTGTTCCCCCTGTACCAAGGCCTGCTACTGACACTGCTGGGCCATCTAAGCAAGGTATGCATTGAAATATAGGCTAATTATAAGTGAAATATAATAACTAAGTGTTGGGCCATTGTTTAGAAAGGCCATGGACTAAGACATGCCTAACATCCCAATCACAACTGCCAATCACTTTAAAAACAAATGTTGTCAATATAATATTATACTTTGTGAATATACATTTTATATGTCTACATATGAGTACCCAATCTACAGCCAAGACATCATTTTGTTTTTTTGTAATCGTTGTATTTCTATAATGCACTTTATCTTTCTCTGCACACTGAGCATAAATATTCATAACATAACTTTGTTTAGGAAGGTTTCCAAATGAACCAGTAGACTACTTTCACGGTAGGCTACTATTTTTCCAATATATTTGTCTGAAAGTATGTTTTGTCTTCTCCTTTAAAAGGCAGACAGAGGGAATTGGATGAGGCTCTTCTGAACATGGTGGTGAAGGATCTGCAGCCCTTCACCATCGTGGAGGATGAGGGTTTCAGGGCCTTTGTGAACAAGCTTGATCCAAGCTATGTTCTCCCATCCCGGAAGGTGCTTAAAACAATGGTCAGCGAAAGGTACAACACAACCAAGGAGAAGACAATGGAGGACCTACAAAAGGCGGAATTTGTTAGCCTTACGGCTGACATGTGGTCTTCCATTAATATGGATGGATATCTTGGTGTAACATGCCATTACATAACACCAGAGGCAACAATGGCAACTGTTTTACTGGGTGTAAGGAGGTTTTACCAAACCCACACAGCCCATCATCTCATGGAGGCTAAAGCCTTGCTAATGGCTGAGTGGGGAATAACCTCCAAAGTTCACTGCATGGTGACTGACAATGCATCCAACATGATCCTAAGTGCCCAGCTACTCAACCTTCGCCATGTCCCATGTTTTGCTCATAATTTGAATTTGATAGTAAAAAAGGCCCTGGATCAAACCCCAGTCATCAATGAAATTCGCCAGAAAGCCAGAAAGATAGTGGGGTTGTTCAGATCCAGCTGCAAAGCAAAGGACAAGCTTGTGGAGATGCAGAGCTTGATGGGCAGACCAAGTCTGAAAATGATACAGGAGGTTGAAACGAGATGGAACAGCATGTGAGTCTGACTGTGGAGGGTACGAGACTTTTAGAGCCTTGGCACTGGCTACACTGCTGGACCCAAGGTTTAAAAATGTGGCTTTTGGAAATCCTGCCAAAGCCCTGGATGCTGAAAAGCACATCACACTTGAGTGTGCTTCACTGATGCGTTCAAACACAACTCCTGGTGAGTTTCAGTCTATGTTATCTTATGTAATGTGATTCATGAAATTTATACTTCATATGTGTTGTCAGTTTATGATTTGTTACTAATTGCCGTTTTCTTTTAATTCAGAACCACAAATGTCAACATCAGGCCCATCATCATCAACACCAGTTGAAACACAAGACAGTTTATGGGAACATTTTGACAATCGTATCCGTGAGACCCAGATGATACACAATCCTACAGCTGATGCCACAGTGGAAGTGAAAAAATACCTCAGCGATGCGTTTTTGCCCAGAACTCATGATCCTCTAACTTACTGGAAAGAGAGAGCAGTAATCTTTCCTCATTTGTATGTCCTAGCTAAAAAATATCTTTGTATGCCAGCAACAAGTGTCCCTTGTGAGAGAACTTTTTCAAAGGCTGGAGAAATTATCTGTAAAAAAAGAAGTAGGCTGAGTCCTTCAACAGCAGAGAAATTAATATTTTTGAATAAAAATCTATAAGAAAGGGAGACATTGTGGCTTGATTTATTTTTATTAATATTCATTTTTCATGACCAAAATCACATTATGCAATGTGAAGAGACTACAGGTTACAAGCTTCATATATTACAAAAATACAATAATAAAAAAAAAAAAAAAACACATTTTTTTTATTAGCTCTTTGTAAAGGTTGTTTCAGATCAACACCTGCAAGTGACCACTAGGTGTCACCGTGGAGACGGGTTTCGGATTGATTCGAAGCCTCGAAACAAAATGGCACATTTGCTTCGACTGTTTCATTGCTTCACGAAGCCTCGATCTGCCCATCACTATCCAAAGCAAGGGTCAAAATCCAAAAGGCAATCCAACATGAACAGGAACAGGAACAGGAACAGGAACAGGAACAGGAACAGGAACAGGAACAAAACAAGAAGCAAGGAAACTGGATGACAGAAGTAGCATGATACATACAAGGACTCCGTGACACATACTGAAACAGACAGGGTTATATACACAGGGAATCGACAATGATAATGGGGAATTGGCTGAGTGCAATGATCAGTGATAAGGAACAGCTGAGTGCAATGATGAGACAAAGGATCGTGGGAAATGTTAATTCATAAGTGAAGGACACCGTGGGAAAGGAGGACATCTAGTGGACATCAGGGGAACACAAACCCAACACTGTGACATAAAGTGCTGGAAAGGAGAGAGTTAAAAGTTTCTATTGCAATATCTAGTTCTGCTAAGCTATCTGGGATGCTGAGATGATGAAACTGATTAGGAAGATTATTAATAAAGCAATCTTTAGTGGCAGAAGTGATAGGTCTAACATATTTGTAACACGGAGTCGGCTTTGCAGCCTTGGCTAAATGTAATTTACATAAGACTAGATAATGATCTGAGATGTCGTTGCTCTGCTGCAGAATTTCAACAGCATCAACATCTATTCCATGTGATAATATTAGATCTAGAGTATGATTACGACAATGAGTAGGTCCTGACACGTGTTGTCTAACTCCAATAGAGTTAAGAATGTCTTTAAATGCCAATCCCAATGCATCTTTTTCATTATCTACATGTATATTATAATCACCAACGATTAGAACTTTATCTGCAGTCAATACTAATTCTGATAGAAAGTCAGCATATTCTTTGATAAAGTCTTTATGGTGCCCTGGTGGCCTGTATACAGTTGCCAGCAGAATTCTCAAACTTGATTTATCGTTTACATTATATATTTTTACATTAAGCACACATCTAGGTTATAATCTGAAATCATATCATTAACTATGAGCGCTTTTGAAGTAAGGGATCGAATATTCAGCAACCCAAGCTTTATCGTTTGCTCATCTGTATTATATCTATTTTTTATTTGTTGAATATCAATTACATTTTTAACCTTAGATCGGTTTGGACGTTTTTTGGATTTCCAAATTCGGGGAACAGACACAGTCTCTATATGATGATATCTAGGTGAAAGAGTCTCTATGTGATGGGATTTATCTGACCTTGGTGACGCGAGGCCGCTAGCAGACGGTCGGTTTAGCCAGTTTGTCTGCTTCCTGACCTGAGCCCCAGATTGTCATGTTTTGTCAACCATACAAGTACCATACAAGTACTACGCGCTAAAGATTACGCATTTGCAGCGAACACTTTGACAAGGATGACTACACAGACACAACACAGCGGGGCCGGTTGAAGAAAAAAGCGATTCCATGGACGAAGACGTGTGCAACCACTGTGGAGGTAATGTAAACTTTATCCTTTCATTTGGGCGCTGTGTTGTGTCTGTGTAGTCATCCTTGTACGGCACAAACGCGAACCATTTCTTCTTCACCTACAGACTGCTATTTACCTTTGGCTACAACTGAGTTCCCACAGGACTTCAGCGCAAGACTACGGCTAGTCGTCTAAAACACTATTTAGGTGAATTTAAACAATGGCTAATTTGCTAAACGCATCTTGTTCACATGTAAGGGGCCTGTTCATGTTGGACAGACATTTTAATTGCATTTTGTGTCTGTTAAGAGGCACAAAGACACTATTTATGTATATGCCCCCATAACTGCCGTTTTAGCTGAGGGGGAGCTCTGGGCAGTTGCGGGAACAGCTCCGTGTTTCAATCACCAATCCGGTTCATTTTTTTTTCTATAGACAGTACTCACAAAAGTATAACGATCAAGATTAACTTAAAAATTGCCCGGAGTTCTCCTTTAAAGCAACACCAAGGAACTTTTAGCATAATTTAGCCTACCGCAGCCTACTGTCGCACGCGCACGCTCGCTGTTTATCTAGCACCGGCTTTGGAATCAACAATGGCCACAGACAAGGTAGAGTATGATGCATGATTTTATGAAAGACATCACAAACGAAGAAAAACTGTATGCTGTAAAGCAGTCGAATTTTGTAGTTCTTTTTGTGCTCCGGTTATTACCCGAAACCCGAAGTTACATAGTGCCAGTAAAAGCGATACAGACCACGTCAGGCTATGGCAGACGTGTCATTTAACCTATTGTAAGTCGATGTACCATCACAAGGGTCTTGGAAATATATTATGAAGGTTGAAAAACTACATAGTGTTACTTTAAACTGTTTATTGAAATAACAGTATTTTACTGTTGGAAATTGGCTGTATTTTTACAGCAATTTTTAACAGTTCTAATCAATAACTACTACCTTTCTTACCTCACTGAAAAATATAAGAACTACTATATACAGGTTCATAATTAAAATTAATAATGCATAGTGTATAATATAAGAAAATGGTAACCCAGTAGTAATGACTAAAGTGTTACTACATCCTTTTAAAGGAACTACTAATAATTTGGAAATAAGTTTTCTAAAGTGAAAAACATGATAACTACCTAATATTGACTAAAGTCATTGTAAGCGTTTAAGATTTGTGTAAGGTTTTGAATAGTAATGATTCAAGTGTTACTACATCTTCATCAGATCATGGGAACACACTGGTAATTACTTAAGTGTTACCAAATCCATTGGAAGGAATTACTATTCAAAATCTTACAAAAATCTCAAAAGCTTACAATGACTTCAGTCAATATTAGCTCAATATATCATGTTTTTCACTTTAGAATCCAAATAATTAGTTGTTCCTTTAGAATGATGTAGTAACACTTGAGTCATTACTAGTGGGTTACCATTATCTTTTTTTTATAAATTATGCATTATTCATGTTAATTATGAACCTGTATATAGTAGTTCTCTGGGAGGTTTGAAAAAAACAGAAGTTATTGATTAGCTAATAATGAACTTCTACATTAATCTGAGTGCTATTACTTACTAATGTGTTCATCAGAGTTTCTTGTTAGTTAATAGTTACTGGAGTGTTAATAGTGCGTTACTCATTTCTTCCTGTGTGATTATTCATTAATGAAGGAACAGTATTATAAAGTGTTACCAAAACTCTTTATCTATGATAATAATGTCTATAAAAGTCGTGAGATTGTTTTTATTGTTTAATTCTAAACAATCCATTTCAAACAGGGAAACTAAAGCTTTCAGAATCTTAATTCAATTTGAATAATTTATGCTAGTTATACTAGTTATATATCTCTCTGCTTTGTTTAATCTGTGCCAGAACCAGGAGTTGAACTCAGGTCTCCGAGTGAGAGTCAGACTCTCAATCCTTGAGTCACAGGAGGATGGTGAAGCCAACAGTAAGGCACACTTAGGAGAACTTGAGATGCAGAAAGTAGTTTAATAAAAGTTCAAGCAATAGTCCAAACAGCAAAAAGTAGTAGGCCTACTCAAAAAACAAAACCAGTCCTAAAGGGCATTCCAAAAAAAATTCCAAAGACACAAAAAATCTTAGAGCAAAAAACTGCAGAGTAGAAAGACTACAAAATAAACTGAGAAGGGAATAATCCACAGGCAAAAGAAAATACAATGTCTCAGAGTTAGAGAGCACTTACTCAGGCAACTGGCTTCAGAACAACTAAACACAGAGCAAATAAGCTATGAGACCGAGTCACTTAAATACACACGGCAGAACGAGACACGAGAACCTAATAACATTAATTACAAGCTAAGTAAGCTGGGCATGAGGGCACCATGAGGACCTCTAGAGGCCAAAACACAACATGACAAGCAAAATACTGACTTCACATTTAATGTTACACTTTTTTATATTTAGAATAATAAAGGTATTTACTTTATAATAATAATAAAGTATAATGCCCTGATTTTTTGGAAACCAATCAAATATTTAAACATATTTTAACGTCTTCTGAACGTCTTTTAACGTCTCTTTTGTTTATCAAGCAGAAACTGGTAACTGTTCACTATAGTTATTTGGAATGGCAGCTGGTTAATAGAGTACAACATACGTAATTGCATATGTTGCTTTATAAATGAGTGCCTTGTACAGTATCTTGATAAAAAAAGAAAATTGAATTGTGTACTGAATGTAATTGTTTCTCTAGAGGAATCAGCAGAGAGAGAGTAATAGTAATATGAATATTACAAAAATTAATGTTAGAATAACACTTTACAATTAAGCTACATTTGTCAACATTCATTAGGTATCCTGACCTAACAGTATTATAGCATTTATTAATCTAGATCAATCAGTAATTATTATTTAAATATACTAATACATGTTTAGCATGTTGACATTACTTTATGCAATGCATTAAACTAATATGAATCCAAATACAAACCAAACAGTAACCAAACCAAGATGAATAAAGGCTATAAATGTTAATAATTCTTTGTTGATGCATAATAGCTAATGGTTTACATGTAATTTAATTATTCCTCCCTTTTGACACCCAAAGGAACAAAAAAAGCTCCTTCGGCTTTAGCTAGCCAGCCTACTTCAGAAGTGCTAGCAACAACAAGAAAATATGAAAGCCACTCCAAAGAAGCAAAAAGACTTAACAGAGCTGTTGCAGAGTTTATTTGTATGGACCAAATGGTTATTTGTCACCTGTGGTATCGGTTTAGTATTCGATTCTGGTATCGTACTGAAGCCAAAATTGTGGTAGCGAGCCATAGTATTTATGCACCATGTGTTAGGGTTAGGGTTAGGTAAAAACATTAGACAAGGTAAAAGATCCTGAGCATTGGGAGTGCTCATCCCAGAGTGGTAATCCCTTAACATATGGTTCTCTTCTGTGAGGGCTGATCTCAGTTTAGACCAAAAAGAGAAACAAAACGAACAAATCTAATACCCAAATGTCGGGATGCCGTCTTTGCATTCTCCAAATTCAAGCCAGCCAAAGCCAACATCTGTCCTAAATTGACAGTCCTGAAATTATGGAGCACAGAACTAAATCCATGTAAACTGCAATTGTTAGTTATATCCAGATGGGCTCCAAGAATCAAGGGTTCCTCTAACAGCCAATGAAAAGAGTATGAGCTTTCAGTCTTTCGAATGTGAAACAAACTCCACTTTAAAAAGATTTTTGTAGAAAGACGGCATCTTTGACAAGTCCATTTTCAAAGGGTTCAGCAAAAAAAAGATGTTTATCCAACCCAGACCCCCCAAAGTTTTGCAATATGGCACAGGCAATAGCTCTCCAACTAACATCAGATGTACCATCAAAAAATCTCTGTAAAAACTGCACCTAAAAAGCAGCGGTTCTGCTTTGTAAGTGGATCAGTCCTTGCTCTCCTTCTTCCTTAGGCAGGTATAAGACACTCTGTGTACCCAGTGTAATCTGGCCCAGAAGAAGTAAAAAAAATAACTGCTTGAATTCTCGCTAAAAGTTGCTTTGGAGGATCCACACAAGCCAACCTGTACCACAGGGAGTATGCCACCAGATTGTTTACAACAAAAGTACATCCTCTATAAGACATATTTAGAATCAACCATTTACATTTTTCCAGACGTCTCTTCATTTTTTCACCCACCCCTTACAAATGTTTCTGTTGAGTCATATCATTACCCAAAAAACACCTAAATATTTTATTCCTCTTTTACCCCAAACTAACCCATCAGGAAGGTTTGGTTTGCAATCAGCACACAACCAACCAACAGTCTCACATTTTGTCCAATTTACGAATAACAACATAAAATCTTTAATCAATTTAAGTAAAATGTGTACATCATTTTGTCCACTAATTAAACCATAACATCATCAGCACAAACTAATGTTATGTTTATTTATTTTTACAATTGGGTAAACATAATCCACAAAACTTTTGTCTTATTTAATGTACTAATGGTTCAATGGCCAAGGAATATAGCATTCCAGATAAAGAACACCCTTGTCTTATACCTCTTTGAACCTGGAAAGGAGCACATAAGCCACCATTTATCTTCAGTACACTCTCAACTTTACTATAGAGTACTTTGACCTTATCTATAAAATCTATAAAAAGTCCTCCACAAATAGGAATGTTCGACTTGGTCAAAGGCTTTTTCTTGATCGAAAGAAATCAAGCCAAAGTCAAAATTGATCAATTTTGAAACTTCTAAAACATCACAAATTAATGAAATGTTATCAAACATTGATCTACCACAAACACAATGGTCCAGGTGGATGACCTGGTCCAACACTCCAGCCAGTCTGTTAGCTAAGGCCTTGGAGAGCAGTTTGAAATCGCTGGAAAGATGTGAGACGGGGCGCCAGCTCTTTATTTCAGTGAGATCTCCTTTTTTTGGTATGAGGGGGATTATCGCCCTAAGGCAACTCAACAGCATCATACCTTCAGATAAGCTGTCATTCAATACCTGTAATAAATCCACTCCCAGCTCTATTCAGAATGATTTATACAAATCAACTGGGAGACCATCAACTCCCGGAGCCCTCCCAGACTCCAAGCCTTGAACGACCTTATACGGCTCTACCAAGCTCAATGCACCTGAAAGGGCTGCATTACCCTCTTCAGACATCTGGGGTAAGGAAGTGAAAAAGGCATTTCTGACACTCAAACTCACTTCTGTAAAGATTCTGATAAAAACTAACGGCTCTCCTTTGGATAACAACAGGGTCTATTATTAACAACCCCCCATTCTCAGAGTGCAAGGCCTAAACGTCTTTGCCCATTCTTTTGAAAATTGAAAATGTCTTTGAAAATGTATTTGATCGGTTTATCCATTTGAACTATACTTTGAAATCTCGACCGGACCAGTGCCCCTTGTATTCTATACCCCAATAGATCATCTAACCGAGCCTTTTTCCTTAATCTGATTTCTGAATAGTAATTATCTCCAGTAGATTCAGCTAGCTGTTGACATTTATTTATTTCAGTTTCTAAATTATCCAAAGATCATCTTAACTCTCTAGTTACAATGTGAGTGTACTGCTGACAGAATGGTCTAATTTGAACCTTGCCAAAGTCCCACCACTGTAGTACAAATTGAAACTCATGCTTTGTATTTCTGTAGTTCTCCCCAAAAAACTTAAAGGGATAGTTCACCCAAAAATGAAAATTCTGTCAGTATTTACTCACCCTCATGTTGTTCCAACCTCGTAAGAACTTCGTTCATCTTCGGAACACGAATTAAGATATTTTTGATTAAATCTAAGAGCTGGATCACTCCTCCATAGGCTTCTGAGGGATTGAAACTTGTTTCCCGAAAAGTTATTAAAGACATTGTTAAAATAGTCCAAGTGACTACAGTGGTTCAATCCTAAATTTATCAAACGACAAGAATACTTTTTGTGCACAAAAAACAACAAAAATAATGACTTTATTTCAACTATTCATTTCCTTCTCTGTGGGCCTCGAGTGAGTTCACTAGTGTAATAACGTAAGCTTCTGTTGTTGTACATCACACGCATCACACACATGACCAGCGTCGGCCAATAGTGAGTCTGCGTGTGACGTAGCTCTACGCAATCATACTACGTTAACTGACTAGAAGCCCACAGAGAAGGAAATGAATAGTTGAAATAAAGTCGTTATTTTTGTTTGTTTTTTGCGAACAAAAAGTATTCTCGTCGCTTGATAAACATAAGATTGAGCCACTGTAGTCACTTGGACTATTTTAACGATGTCTTTAATAACTTTTCGGGGCTGGCAAGTTTCAATCCCTTAGAGGCCTATGGAGGAGTGATCCAGCTCTCAGATTTCATCAAAAATATCTTAATTCGTGTTACGAAGATGAACGAAGGTCTTACGGGTTTGGAACAACATAAGGGTGAGTAATTACTGACAGAATTTACATTTTTGGGTGAACTAACCCTTTAAGAGTCCCTAAAAAACCTGTCACTCAACAAAGAAATATTAAAATAGTGTGGACATCGCACGACCCACTGGTCGGGCGGTGACCTTCGTCACATGAAGCGCGAGGTCCGTCGAGGCACGAAGTTCCTCGAGAACTTGTGGATTGTGACCACCCTCGTGCAATTCCTTCAGTGTCTTGGCCTGTGTCATGGCGGAGGCAGGAAGACACGGTTCTCTGCGCCAAGTGGAGTTAGGGCACAGCTGCATAGCAACGGCCCGTTCCACTGGCGGGATACGCGTGTATCCCTTAGCTGCCCAGCCATCAAGGGTGGTGAGGGAGGAGGAGCCATCGAAACGGTTTCTGGCAGTGAAAAGTGCCGTCCACGTCCCCGTGAGCTCCTTATGCACTTCCAGGAAGAAGGGCACTGGGCTGGGTTGCTGAGAACCAGCGAGATACCAATCATCCAGCCTCGAGGCTTCGGGACACGGTGGAGGGTTCCACACGAGCCCAACCCTGTTGGCGGCCCGGGAAAGCATGGCCATCATCTCCGGGCACCGCTGGCACACCCGAAGGAGACAGCGGGTCCGAGCTTTCGTCTGTAGAGACCTCTGACCCACTCTCCATTCCAGCGATCATCTGGTCGTCGCGGGGAGCACCAAAATGAGCAACTGGTACACACCTTGAGGATGGTCCAGCCCGTTCATCTGGTAGCTCAACTGGATGCGGAGCATGGGAGGGGTGAGGGTTCCTAGGGGGTTGGTTCCCTCTTAGGAAGCGCACTCACAGCAATCCTCAGGTCACCCGCATCACTCCCCGTAACAACCCTCTTGGGAGGATTGGAACGAGGCAGAGGCACGGGGACATGACTCATCCACAATGGGTACATGACTCATCCACGAACACTGCCTCAGAGTGTTCGAGGCCCAGACACACGAGGCAGCGAGCGTGACCATCCTGTGACCCCAGGTAACGACCACATCCAGAAACACAAAGATAAAACGTCATCTTGAAAAAGAAGCAAATTACCTGTGTATGCTCTTTTAGGGACTGCTCTCACAAGTTCTGAGCCACACAGGGGAACAGCTACCGCGATCACAGACAAGAATGTACACCCGTCTGTGCGCTCTCTCTCTCTCTCTGGTTACCAGTTGTGAAAACAGCTTTTGCGCGCTCTGTGCGGCGCACCTTACCAGCTGTTAGAACGGCTTTCACTTGCTCTGATAAAAGAGAGAGAAAAGCCAGTTGACGCAGTAGCGCCATCACACCCGCACTGCAGAGAAGAGTCGGTCCTCTAGAAGGCTTGTAGTTAAAGAAATCATTGAAGTGTTGGCTCCGAAGCAAAAAAGTGAAGTGCAATCCAGCAGCTGCTCGTTGTATACCCGCGCTAACGAGGCCGCGCTGATGCAAATGATTGCACGCCAATGTGTATTGGCTTGTTTTAGTTTCACTCAAAGTAGTTTCACTCGAAGTAGTCTCTAGCGAGATTCCTACTGGTCAGTCATGACCTACGTTGTAGTGACTGACCGATAGGGAACTGGAGTTACTGAAACAAATAAAAACAACAGTAGGAGAATTAGACAAAAAGAATGATGAAGAGATAAGAGAAGAAGAGATAAAAAGGTGAATTAAACAAAAAGAAAAGTCTGGGTATAGATGGTTTGGCGAGTGAATTTTATATGGTTTTAAAAGATTTTTTAACTAGCATTTTAAAAGAAGTATATGTAGATATTTTTAAGAAAGGAGAATTGAATCAAAGAATGGGAATGGGTTCAATGAAGTTGATATACAAGCGAAAAGAAGAGAAGGTAGATTTAAAGAACTACAGAACAATTACATTGAATACTGACTTAAAGATTTTGTCAAAAATTTTAGCCAACAGATTGAAAGAAGTAACGCCGAGTATAATTACAACTAACCAGACTTCCGGTTATGAGGTGTGCAGAGTAGTCACGTGCTCAGCCTGCTCCTGCCATTTCATTTTTAATTTTCTTGTCAAACCTTTATATTTTTATTTATAGTGTCAAAAAAGTTTAATAAACTGGTTGTAAGTGCCTGGTCCACTCTATCATGTCTAAGGCTAAAGGAAAGCACTCAGAAAAAGATAAGGAGTGCTCTTCAACGGCTAGCATTTCCATGGCCGACATTAGCTCACTCCTGGACGAACACAGAGAAGCCCTTTTGGCTGATTTTAAATCCTCATTCGAGTCTCTTGCATCTACACTGGACAGCATTCATTCCACCATTACTGATCACGGGCAACGCATTGATTCTCTGGAAGTTAACGCCACTTCTGTTGACCAACGACTTCAGCATCTGGAGGGTGCTTACTCCGCTTTGCAGAAAGATAATGAGCTGCTTAAATTCAAAGTAGCTGATTTGGAGGGTCGCAGCAGACGGCAAAACATTCGGATTATAGGCTTACCCGAATCGATTGAAGGTCCTCGCCCATCCACGTTCTTTTCTCAACTACTTGTTGATGTTCTTGGCACGGAGGTCCTCACTTCACCCCCTGAGCTAGATCGCGCGCACCGGAGCCTCGCTCCTAAGCCGGCTCCGAGAGGAAGGCCGTGGGCTGTTATCCTGCGTTTCCACCGATTCCAAGTTAAAGACGTGGTAATCCGCGAGGCTCGCAAACGGGGTGTCCGGCTTTATAAAGGCCATACGATTTGTCTGATTGACGACTACAGCCCCGACATTTTGAAGCAGCGTGCCGAGTACAGAGGTCCAATGGCCGAGCTATACAAGCGTGGATACAAGCCAGCGCACCTCTACCCGGCCAGACTGCGCATCACTCTACCCAACGGGGATAAAACGTGGCTTCAATCCGCTTCAGATGCTGTCAAAATCGTCCAGGACCAGGACCAGGACTCCCACACGAACTCGTAAGCAAGCCAATTGACACTTTCTGATGTCACTATAAGAGTCTCTGCGGCCGAGGCTGCTATGGCGGTGCAGACCTTTTTCCTGTCTTTCATCGCATTCTTCGTCTTTTTACGGACGGTAAATGCATGTTACGGTACCCACTTTTTTTTTCTTTTTTTTTTTTTTTTAAGTCCTGTATATTTTGATTTTTACAACATGCATCTGTGCACCGTACACCTGCTGTAAGGTGAATGCTGTTTTGTTATCTTTTCTGTTGACTATTTACATGGGCCTCCCGGGTAAGTAAGGCCCGTGGGACTGCAATCTTAGTGCATAAGTCAGTACCTCTGTCTGTCTCTAAAGTCATATCGGATCCCAATGGTCGCTTTATTATTGTTACGGGGAAAATTTTTGGCACTACTCTGACGTTAGCTAATGTGTATGGCCCAAACTGGGATAATGAGGATTTCTATAAAAACGTCTCAGGTTACGTATGTAACCCTGGTTCCCTGATAGGGAACGAGACGCTGCGTTTGAGACGCGGTGGGAACGCTCTGCGTGATTACGTCGTGAAGCGCGTGTAAAATCAGTCCAATGGAAGCCCACTACGACATAGGTGACGTCATAGACCAGGAAACTATAAAGCAGCCCTGAAATCAGACCGCGACAGCTTCTGAAAAACCTGAAGCAAGTCGATCAGGGCATGCAGGAAGTATGGCAGGCAAACGCAGCATCTCGTTCCCTATCAGGGAACCAGGGTTACATACGTAACCTGAGACGTTCCCTTTCAAGGGAACTCGAGCTGCGTTTGAGACGCGGTGGGAACCCTTTACCCACTACGCCATAGTGACAAATGCCCGTTCTGTGTGAAGTCCTTGCGCACACTAAGAAGCAAGCAACCTCGCCCCAGGAGTGGAGAGGTCAAGGTCATAAAACCTGACAAATGTATGCGGAGAGGACCATCCTGCCGCACTACACACATCAAGAAGGGAAACTCCCGAAATTAAGGCCATAGAGGCCGCCATACTCCGAGTAGAATGGGCCCGCACAGCCATAGGTGAAGGCTGTCCGGCCGCTTCATAAGCCAATGAAATAGCCTCGACTATCCATTTACTCATCACCTGTTTAGATGCAGGGCATACTCTCTTGAGTGACCCAAAACAAACAAAAAATTGCTCAGATTTACGCCACAGAGCAGCTCTGTGAATGTAGGCATCTAAAGCCCGGACTGGACATAACAGGTTAAGCTGTTCCTGATCTGGGGTATTAAAGGGTGGAGGATACAAGGCCTGCCGCACTATTGGGCCCCCAACATTTAGTGGGATCTTAGGAATATAACCCGGTCTAGGGTAGAGGAATGCTTTCACCATACCAGGTGCAAATTCCAGACATGAAGGAGCAACCGACAGAGCATGTAAATCACCAATTCTCTTGATAGACGAAATAGCAAGGAGAAATATAGTCTTTAGAGTGAGGAATTTTCCTGAAACCTCCTCGATGGGCTCGAAGGGAGCCAAGGCCAGACCCTCAAGTACAATGGCCAAATCCCAAGCCGGTGCTCTAGATTGCAGTGCAGGCCCGAGCCTCAATATACCACGGAGAAAACAAATAATAAGAGGATCTCTCCCAAGAGAAGAAGCCCCGAGAGGGGTGATAAGCAGATATAGCCGCTACATACACCTTTAAGGTGGAGGGAGATAATCCAGCAGAGAAACGGTCTTGTAGGAAATCGAGAACTGTACCAACCGGGCAGTTAACAAGATTTAAAAAACGTTCTCCACGCCATGTAGAGAACAGTTTCCATTTCAATTTACATAGTTTTCTCGTGGAAGGAGCTCTGGATTGAAGGACGGTCTCAACGACCTCAGTCGAGAGACCGGATTCTATGAGCTGGGCCCCCTCAGAGGCCAAGCCCACCGTTTCCACAACTCCGTTTAACCCTTTTCTATTATGTGCAGGACCCATAGAGAAATATTTGGCAGAAGTTTCCATGCTGCCAGAAATTCCGATAAGGGAACCAGTCTCTCGAGACTGGCCTCTGGATTTGATTGAACAATCATTTCAGTGCCCTGAAGCGGCGAACCGGCAGGGAACAACCGAACTGACCGTTCTACAACCCTCCTCAGAGGATTGCATGGGGACGCTGACACCTCGGCGCCCTGAAGCGGCGAACCGGCAGGGAACAACCAAACTGCCAGCGCTGCGACCCTCCTCAGAGAGTCGCACCCCAGCAGAACTCCCGGGAGCATTGATATCGGGGGGGGGGTGTGTACAGGTGCAGCCTCGGCCACACCTGCACCATAGCGTCCAGTCCGAGAGGAGCTGGATATGTGAGGGAAACCATAGCGGACAATGGGTTGTATCGTATGAGGTTTTCCTTTCGAAAAGATCGACCTGAGCTTGACCAAAGATCTCCCATAGGAGCTCCACCACCTCGGGGTGAAGTCTCCATTCCCCGGGCCTCAGCCCCTGCCTCAACAGGATATCTGCTCTGATATACGAGATCGTCAGTGTGTTGTCCAGACCCTCCGCCGAGCGACCACTCATGATCACTCCCGACTTGTGAGGGAAGCATCCGTCGATAGCATTATGCGTCGACAAGAAACCCCCAACACTGGGCCTGGGCGAGGAACCAAGGTTCTTCCACATGACCGAGGCACAAAGGCATAGCCGCGTGACCTTGATCATGCGAAAACGGATTTCCCCTTGGAGAAAACCCCTTGGTCCTGAGCCACCACTGCAGGGGTTTCATGTACAGAAGGCCAAAAGTAATTACGTTGGACGCAGCTGCCATGAGACCCACAGTCTGAAACTGTTTCACAGTGAGTGACTGGCCTAAATAAACCCATATTACACCTAGAAAAGTGGTCCTCCGAGCTGGGAGGATCACACACTTCTTGGCGTTGAGTGGCAACCCCAACATCTTTAAATGAGACAGAACGACATCTCGATGCCGAACTGCCATATGCTCAAATTGAGCTAGGATCAACCAATCGTCGATATAATATAATACGCGAATGCCCTGGAGACTCAAAGGAGCCAGAGCTGCATCCACGCATTTTGTAAAGGTGCGGGGTGATAAACCTAGGCCGAATGGAAGAACCCGATACTGGTATGCTTCGCCCCCATTTTTAAAGCGAACCTCAGGAACTTCCTGTGATGAGGATGGATAGATACTTGGAAGTACGCGTCCTTCAAGTCTATTGTGACAAACCAGTCCTCGGACTGAATCTGTGATACAATCTGTTTGAGTGTAAGCATTCTGAACTTGAGTTTCTGAACTCTGCTGTTTAAATGGCGCAGATCTAGAATGGGACGCAACCCTCCATCCTTCTTTGGAACAATGAAGTAACGGCTGTAAAACCCTGACTCTCTGCTGGGAGGAGAAACCCTTTCTATAGCTCCTTTTTGAAGAAGTGTCAGTACTTCCTGCTCCATAACCAGAGCCTGCTGTGAGTCCACTACCGTAGGGAGGACCCCTGAAATCTGGGCGGACGAGAACCGAGCTGAATTCTGTAACCCTTTTCTATTATGTGCAGGACCCATAGAGAAATATTTGGCAGAAGTTTCCACGCTGCCAGAAATTCCGATAAGGGAACCAGTCTCTCGAGACTGGCCTCTGGATTTGATTGAACAATCATTTCGGTGCCCTGAAGCGGCGAACCGGCAGGGAACAACCGAACTGACCGTTCTACAACCCTCCTCAGAGGATTGCACGGGGACGCTGACACCTCGGCGCCCTGAACCGGCGAACCGGCAGGGAACAACCGAACTGGCAGCGCTGCGACCCTCCTCAGAGAGTCGCACCCCAGAGGGCGCCGAGGAGAAACGATTTCTCAAAACCGTCCCTACCCCGGAGGGGACCACCCTTAGAAGCCTGATAGCCTCGGCATCAGGTCTTCTTCTTTGCACTCTATGCCAGTTTCAGGAACATAGATTGGTGAGGAAGAAACCTCTGGAACGCCACTGAAAGATTTAGTTTTCTTGAAAGCGGAGCGTCCAGAAGAACAGACATTTTTATCTTTCTTTTTCTTTGTTTTTATATCAGAAAAACGTATACATATAAACATATATATATATATATTCTCAAATATATTCTCGAATAGAGTCAATGCTGACATCCTCACATTCATCTATGTCCTTAAATACTTTACCCATCAGTACTGCCTAATAAAAATTTATTTATTATTAAAGATGGCTGGTGGGTAACGTCGGGGTTAAAAATGATGACGCCGACTCGGGAGAGAGAAAGCTCGCAAGCGTCTCTATAATCCAAGGCACTGTCATACCATGATACTTAATACCCATAACATTACTCTAGTTAGACGTTTGGATATTAAGTTACACATAAAATAAAAACCGGTTTATTCCACGATCTCGACACCTCAGTGGAGGAGGCTGAGATACAGAGTTTTCCTGTTTTTTTAGATATATTTCATCTAATAAACTCTTTTTATTTTCACTCTCATAATGTTCAGCTGTCCAGTAAATATTTAACTAGCAACAGCATTAGAAAAACCTCCTTTTAAAAGCTCCTCTTTATTCAACAGAGTTATGAGCTGCCTATTTATTGAAAAATCAAACATCTGCCTTTTTCTTCATATTTTTGTTTTGTTCACTTTTTCTTAACAAAACACTAACGATACCAATTCCTCGGAACTGGAAATCGCAGCACACTGGATCTGCAGGTGAAAGCTGAGATAGGGCGGGGCCCGTCCCAACCCACGCTATCAGATCCGTTTTCGAACCCCAAAATGCGAGTCGCCGCCGTGCGGGGAGCGCGAACCGAACCGTCCTCCTCAAAGAACGATCGGCGAGAGCGGAGCGTCCTTATAGATAGACTCATACAATGCTCACAATCAGCCCCCTCGAGGACTGACTGGGCATGCTCCACTCCCAAACAAGCAACACAAAGCTGATGTGTGTCCCCACCCGTAATATAACGAGGGCAGGGAACGACACACCGTCTATAATCTTGCTTGCTCGCTATAATAATGATAGATATATTGGGCTTGACAGACAACAATAAATAGACAAGGACAGATATACAGAGAGCGCTTGCTGAAGGTACAGAAGCTGTCGCGGTCTGATTTCAGGGCTGCTTTATAGTTTCCTGGTCTATGACGTCACCTATGTCGTAGTGGGCTTCCATTGGACTGATTTTACACGCGCTTCACGACGTAATCACGCAGAGCGTTCCCACCGCATCTCAAACGCAGCTCGAGTTCCCTTGAAAGGGAACTTTCTTTTTTCAATTCCTGATATAGTGTCTAGTCACCTTATTCTTGGTGGAGACTTTAATTGCTGTCTTGATCCCTCACTCGATCGCTCATCCAATAAGCCCCTCTCTCCATCTAAATCATCTAAAGTTATTCAGCTGTTTATGGAGCAGTATGCAGTCTTTGATGTATGGCGCTTCTTCAACCCCAGTGATAAGTAGTTTTCTTTTTTCTCTCCCGTACATGGTACTTTTACTCGAATCGACCTCTTTCTCATTGACAACAAGCTGCTCTCTTCTGTTAACAACTGTTTCTACAGTCCTATAGTTATTTCAGACCATGCTACTATCACAGTGGATATTTCATTTCCTGGTGTGTCCTTTACTCAATCCCCATGGCGCTTTAACTCGTTTCTACTTACTGACCCGGATTTTATAAAAACCATTGATAGTCGCATTGATCTTTTCGTGGAGAGATTATTTCTTACTCTGCCTTTCGGAAAAAGTTCACTGTTGAAAGGAGTATCTCTATCTCTAGAGAATTGGCTGACCTGCAGTCCAGATGTGAAGATGCACCTGAACCTGGACTAATCAAAGAATTGCTTAATAAAAAGTCTGAATTCTGAATTTGATATTTTGGCTGCCGACAGGGCAATAGAAGCATTACTTAAGTCTCGTCATAGTTATTATGAGTCTGGAGATAAGCCAGGCAAGATATTGGCTCACCAAATCCGACAAGCTGCCTCGGCTCAACATATCTTACAAATTAATACTGTTAATAGCTCAGCTATTGACCCTCAAACTATTAATGACCATTTCAGGAATTTTTATGCTTTGTTATACACTTCTGAGTGTTCATCTGAAGAGGTTCAGTTGGACAGTTTTCTTAGGCCCCTAAACATTCCTTCCATTGACCCTGAGACATCATCTAGGATGGATGAGCTTTTTACAGTAGATGAAATTAAAGATGCGTTACACTCGATGCAGAGTGGGATATGTCCAGGGCCTGATGGTCTTCCTACTGAATTTTTGAAGGCGTTTGCAGATAAACTTTCCCCACTACTGCTAAATATGTTTAACGGATCTTTACAATGCGGCATACTCCCTCCTACTCTAAGACAGGCCACCATTTCACTTTTATTGAAGAAAGGCAAGGATCCCCTTTTCTGTAGCAACTATTGGCCTATTTCTTTGTTATGTGCGGATGTTAAATTATTAGCTAAGATGCTGGCAAGGTGTCTAGAGGCTGTTTTGCCTTCAATCATTTCTACTGACCAAACTGGGTTTGTCAAGGGTAGGCACACTTTTCACAATGTCAGGCGTCTATTTGATATATTGTACTCTCCCTCAACATCTTCCACCCCTGAGTTGGTTATTTCGATGGACGCAGAGAAGGCATTTGACCGTGTGGAGTGGCCTTATTTGTTCCATACATTAAAAAGGTTTGGATTTGGCTGTAAATTTATCTCTTGGATTGAACTTCTTTATGCTTCTCCTTTGGCTCGTGTCCGCACAAACAATGATTATTCTGATTATTTTCCCCTTGGACGTGGTACTCGGCAGGGCTGTCCACCCTGCCTCCACCCTGGTTGAGGATTGAGGAGGCTGCATGTGGCAGCCCTTTTGCTTTTGTCTCTTCTGTGTCTTCCTCTCTCGTTGTCACCTTTAACCTACTCCAGTTGTTAAAAATTGTCTTAAGATCTGGTGTCAACTCAGACGCCATTTTACTTTACAGTCAACACCTCTTATATGCCCAGTGCACTTTAACCCCCTCTTTCCTCCCTCTTGCATTGATAAGGCTTTTGTGGCCTGGGTGGACCACGGGATCAGTTCCATTAAGCATCTTTACATTGACGGAATATTTGCTTCTTTTGAACAATTGACTCAAGTTTTTAACTTACCAAGGTTTCACTTTTTCAGATATTTGCAAGTCCGGGACTTTGTCCGTAAGCATTTTCCGGGGTTCCCCTTGATCCCACCCTCCACCATTGTAGATACCATATCAAATATAATCCTTATCAAAGAGGGGCCATCTCCACGATATATAACACCTTTTTCACATGTTACCCCTTGGCCTCTGATAGTCTGCAGATTACTTGGGCTAGGGATCTTAATATAGAGATAGAGACAGAGACATGGCAGTCGATTTGAAACGTGTTCACGCGTCATCTGTTTGTACTCGCCATGGGGTTTTACAGTGTAAAGTTGTCCACAGAGTACACTGGTCTAAAAGTAAATTAGCCTGCATGTTCCCTGACATTGATCCAAGCTGTGACAAGTGTCATCTAGAACCAGCTAATTTAACTCACATGTTCTGGACTTGTCCTGCTTTATCTTTTTTCTGGGAGTCTGTTTTTGACTCTCTTTCAGCTATCACTTCTGTTAATATCCATCCCTCTCCGCTAATCGGTATGTTTGGAGTCATACCTCCTGATTATTCGTTGACGTCTCATTTCGTTGAGTTGGTAGCTTTTCTTACGCTGCTAGCGAGACGTTGTATTTTGATGAACTGGAAGGGTCCTCACACTCCTTCTCGTACTCGGTGGATAAAAGATGCCTTATTTTTTGCCAAATTGGAAAAAATTAAACACTGTCTTCGTGGTTCCTTGGATACATTTTCAAGAATTTGGTTGCCTTTTTTAGACCATGTTAAATCTCTACAGCTGGATGCAGTCTCAATTGACTGACTGACTGACCACCCACCCTACTATCAATGTTGGTTATTCTGGCAGCACACATTATTTACTAGGTTCTTGGATTACTCAACTTTACTTAGTGGACCTAGTTCAGGCTTACTTTGGCCTATGTCTGTATTATTACATACAGTTCTGTTATATTATATACTGTACTAAACTTGCCAGTGGGTTGAAGGACTTAGTGTTGGTGTTTTTGTATTGATGTTGTATTTTATTTTATTTATTTATTTATTTATTACTTTGAGTGTTTGTCTCTGTTGTTGTGAAAAATCCAATAAATAAATCATATATAAAAAAACAACTAACCAAGTTTATGAAGTGAAAGGAAGAGACATAGCAGATACAACAATAAGTATAAAAGATACAATAAGATACATACATGATACATACATACATACATACATACATACTGTTCCTGAACCAGTGTCTGCACCTGATCTGCCTGGTCCACCCTGGCCATCAGAACTGCCTGCTCCGCCCTGGTCGCCTGCACGGCCTACTCCGCCCTGGCCGCCTGCACAGCCGGATCCGCCCTGGTCACCTGCACAGCCTGCTCCGCCCTGGCCGCCTGCACAGCCGGATCCGCCCTGGTCACCTGCACGGCCTGCTCCGCCCTGGCCGCCTGCACAGCCGGATCCGCCCTGGTCGCCTGCACAGCCTGCTCCGCCCTGGACTCATACTCCGCCCTGGACACCTGTCAAGCCTGCTTCGCCCTGGACTCATACTCCGCCCTGGACACCTGTCAAGCCTGCTTCGCCCTGGCCGCCTGCTCAGCCGGCACCACCCTGGCCCTCAGCCAGTACTCCAGACTCGTCAAGGTCTCCCTGGTCTGTCCCTCCGGTACCGCCCTGGTCTTCAGCCAGGAATCCGGACCCGCCTGAGTCTTGAGACCATTGAAGAACTCATGCTGATCTGCTTTATTAATGCAGAAATGTTTTGTGAAAACACCTGCAAAGGCTGAAAAATTTTCAGTTCCTCTGCTGAGATCTTGAGAGATTCAATGTCTTCTTTTACCTTCAGTTGATTTCTTCTAAGACTGTGACTGAAGAAAGTTGTAGTTTGTGTTCTTATTTCTCTTTCTTTCAGTGCTTGTTCACAGCAGGCATTTGAATGATTGAAAGACTGTTTCAGGAACATTATGCTAATCTTTAAATAACATTCTATTAATATTCAGGAAACTGGACATTTCTATGTTCTTGGAATGTTACATATCAACGTTCTTAGAATGTTGAATTGTTAATCAAAATTAAGTTGAAAGAACGTTTGAGGAACATTATACCTTCTAAAATACGTTCCTTTAACGTCAAGAAAACTGGACATTTTTTACGTTACCAGAAACAACACTTAATATTTGGAGAATGTTCTTATAACAAAATTCTGATAGCTGGGATAGGGATGAAAAGTTCAATCTTGCTGAGGGTGACACTGAGTTTTATGTCTTACAAAAGGCCCTGTTATTAGCTCACTTGTAAAAGGGTATATGAATAACTAGACACATTTATTTCCATGAGCTTGAATTCAAATTTCAATTTTAAACATTTACAATTAAAGTCTCTTGCAGATCAGATAGAATCATTTTTCTGTCTCTGGATTCATTTTGTCATACTTTTTTTGTACTAGTTACATGCTAAAAAACTGAAAAAAATATACAACAATAAAAAATACAGTAACTTAATAAGCATAGCCAAGGGCTTTTATTATATATTGTGCAAGCACTGCAAAACAACCATAACATGCACATACTTCAATGCTGAAACCAAAGATGATTTTCCCAACATCAATGGGTACATCGATACTGATTTAACTAATATCTGTTTCTGACCACAGAATAAGGTTTTAAATGTCTAGTAAAATGCAACATATGAATTAGCATACAGTAACTGCTCCTCCAGCCCCCTCAATGTTACCAGGGGTTCAGTGTCTTGCTCTAAGGCACAATGGTGAGAAGATTTGTCTCTTAGTAAATCCCACACTTTTAAATTACTCCTACCAACTTTTACTTTAGACATTCTGATATCATGTAGAAACACTGAAAGGCAATTTGCTTGCGTGAGGCTGGTCTATCATTGTGTGTGTTAGTGCAGTTCCTATACAGTGGAAATCTAAAGGTTTGAGATAATCAAAGTATATTTACACTTTCATTGTGCCCCTAAAACAACCCACATGACTTCCAGATGAAACAGATATTTATCAGTGTTTGTAATGTTCTTTTGGGGCTTACTGTGCCTGTCACCCTAAAATATAGCAGTGTTGCAACAGGCATTTGGATGACGGATGTTTTCAATGCCCAATATTTCATAGTATGTTTTTGAGAAATTTTAAGAAAATGTTACAGTTATCATATGCATCTTCTGTAACATAACTCAAAGTATGCGATTGCTGTCCTTTGAAAAGACATGCTTATTCATTTTTAACAATTTAAAAAAATACTTCAAACATTTGCGTATTGTCTGTGCTGACTTGAACTACGAAATGTACGCTCCCTCAGTATACTCTAAATATACTCAGTATACTATCTAAACCAGACTTCAGCCCACACAGCAAAAACTCCAGTGTTAAATTAACACTCAAGAGTGTTAAAGTTAATGAGCTAATTAAGTCATTCATTGAGTGATGATTGACCATTATTGAAGACACCTAATGTTAACTAAACATTATTAGTAATTATGTTATTATTAGTAAACATTATTAGTAAAATCTAATTTTCTTAAGCCACCATTATGATGATCAGTGTTTGCTTTAGTTGGACTCGTTACCCTTGAAGAGTTAACATTAGATTTTGTTTGGCTGTTGTGAGTTATAACTGCCAGTGATCAAAGAGAAAATCTGATGGTGTTGGTTTTGTTTTGACATTTCATTTGACTCTCATTTAGAGAGTTTTTACCTTGTTGATTACAGCAGCCCTGTGAATCTATAACAAACAATTTTCTGTATTTTCAACATAATCAAAAACATTTCTTAAAAGTTGTTCTGATCAAAAGTTTAAAAAATATTTTATTTAGACACACTGACATCAATAATCAGCCTGTGAATCTCAACAATGGTGACAATACTAAAGCATGTTGCAGTGCATTCTGGGTGCCACCAATCAAAACTCATTCATGGCTCCCATCATACAATGCGGTATGAATAAATTATGATCTGAAATGTCTTAGTAATTTCCTTTTCCTAATTGAATATTCTGTTTTTCACCATTGTTGAGATTCATACACTGAGTCTTTTTACTGATTCATACACTGAACATTTTTTAAGAAATCCTTTGGATTATTTAGAAAATTCTGGATCTTGTGCTGAAGAATCACTGTGATGTTGTAATCAACAATATACATTTTAAGTCAGAGATTAGGCTCTAAATGATAGATGATAGTGATGCAGGTGAAGAGATGATTATGTCAAAACATAATCAACAAGTCAAGTCAAATATATTTATATAGCGCTTTTCACAATACAGATTGTATCAAAGCTGCTTCACAGTATCAATCAAAACAACTTAACAATGTTTGTTTATTACTGGAAAAAAAAGACATCCAAGTTTGGTAGAGCTGATCAATGGTATGATTGGTTAATTAATTTGAATATCCCCAACTGAGCAAGCCAAAGGCAACAGTGGCAAGGAACCGAAAAACTCCATCCAGTGACCTAATGGTGTCCTAAAACTCCATCAGATGACCCAATGGAGAAAAAAAAAACCTTGGGAGAACCCAGGCTCAGTCGGGGGCCAGTTCTCCTCTGGCGTTTATGAACTAGAGGCCGAATTTACAGTAACTGTAAGATAAAAAATTTATATGAATGCCTGGCTAAATAGATGCGTCTTCAGTCTAGTTTTAAACTGGGAGAGCGAGTCTGAGCAACGAACAATATCAGGAAGGCTATTCAAGAGCTTCGGAGCTAAATGTGAAAATGCTCTGCCTCCTTTGGTGGATCTGGATATCCTAGGAATGACCAGAAGCCTCGAATTTAGTGATCTTAAAGAGCGCGATGGATTGTAGGCGATAAAAGATCCGTTAAATAGACTGGAGCTAAACCATTTAGAGCTTTATAAGTCAAAAGCAATATCTTGTAATTAATACGGAACTTTATAGGGAACCAATGAAGTGATGATAAAATCGGTGTTATATGATCATATTTTCTTGATCTAGTAAGAACTCTAGCGGCTGCATTTTGGACTAACTGTAGCTTGTTTATTGAAGATGCAGGACAACCAGCTAATAAAGCATTACAGTAATCTAGTCTCGAGGTCATGAATGCATGAACTAACTTTTCTGCATCAGAGATTGATAGCATATTACGTAGTTTAGCAATGTTTCTAAGGTGGAAAAAGGCTGTTTTTGTAACATAACTTTTCAAAAGACAGGTTGCAGTCTAATGTAACACCCAGGTCTTTTACTGTAGCGGATAAAGTAACAGGGCATCCTACTATGTTAAAGTCGTGCTGTGAAAGGTTTTGTGGACGGTTTTTAGAACCAATAAGTATTACCTCTGTCTTGTCTGGATTTAATAAAAGAAAATTACGCGTCATCCAATCTTTTATATCTTTAACACAATCTGTCAATTTGGATAATTTAGAGTATTCATCTGGCCGTGATGAAATATATATTTGAGTGACATCAGCATAACAATGGAAACTAATTCCATGTTTCCTTAGAATATTACCAAGTGGCAGCATATATATTGAGAATAATAAAGGGCCTAACACAGATCCCTGTGGCACTCCATAGTTTGCCAAAGTTATGATCGATTTTTCTCCATTTAAGTAGACGAAATGGTAGCGGTCAGATAAGTATAACCTGAACCAGCTTAATGCTTGTCCTTGAACACCAGTGTAATTTTGTAGTCGATCTAAGAGTATTGTGTGATCTATAGTATTGAACGCAGCACTAAGATCAAGTAAAACTAGTACTGAGATACAGCCTTGGTCCGAAGCTAAAAGTAAATCATTTGTGATTCTAACAAGCGCAGTTTCAGTGCTATGATGTGGCCTGAATCCAGACTGAAACTTTTCATAGATGTCGTTTTCTTGCAAGAAAGAGCCGAGTTGAGCGGACACAACTTTTTCTAATATTTTTGACATAAATGGAAGATTCGAAATGGGTCTGTAATTTGCTAGGTTATTTGAATCTAAATGTGGTTTCTTAATAAGAGGTTTTATAACTGCCAGCTTGAACGTTCTTGGAACATGACCTAAAGATAAAGATGAGTTAATAATATTGAGAATACCTTCTACTATAGGTAACACTTCTTTCAGTAGTTCAGTTGGTATAGGATCTAATAAACATGTTGTTGTTTTAGATGAAGTGATAAGTTTATTTAACTCTTTTTGTTCTATGGTTGTAAAGCATTGTAATTGTTCTTGCCGGGTGATAATTGTGGCTGAATTATAAGGCGCGAGCAAAGATTGAATGTTTACGATTTTGATTCTGATGCTTTCAATTTTCTCGGTGAAGAAGTTCATGAAATCATTACTACTAAACTGTAACGAGGTATTTTGTTCCGACGACGTCTGTTTATTTGTTAGTCTAGCCACGGTATTAAATAAAAACCTTAGATTATTTCGGTTGTTTTCTATTAATTTGCTGAGGTGCTCAGCCCTGGCCGTTTTAAGGGCCTTTTTATAACGTGACATACTGTCTTTCCACGCGATTCTAAAGACCTCTAAAATAGTTTTTTTCCATTTACACTCTAAATTACGGGTTTCTCTCTTTAAAACATACGTAGTATTATTTTACCATGGTGCTATACTTTTTTCTCTGACCTTTTTTAATCTAATGGGTGCAACAATATCCAATGTTCTAGAGAGAATGGTGCTCATAGTGCTAGTTAGTTCGTCTAGTTCATCTGTTTGTTTGGGTTCAGGCAGCAGCTGAGACAGATCACATAAGCTATTTGAGAAATGATCTATGGTAGATGGACGAATTGTTCTACCTGGACACCATCTGATCACCTTTTCTCTTTGATCATCTGGCAGTTATAACTCAAATACAACAGCCAAACAAAATCTAACATTAACAGGTTAAGGGTCACAAGCCCAACTAAAACAAACACTGATCACCATAATGGTGACTTAAACATTATATTTTCTCCTTTGGTGATTCTGCTTGTTAACATTAGGTGTCTTTAATAATGGTCAATCATCACTCAATTAATCACTTAATTAGCTCTTGAGTCTGGAGCCATATAAACTCCCAGGCGAGTTCATTTAACACTGGAGTTTTTGGTGTGCACTAGTTACAGAGACTTCCTCCGTACGCCTGGCAGCTCTCTGAAGCTGAGTCCAGGAGAAACTGTGCTACCTGGAGAGGAAAGAACTGTATTGATCCTGGTTGAGGAGCTACCTTGTATTCTGTAGGAAACAGAGTTGTAGTACACCGAGTTAATGTTGCACTCAGGGCACTTGTTTTGGGATGGGGTTGGGCTGTTGCAGAGGCCCAAGTGATAGCAAATGCAGGTGCACAGCATGCTCAGTTGAGACCGAGACCGACACTGGTTTGCGTGTAACGGCAGAGGCGAGTACAGCTCGCGCTCTTCTGCCGGGGACAGGATGAGGTTGGTGCAGCTGGTGCCCTCCTCTATGGGCAAGAAGAGGTTGCTATGGCAGTGATTACCCCGCCCAGAATTCATGGCTGTGAGGTTACGACCCCTCTTCAGTGAGGCTCGTTCCTGAGCGTCCCGCTTCTCATCCTCACTGTTCATAGTGAGGAACCTCAACACCACCAAGTTGAGGAATGCGCCGATCACTGTCAAGCCCACAAGGATGTACATAAAACTAAAGACTACATAAGGTGTCTTTTCTTGAAGGTCCTCCTTCTTCTGAAGAGCCACGAAGTCCCCAAAGCCAATGGTGGTGAGAGTGATGAAACAGTAGTAGTACGCGTGGAAGAATGTCCATCCCTCGAAGTGTGAGAAGGCTGCGGCCCCCACGCACAGAGTTCCCAGGCAAGACAAGAAACCTACCAAAACCATGTTTTCCATGGAAATCTCTGTGCGATGAAGCCCGAGGCATCTCTTGATGCGGCTGAGGAGGTAGCGGACGAACGTGTTCATCCTCTCACCCAGACTCTGGAACATCACCAGTGTAAGAGGGATGCCCAGAACGGCATAGAACATGCAGAAGACCTTCCCTGCGTCTGTGCCGGGGGCAGCATGGCCGTAACCTGCAGAAAAACAGTGCCAACATCTGTCAGATGGGAGGACTGAGGCACAAATCAATGCCAAAACACATGTTTCATAGATACATTTGTCAATGTTATTTAGAAAGATTCATTACACTTTATTTTCTGGTGTCCTTGTTACCATGTAATTAGGTAAATAGGAAGCAATGTTTTCTGTAATACTGGAATATTTTACAGTAAATTTTTAAATAACAGCCTGAAATGTATGTGTTTGTGTGTGTGTGTGTGTGTGTGTGTGTGTGTGTGTGTGTGTGTGTGTGTGTGTGTGTGTGTGTGTGTGTGTGTGTGTGTGTACTTGTCTACCTATCTAAGTGGGGACCTTGGTGTCGTTACACACCCACCAACAGGGGACCGCCGAGCCAAGTGGGGACATTTTTCAAGTCCCCTGTTGGTCATGCCTTAAAACATGTTAAAATCATCTAAAATACGCTCTGGTGAATTTTTTACATTTTTGACCAAGTGGGGACCTGCAAGTGTGTGTGTGTTTAAGCCCATACTCAGCAGCGCTCCTGTAGGCTGGAGCAGGAACTGCAGTGGCCCATTAACACACGTCGTTCACACTTCTCTATTGTTTGAATGGCTTGCTGTCTCAGAGAGGCTCTGAAACTGTAGAGCTGCTGTTTAACTGCTGCTTAGTTAAAGAACTTACACTAAAACTTTATAATAACCCCACGCTATGTATCATTAGTTAAGCATTAGTAAACAGTTAATTCATAATTTATAAAGCATTAATAGACATTAATAAGCAGTATATAAATACAGCTATAAAAGCTTTATTCTTGCTTTAAAAGTATATTTATAATGTGTTTAATTGTTGTATTTTCATACTTTATTAATGATCAATTTATAATTTTTAAATGAAGTATATCATTATATACAAACCAGTTATTTAGGAGTTGTCAGTGGTTCATAAGATCACTTAGAAAGTGTGAGTAAAATGATTAATAAACTATTTCAAATGTACATTCATACATTATACAGACATTTTGTAATAGGTACTTAGTGTGTTAATAAATGCTTTATTAACATGTATTTCTACTGTAATTCAGGTAGTTATAAAGCATTTGGTAGTGGTGAGTATAAGTATTTTATAAAGTGAGGACTAGTTATGCCTTGTAAAGCTTTTATAAAGGAGATTTAAAGGTTCAGTTATATATTTCTATGTTCTGTATCACAGTGTTGTGTTTGTTTCATTTTTCTGTTTAGAAGATAACTGAGTCTTTAAATCTCCTTTATAAATGCTTTATATTTTTTGATGAGCTCACAAAAATAGTTAACTGACCACTACTAAATGCTTTATAACTACCTGAATTTACTGCATTTACTTACACTTAAGTGATCTTATGAATCACTGACAAATCCCAAATAACTTGTTTGTAAATAATGCTATACTTCATTTAGAAATTATAAATTGATCATTAATAAAGTATGAAAATACAATTATTAAACAAAATATAGATATGCTTCTAAATAAAGAATAAAGCATTTATACAAGAACAAAGCATGTATAGCTGTAT